>OX459060.1:1800000-2280949 GCA_949775005.1 Orthosia gothica
AGGAAAATATACAGAGAAACATTCAAAGCATACTGCCTAACAGTAGCACAAAAGACAGTCAGCAAAAATAAATAAGCTTAACATCAATGCTCGAAGACTTACATTGTTATGTAAGTCTGGAAGCGTACAGAGCAGTATACATCAGAAACCAACTGAATCTAGCTACTGCTAAAATATTTTTGCTGTAAAATATGTTTTAATCATAAGTTATTTTAATTAGTATAAATGTAAATTTAAGAAACTCGTCAAGAGACTGAGTAGCATGTTAATAGTTCATAAGAAATTGTATATATTTGACCTTTAATAAAACGAGTCCCCAAGGTCTCGGACCATGTCCGGGGAACCTCCCTAGTTCGCAGAGCGCCGAGTGGTAGGCGCCGACTTCAATTACCTACCCCCTACCCTACCCTACCCTACCCTACCCTACGGAGCCTTCCAACGAATCCAAAACCTTGGAAATCGGTTCGTGCGTTCTGGAGTTATATCGTCAGCAAGAAACCCAACTTATTTTTATATAGTAGATTTATTTCCTCTCACAATGCATAGTAAAATGTTGTATGATACACGTACGTAAGATGATTGCCGACTTGTGTCGGAAATGCCACTCATTGGTAATCACCTCGCTTCTGCACTTGTAGCATAAATAACTATTTTGTATTGATTATTATTTCACAAGTTTTTATTGCATTTCGTAAATAATAATAATAATATCAGCCTGTAACTGTCCCACTGCAAGGCAAAGGCTTCTTCTCATACAGAGAAGGCACGAGCATGGATCACTACTCTCGCTTGCTCAAGGCGAGTTGGTGATTTCAAATTTATATTAACTATAAGTCCAGATTTCCTGACGATGTTTTCATTCATAAACTTAGAAAATACATATGAATTTGAAAAAGTCACATTGGTACTTGCCCGGATTTAAACCCACGAGAGGTGAGGTCTTAGCCACTCGGCCACCACGACAGTTTCTGATTAAAATAAGCAAATTTTTTAGGGACTAACACATATCTTTTATGGGTTTTCTTGTTAGTCTTTCAGTTGGTCTACACACTAACAAAAGAATCACAAGCTCTAAGCCAATTAGTTTTAACTTTATTATTGTCTTAAAAGAACCCCTGCACATTTTTGCCTTATATTTTTTTGCAGAATTTAAGGAAATGCAATTAAATTTGTGGGGGTTAAACCCTGTCTGGGGTGTTTTATCGATAAAATTAAGTTAACGTATTTTACGTACGGCCTTACCCTCTTACTAATAAACACGGAATAAAGTTATACCAGGTATAACAAAGGTATACCCATCCATTTTCATAGGTTTATACTTGGTATAACTTTATTCCGCGTTTATTAGTAAGAGGGTTAATGTTTTATTACTACAAGTCCGGACACATTGTATAGTGAGACTCTTCCGTGCCTCGGAAAGCACATCAAGCTGTTCGACCCGACTGTCATTTGATCATCTTTGAGAGTCTCTCTATCAACACATTCTCACAGATTCTCTAGAAGCTGAATAACCGATGGCACAGAGGCGGACCCCTTGAGCTCAGCTTGTCGGTTATGAGCTTTTAAGTGCTAGTGAGTGGGTAAAACAGAGCAAGCTTGATATTAACAGTTTTTTTTTATTTGCTAAAGGCAGTCTACCGTATTATAATGATAGACATGAACCTATTCAAAAAAAAAACATAGCAAACTAAGCTGTTGAAGTCGTTTGGATCCAATTTGCAATACTTAGTAAATATAAATAAACAAGATAACTAATTAGTGTTAGACCCTCGGGCTCGTGTGTTTATCATTCTCATTTATGTTACCTCTTAATTTATTTATTTGTTGCCTAGCTGCCCAGATACCCGCGGTTACGCCCGCGTGGTATATCTTTCTAAAATAGTCTACTAGATTCTGTAAAGAGTGTTTTATCATCCCAAGAAAGCACACTACCGGGATAAAAACTATCCTTTGTCCTTCTTAGTATCTCAAACTATATCCATTTTAAATTTCATCTAAATCGGTTTAGCCTTTTAAGTGTGAAAATATAACAGACTGGCAAACAGAGTTACTTTCACATTTATAATATGTATTAGTATGGACATGGACCAGCTGTTATCCGAGACTTGGTCTGCGTCAAACATAAAACTAAAAAGTTAATTCAAAAAAATCTTTTTTACAAGAAAATACCGACTGCCAAATAAAAACACTACAAAGCGAAAAATAACTTTCTTTTTGGAAGTCGGTGTCTTTGGTAGGTATTTTTTTTATTTATTTTTTATTGTTAGGTTCGCGTTTCAACACTGTTTCAGCAATTTAGGTACCATTTTTTTTCGTTATTCTCACCAACTGCCGAATAGAAAGTTATTTTTCTGAAAAACATACTCTTTTAAACAAAAAATAATTTTCTCAAAAATGGTATGTAATGTTGACATAACATCTCTAAAAAGTATCCAGAAAGTGAACTCTACCGGAGACTATTCACAACTGTCCGGTAAGAAGCGAGATTTTAAATTTGGAATCTCCTACTGTCCAGTAAGTAAGTATGTAATTTACTTACTGGACACTTGGTCATCCTTCATCCCTTTTTTTTTTTATGGCTTCGCACGGTTTAGGTCATCCTCTTTAGATCTGCTTAGAAAAAAAAAACATAGTACCAGACACAGATTAGAGTTTAGCCATTATAACATGGTTAGAGGGAGGCTCCAAATATATATCTATCTCTTTTTGGTATGACATTTTATGAGATACATAATATATTTTGGAGCCTTAAACATCCATTTTATTGTCTGTGACACTTTTTTTTTTTTTTTTTTTTATGGGTCTGTGACACATAACGCGACGCAGAAAAAGTATGCACGTTGCGTTTTGTACTTAGTAATGTTGTAGAAGTATAGTGTGGGATTTTATGTTTGTATTTAGTCATTTCAGTTTATAAATCATGTTGGATTAAAGAGTCCGTTAATCAAGATGTACAACAAACAAATATAAATGCCCCCGGTAAATCGATCACAATATCTATCAGTAATTGCCCTAATATGAATGTAACCTTCAATATTAATTAAACGAATTTGTTGTTAAACTTTCTTTCATTTTTGAGAAAAGCATTATACAAACCTCAACCAGTAAGAAAGCCATCCTGGCCTCGTATATAACCGGACCTCACCTGCGGTTCGGTCCGGTTAACTCATACTCGGCCAGGAAGGCTTACTTACTGGATTCTGCTGTAATGTACTATTTCAGTATCGGTCCACAATTGACGGAGAAATGGGTGAATATACACAAAAAAAACAAACACAGTCGAACATAGAACCTTCTCCTTTTTGGAAAGACGGTTAAAAAACCAAACCCGTCTGCTAGAGAAGCGAACTAAAATGACGTAAACAAAAAGAAAAGCATGCTGTGAAGTCGGAGTATACATATTCGCTAGCTGGCTGACCAAAACCAGATGTATCCTCCGTCTGATGATGTGAAATTTACATTTGGCATACAGAATTCCTCAAAATATTCAATTGGTCCTACCAATATCCCTATTTAAAGGCATGAGTTAGGCGCTAGCTGCATACAGGCCAATATTTGATCGAGTTCGTATTGCACTGCCTAATAATTTGATGTACAAACATGAATAAACTTTGACATAAATCAACTTCGTGGAATCTTTTAGAGCTAGCAACAGTTCAGTAGGATGTTATGTTGCCCTAAATGGCTGACCTTAGAAATAAGTAATTATATTACTTAGTAGTGTCTATCTGTTTACTTAATCATAATCACCTACTCGATACATAATAATATTCTGCTTGTTACGACATATTTTCTAACACGACAACTAGATATAAGTAATTTCATTACACGAGCGAGTAATTAAGAATCTATGATTTTTTATTTCGTTGACTAAACTGACATTTGACATTGACAACGGGGGGGTTACTATTTTCTCGTTATATAAAAATAGTGTCGTATCCTGAGTGATCGATAGATCGAAAGACAAAGACAAAGATAATTTATTTCAACAAGACCACCAAGCGGCACTTTTGAACGTTACATTAAAATTTAAAGGGAATAAAAATTGATTCTACCGTGCATTCGGCTAGTAACTTGTTATGGAGAAGAACGCACAACACTTACTCTTTAAAAAAAGTATTTTTTTTACAATATTTAGGTACATACATTAATACATTCATATATGTGAGGACAATGCACCCAGAATCACTACACACTATACTACTTACAGGTATAAAGTATTAAAAGTACTTACACATGTACTGTGCAGTTATATAATAGGTACTAGAAAAATATTAACATCCGGAGTAGTTAAGTTATGACCAATCCCAACTGACGGCGCCCGTTCACGAACATGACGCATGAATCGCCACCACCCAGCTCAACCATCATGAAGGGAACCGAATGATCCCACACACGCGCCTCCATCAGAGAGACATTTGAGAGAGAATGACACACTCAACTGCCAGGGCACACACAAGTCAATAAACAACACAAAGGTACAGCAAATGGTAGATTTACAGTTGGGTACATAGTACTCACATACGTGCTGTGCAATTTTATAATACTAAAAGAAAATGGAACTATTCCACCGTAAAGAAAAAACATTTGTTAAGAACTAGCGGACCTTATTACATTTTTACTCATTTATATCAGACTTCATTCTATCGATCGCATTTATTTTATTGTTGATTTCTTATTTCTTCGCATTTATCGCATCGATATTCGCAGGGTGACTGCTACCAGCCACAATGCGAATTTTAACTTAACTTAACTTTATGTAAACAAATAGAGCATTAATTAAATATAATATCTTTTTATTTACTCTCAAATACATGCCCTGAGATTACCTACTCTAGGTTTAATTCAATGCTTACTTTTGATAAATACATCTGAACGAGCCTTGTAAGACAAGCAATTATCGCTCTTGTTGTAGTGTGTCTACATACTGGGTGATGCACACATGTAATATATTATTTAAAAAAGCCAATAATGTTATCTTCTTGTATGTAAAGATTGTAGCAGGTGGCGTTCTGTACTTTCTGCCTACCCTATAGCACCTATGGGTTGCCCCATGTGGCGTAAATTATTGTATATTTGTATCTTATATCTTCTCTGCTTCTAATAGAGCAGTGCTAGATTTGGGAGCAATGATTATATTTTAGTAGTCTCTGTCTAGCCCTATGGAAAAAAAGGCTTGAGTTTATGTATCTATTTGTACCATCTAGATTTTTTTTGCTTTTGTTTGTTTGCCTTGAATTATTTTTGTGTGTCTTTTGAGCCAAATTAACGTATTTTCTTTACTTATTTCTTTCCTACAAAGACTCAAATAATCATTAATAGAAATTATTTACAAGGTATATATTTCTTTAAACTACCTCGTTTTTTCAACCCGGATCTAAATATTTAAATATACAACAATCGATAACAATATACATTATACTCCTTAGTAACTTCATATCGTAATAAATAATATTGGAAACAATACTTTATTTATTTTTAGCACAATGTTTGTGTGTTATTTATAATCTTTACCCCCGCTAAAGTTTTCCATGAACAATTCCTACATGAGCCCTTTGAAGACATTGCGATAAAAATAATAGATAATGTTGAATTTATTATTTTGCACAATCTTCACTGGATCTTCCAGATAACTGTTTGAGTTTAATATCGGGTGTCCCTTTTTTTTACCCGACTGCCGAAGGAGGGTAATGTGTTTATCAGTCTTTGTATGTTTGTATGTATGTTTGTTCCTTTTGGCGTTCTAGAGACCAAACGCGTTGGTAAATTTTGATGATTTTTACGTCATTCGATTCGTCTTAACCTTGCGATATAACTGGCTACATTCAAATTGGCAAATATAGATTGGCAGATCATGGGTGCAATATTGCGGGGCCCAATTTTTGTTGTCTTCCGGACCCCTCGTGCTGTGTATGAAAATAAAGGGTTTAAGAAGTAATTTCAAAAATATATAACAGATATTTGTGTAAATTTACCTAATTTGAAAAAAAAAATAGTTGAAAAGTTGTAAATAAATAAACAATATTCATAAATCAAAAAACCCGTATGCTTAAGAAGCGATAGACATAAACAAGAATAAAATCATGCTGTGCTGTGCATCTGGTTATGGTCTTACTTACTTCAGCAATGCCTTCAATACGGTTGACTTCGACATTTTGCTGGGCGTCCTGACCTCTTTTGGCATATCTCCTTCGGTAATTGACTGGTTTCATAGTTACCTGTTTGGCCGCCGGCAGCGTGTTTGCATTGAGGAGTCTTTCTCTTCTTGGTGTCACACCTCTGCCGGTGTGCCGCAGGGTGGCGTTTTATCTCCCCTACTTTTCGCGCTCTTTATTAATGCTATCACTCAACGGTTATCTTCTTTCTACCACCTTTATGCTGATGATCTCCAAATTTATACTCAAGCCCCTCTTGGCGAGTTATCAGACGCTATTGAGACCATTAATACGGACCTGGCTCGAATTGGTGACTGGAGCACTGCGTTTGGGCTGAAGATCAATCCGACGAAAACTCAAGTGGCAGTTGTGGGAAGTTCCCGAACGGTCTCTAGGATTGATTGGGCGACACTTCCCCAGGTTTCTTTCAACAACACCATTGTTCCTATAGCTCAAACTGTGAAAAACCTGGGGATTTACATCGACTGCACCCTTTCCTGGACTAAACAACTGCAGGAGGTCAGTCGTAAACTGTTTGCGTCTGCGGGCTCCCTGAGACGCCTTCGTAACTTTCTTCCCATCACCACTAAAATTGCGATAGCACAATCTCTTCTTCTCCCTATCCTGGACTATGCCGATGCCAGCTATCTCGATCTCACCCAAGACCAATTGGACAAGCTTGAGCGACTTCAAAATCTCTGTATAAGGTTCATATTTGGCTTGCGCAAGTATGACCATGTTTCTGAATTTCGAACCAAGCTCAAATGGCTTCCTATTCGCCTTCGCCGGAATGCCCACATACTTTCATTGCTATACAATGTGCTCTTTAATCCTTCTAGTCCTTTTTATCTTAAAGAACGCTTTCAGTTCCTCTGTGACACACATTCTCGGTCCTTGAGATCATCGGAAAACCTAAAATTAAGCATTCGTATGCATTCCACATCCTTTTTCGAGAAATCTTTCTCGGTTCAAGCAGCTCGCTTGTGGAATGCATTACCTATTGAGGTAAGGCGTGCGCAAACATTACCTTTATTTAAAAAAATGGTTAAGGAGCATTTCCTTTCTCTGTAACTATTCTTCTCCTTTCTCTGTTCTATATTTGATATTTATTAGTATATTATTTTATTTGTATGTATGTATTTTATGTTATATCTAAGTAATATTATCTAATATAGTTTTGTACACTGACAGCCCTATGTCTATCTCGTCTCATTCAGTCCATCCAAAGGTTGTCTGTAAGAGATTGCCCTGTGCGATAAGACCGCCCATTGTACACTTATCGTTATAAATGTTTAGTCCTGTAATTATTTAAGTGGTGTACAATAAAGTATATAATAATAATAATAATAATAATAATGGTCAGCCAGCTCGCGAATATGTATTCTCCGACTTTTTTAATAAATATATTGTGCAAATTAACACCACACCTGTTTTAGGTATGTAGGGTAAAGTTCTACCGGCCTATTCTGTTATCTTCTCCCCGAGAAAATTAAGTTGAAGTAAGCTGGAAGTAAACTGTCACTCCACCTTGATTAACGGATCATTTCTGAGAGATGATCTTTAAAAAGCTGAACAGCATAGCACTACAGGTGTATCTACCAGTACATACATACATTTCACCAGTTATGTTTAAGTCGCAAGCCTAATACCAACGACCTTGCACAAAATTAGACTCCGGTCTACTGCTAAGAAATTCGGGATGGAAAAAATCAAAATGAAAATCAATAATTTTTATTTCACATAGGCCTACATGGGCACTTATAAAACGTCGACAAAATGTGCAAAAAATGTGAAAAACCAAGTATCACTTGGCCCGACACGGGTTTTTTTTTAAAGACCCGCCAAGTGCGAGTCGGACTCGCTCACGAATGGTTCCGTACCCTTATCGCAAAAAACGGCAAAAAAACACGTTTGTTGTACGGGAGCCCCACTCAAATATATATTTTAGTATTTGTTATTATAGCGGCAATAGAAATACATCATCTATGAAAATATCAACTGTCCAGCTATCATGGTTCATGAGATACAGTCTGGTCACAGAAAGACAGACGGACAGTGGAGTCTTAGTAATAGGATTCCGTTTTTACCATTTGGGTACGGAACCCTAAAAAAGATCATGGGTTTTATTTTGTTTATGTTTTTCTTTTTAAGTAGGTAAGTTACTCCTTATAACATATGTCAGTGAAAGTCCCGTAAAATCGGTCCAGTCGTTTTAGACATTCTGGAACAAACATACATACTCCGTTTGTATTCCTTGCTTATGAAGTGTTTTTAATTCAATAATAATCTCCATACTAAAAAAACTTATTCGTATATATTCGTGGACTGGCTGATCAAAATCTGGTGTATCCTCCGCCTGCACAGCATGTTTTTTTCTTTGTTTACGACTTTTTAGTTCGCTTTTGAAACAGTCGGGTTTTTTGACTTTTTAATTAAGTTTTTTTATTTATAACTTTTCAGTTAGTTTTTTTTTCGAATTAGATACATTTAAACATATTTGTATTGCATATTTTTGAAATCACCTCTTAAAACCCTTTATTTTGATACCCCACACGATAAGTTTGGAAGAAAAAAAATTTGGGCCCCCACAATATGGCACCCAAAATCCGCCATTTTTCTACTGTCCAATTCTAATGTAGCCTATGACACTCGGGTTAAGACGCATCGATTGACGTATGAATCATCAAAATCGGCCAACGCGTTTGGTCTCTGGAACGCCATATAGGAACAAACATACATACATAGACTGATAAACACATTACCCTCCTTCGGCAGTCGGGTAAAAAGTACCTAGGCTACTATCATTTTATTATTTGATGTTGTGTGTACATATTTAAGTAATATGGTACTTAATAAATAAATAAATAGTGGTATGTAATTAGTTCATTAAGTACTCTTCTAGTGCCTACGTGACTCCCTACACAAAAATCTCCCGAACATGTTGACCAATACAATAACAAGAATAATTGAATATCCTGAATTGTAGACCATAAACAAGATGCCCTATAGACCATCGAGAAACATCTGTCAATTGTTAGCGATGTTAATTATATGTTTTGAATTTATATTCTTCTGTTTTTTGTTTAGTGCCAAGTGTTAATTAAATATGTGCCATTAATAAAATAATACCTCTTTGTTTGACGAAGGAACGTGATCCTTTTGGATTTCATGTATTATCTATAAGAAGCATACTTCTTTCATTAGAAAGAATACTCTTAGTCATATTCCAATTTATTACTGATCAGCGCAGTAGGTATATTTTTTCCTTAAATCTCTGTTAACCCTATCTCTGAACCAACCCCCTTTTTATCCATATTATTACAATAACAAAACATTCATCGTTTCTTTAATCTCCTCCAACTCATATAACCATCTAAAATCATACTCAAACCTGTGAGACATACGGCCTCCTTGACCACCGCAACTGAAAAGAGATGTAAACTGTGGAAAAATACACATCCTGCCTCTCCATACTTCATCACTCCGGCAGAGCATCTGCCTCCTGGACATGAACTGCAGTGGCCAATCTGGAAATCCCTAACTACTAAACTGATTGCGGGCCCAGGTTGGCAGCTGTAGAAAAAACCTGGCCAAATGGAGTCTAATAGACCCATTTCAAACACAGTACCAGTGTGGTCCCTCGCAGGATATGCACCTCCTTTTCAGCCCTTCGTACCCAGCCACCTGCAACTTTCAGGACCTGAACGTGGCAAATGACAGAGAAGAAGAAAAAGCACAATGCACAGTCACTACACCAGCGCCACTTTCAGTATTTCCCTTTCTAATTGACCATGACAAAATATAGTTTTAAATTACTGATCATCATCATCAAATCACCCAAGCGTCGCCACATTGACCGGTCCAAATTACTGATCGTTACTAAAAATTACACCCAAGCAGAAGCTTTACTTTGTGTAAATGATTTCATCACCGAAGGTGAAGGAAAACATCGTGAGGAAACCGGCATGTCCTAGAACCAAAAATTCGAAGACATGTGATATCCACCAACACGCTCTGAGCCCGCGTGGTGGCTTACAGCCTATACCCTTACACAAAGAGGAGCCCTGTGTCCCAGCAGTGGAAATATTAAAAGGCTGATGATGATGATGTGATGACTAAAAATCAGGAGGATACTGCTGGCATAATCTCTTTGATAGCTTTTATGACTTGCACCGATCACAAGAAAAAGTGGTACTCTAATTTTTACCGACTACTTATCACCATGCGTATTGTGCTTGTTTAAAAATACTCAAACGTGGTACTTTTTATGCAAGTTGTTGTAAAAAGTTTTTCAAAAATATGAAAGCACTATATTTATTCAAAATATACAATACTAGGTTTTAGCCCAGCAGTGATACAAAATAGGCTAGATAGACGGATACAATAGTAGTAAATTTTTACACCGGTTGCGTTAGCGTGATATTCGTAAGTAAGCCCACGGGACCACACTAATACCAGGATGAAAATTATTCTGTGCCCAAATCCAGGCCATGATCTATACAAGTTCCAATTTTCATAGCAACAAAAATCCAAACATATTAAATTTCACAATTATGATATTAAGTAGAAGAAGAAGAGTTAGTAAGATAGCATAATTTTACAACACCTATAAGCTAGACTACTTATAATAGGAAGCTCCCTTACAATTAAAGATAAAAATGACGAAGCTTTGTTGGCAAACAATACCCACTGATAAGTTTTTCCAAAAATAAATTATATCAAAATATTTTTTTAGTTATTGGAACTATTAAGCGTCAATACGTCAATACGACTGATTGGGCTAAATTTTTGTTTCATGATTCTTCATATTACGTTAAAAATTGAAGGTTTGTTTCTTTTTCTTTTATTTTCTAAGTGCACCGGATAAAACATTTTGACTACATATTTAGTGTAATTTTAAAAACATATTTATCATTTGTATTTTCGAGATAAAAACCACTTTATTTCGTGCGAGTTTATCGATAGTGACTAAAAAACTCATTCTATTTTTTTTATTTAAAAATACGATATCGCACAGTAGGTACGGCCATCCATACGTGACACCCAACCAACACGTTGCTTACTCAAAACTCTCGAATAAATGAAATTCTAACGTCTAACGCGAAAACTATCCCATAATCTACAATAGGACAATACCTAATGACCTATGACCATAAACTTATCAACAACAAATATTCTTATTAGATGTTGTATCCACAATTTGGACGCTCCTGATTGGTCGATCACAAACGTCTATAAAAGGGGATGTCGCAGTGATCTCCGGCGCATTTACCTACAGAAGCAGGTAGCCGAGGGACGTATTATTATAACAATATATAAGACTGATTTTATGTGTGCCTATAACCCCTTTCAAGATGGGGACAAGTAGTATTAGCGTTTTAAGTGTTATATTATTAATTTCCGTTTTATGGAATCCAACTTTCGCCGCTGGTGAGTGAATTTTATGGCCCTATTTATTTGTATGGTTCTGGTTGTGTCATTTTTCTTAATTTTATATTTAAAATTAAAGCCATTGTGTTATTTAAAAACTCTCGCACGTGCAAAAATCAACCCCAGAAATATTTTTTTTGGTACACAGTACTTATAATAATTTCTTATAATTATTAATATTAAAATACTTTTTTAGAGTACACACAGCCACTATTCATAAAAATATGTGCCTATATTTATTTATTTTGTAATATTTACTAATTTATAACATAAAAATTAACGTCATCATGGAAAAATCATCAGATACATTTCCTAAACACTGATTATAACGATTACCCCCGGTTTCTCAACACTCGATTATCGGGTTGTTAACTTAAGCGACGAATAATCGCCGGTTACCTGCTGTGATTGGCTGTTGTTAATTAATTCAACCAATCCCAGCAGATAATCCGTGCTTGACAATTTGTCACATTAATTGTGCGATAATTTAGCGGTGAAAAACCTGGCCTTAATATTAAGAGCTAGCGTTTCTAAATTTCAAAACATTGGATTAACTCGTACCTATATAATTCTTCTCAAACAAATAATCCAAACGTAAAAACGCGGGAAAAACCTGGATGAGGTTGACGCAGCAGCGCCAGGATTGGCATAAGAAAAGAGAGGCCTTTGCTCAGCAGTAGGCGAAGTCGGCCCGCGGATGGAGCTGATGATTTATTCAAACGTAGACAGAAACATCCCAGTTGAATATTAACTAAAATTTTAATCCCACCAAAATTAAATTTGGTTGTCAAAGGTAGACAAGAAGTAGCAATCGTAAACGATCATGAAATTGCTCAAAATCAAGTTAGATACTCATCTTTGTCAGAAAAGCTGATATTTATCCTAACACTTGTTAACAGCTCCTACTAAAGTAAATAAAACAGCAAGCTGATGAAAAAATTGCTCAATCAATTTTAACTCAAATTCAGATAAAAACTCAAATAATTAAAATGTCACACCATAAACTTTGTCCTTGTGTATTTAATAATTAGGAGACAATTAGCTTATTAATTAAAAAATGTAGCAAAACAAAAATATTAAATTTTGATTAAAAAATATAATTCTCTATAACATGAGTCAAAATGATAAGAGCGTGGGAAAAATTACGAGACTGATATAAATAATATTATAAAAATTATATATTTTGTAACAAAATGGTAAAAGTAGGTGCTATATTGCAGATCTATCTAAAAACTTTCATAAACGAAGTAAAAGAGGTCATCCATGAACCTCCTGATTTTGAAAAGCTCAGAAAAAAGTCCATGCATGTAAAGCTTAGATGTAGTTTTAAAGCCACTGGAAAATTAAAAACGAATAAACCACAAAGAATAACTTTTAAATTAAACGTTGTTACGAATGATAGCAAGACTAAATTTTACCCACAAATCAACAGCCAGAAATTCACAGAAATTATCAAAGATAGTGAATAAAAAAAGCACGATACGCCAAAAAATTCCGCGTTAGGTACAACTGAGGACAAAGTATAGTTACTAACCGATAACATTAACAATTTATTATTTGCTGGAAACATTGATACTGCTCATCTTTGACCTGAGATTGTACTATCTCCTCTCCTGGTCCAATGTCAGTGACGGCTATCAATTCATAGGTATTTATATTAAAGTTAATTGTTGCTGGATTATATTTTTCTACAGTAATTTCTTTTTCTTCGAATTATTTCATCTTCTTTGCCTAAAAGAAGATTATGTGTATGATCTGGATGATTCTTGTCGAAAAATCTTTAAGTAATTTCAAATTTTAGGCAGTGTTCTTTCTCAAAAATGCTTTTTTTTTCTTTCACCAATACTAACATATTTACTACAAATAAGTCACATATAAAAAAAACTTGAGATTAAGTATCTTTTTAACACAATTTCGTATCAGCTTTCAACAATTTTTTTATCACCAAAAGCCTTGACAATGGCCGGCTGTTCACTGATGATGAAACACTCATTTATATCACTATTAGTGATAACATTAGCGCTCTTTAGCTTAAAATTATCAGAACTGTGCTTATCAAAACCTTTGTTCTTTGTTATAATTGACTGTTGTGCTGTATTTTGATAAGGACGAGGCAAGATCATAATTATCGGTGAAGGTCTGTCTGCTACAAGGTTGAAACTAAAGGATAGGGGGGCTGTAGGAACAGGAATCACTTTATTGTAGATGAAAATTGCGATTTTAAAGTAGAGGATAATTTTATTGCTAAACTTAAAGATGAATTTCTCCAGGCTCTATTTCAAAAATAAGAAGTATATAGAACATAAGCAGAATTCTTCGTCCTTATTTGTGGTTACTCCAATAATAGTTGAGTTTTAAAGTCTTCTACAGTTTCCAACAGATTTAAAGTAGGTGTTATCCTTATGCTAGACTTTCCTATCATTATAATCTATCTTGATAGTAGGTATCTCATCATCATCTCCTTTTTCTTGTCCCTTATTACTTGGGATCAGCAGAACACGTTTTCTTCTTCTAAGCTCTTCGGTCAACAGTCAAATTTGAAAAATATGTAATATAAATTCCTATAAATTCTTTTGTATCGAATTCCCGTCGCCGATACATCAATTACATGCATCCCAGCTGTGTACGGATGTGTCAGTTTAGCGATCGCTCTTAGATTAACTGACGTTAAGAGCTTTGTTCCGTTCCCGGTGCATAACGGATACAAATTCATGGTTCTGTCTATATGACAATATTTTTTTCGTGTTACGGGAATTCATATTTTGAATCTAGAAATAGTTTTATTTTTGGGCAAATCATTCCGGGCTCTACTGATCAAAGAGACACGGAGACAGACAAAAGACAGGTTAAGGACAAGATTCTTTGTTGATGGAAATTAATAAACAAAAGGCTAGTAGTCATGAGTAACGAGAAAGATCATTATTTTCTTTTGGAAACTGTTACTTTGTAAAGTCTCCCACCATCAATTCTTGAACTAGCTCCAAGGTCTTAAAAAGAACAGTCCAGAAACACAAATATGGGTCGTATATTATTTTAATTTAGAGGTCATTGTGGCGGGTCGCCAAACTCTGCTCCTGTCTTGTCCCCTCTGTGGGGCAAATTGGATAATCGGCTGTTTATCGAGAGGGACCGTGTTTGAGAGGGAGAGTGTTCCGTCGTTTGGGAGGCAGACAGAGAGAAAAGCTTTCTAATTTAGAGTTAATTCGAATCATAGTCATGATCGATCATCTCTGGACATTTAATACTTCTTAAGGAGACATTTCCTTTTTAAGTTGCATTAAACTTTGGATACAAATATGTTGTATTGAAAGAATATGTACAGGTTTTAATGGATATCTCGCAATACTTGTAAATCTACTAGCTAGCTACTACCTAATTAATGACTGTGTATTTTCTTAATACTTATCCCAATTACACAAAACTCAATCTGAAAAAAAAATTATACCTTTACTTCAGCATTTGTAATACTAATTATAATCGCTGGTAACACCTCATTACTTTCTTCCATTTCTACCTAATCAAGAAAACCTTGAAAGCGCATATTGTCCCCTATCATATCTGAGTCATACTGTATGTGCGTGTATATGTACATTCGACCTCATTGATCCGGGATCTACTTTGTTGTCAACGATCAATTATTTTATTAATAGCGGAATTGTACCTTGAACTGCCTGTTTACATATTATTCTAATTATTATTTACTTATTTGATAGCATTGTGATCTCAATCCATTAGTTTATCTAGCATTCTCCTGGTAGAAATTTTCCAGGCATACATTGATATTGTTTATAGTTATATTAATGTTACCTTGAGTTTTTCTGTTGAGCTTTTCGTGGAAAGGTTATTTTCTCTACAAACTATCATTTCGTTTACGGTATTTACATGTATGATATTCAAATTATTAATTCAGACATATTCAGTCTTTTGCTAGAGATTCGAGCTTTACTAGAACTCAAACATACGTCAACACAAAACTTTGTTTTGGATTAAAATCGGGCAATGGTATGAGGCTTTCGTACTGAAGGACTATTAAGAATATCGGTTTACAAGTAAACCCAATACTCTTGCTCTGAAGCTCAGTTAAAGTAGCAATGTAATTTTGCCATAAAATCAGGTTACCTAAGTCTGCAAATTTACTTCAGTATAAATAGCCAAATTCAACATGTGTGGTCCAACATGCCGATTCAGGTTTGGTCAACATGTTATATGTTAAGAACCGATAACTCATATTCTTGAGTTCTTGACTCATACACCTTCGAACTTGTCATGTTTTTTAATTATTCTAATATAAATTATTTGATATAATTCACTAGTATCTACTAATTATAAATCTTTAACTATTTTTATTATTATACGAGTACTGTTACTATTTTCTTTATCATCGTAAAGTTTTAGACCTACTGCGCGACCATCTCAAAAGCTCTCCAGAACAAAGAGTTTATTGTCATTAAGTTTATCAACACCTATAATGTGTTTGTAATTATTCTTAACTGTTATAATTAAGTAATTGACACAAATTGCTTTGTTTGTTTCAGATAAATGCTCCTTAGGATGCAAAGGATGTGAGTATATCATTTCTTTTATTATCTTTACATTCATACTTTTTTTTATTTAAATGACCTCTTAATGGTTTCTTAGGTATATTATATTATTACACTATTATATTTATTTTTCGGATTTTTTTTATTTTTCTTTAACATGATCTTCAAACGAATATATTTACAAAATAATTTGATTTGTCTTCACATTGATTACTATTACCAGAGTCTAATACTCTGTAGATTTTTTTCTGAATATTTATTTTGTCTTCCCTCTTCCAGCCCCAACGACTCAATCGTTCCTCAACGGACATAAATACAACTATGGAGTGGAAGGTGTTGTTACTATCTACCTGACCGGAGCATCGAACCAGGAGACCAGCGTCAAACTGCTTGGTCAGGTCTCCGTGTCGTCCGTCGGCAACTGCGTACATGAGCTGGCTGTGCAGAATTTGGTGATCTCTGGCCCTGATGGCAAGGTTTGTAAAAGTCTTCATCAATATCATTTAACTAGTCGAAAGACTTTATTATAGGCATGTCAGCCGTCCAGCAGATCGCGCAATCTTCACGAAGTTTTTTCAGATAGTGCCCAACCAACATTATATGCAATTATTCCTATTGTCATCTCAAAATACAAGAGGGCTGTATCTCAAAAATCAACCATCTGATTAAAATTGGTTGAACCGCAAGATAAAACTCTGAAATAAAACAATAATTTTCACTTCCATTTAAAAAATAAGCTAGTTTTGATCAGACCCTATTTGTCTAATCAAAACTAGCTTATGTTTTAAATAATTTCAGATTATTTTGATTTGAATTACTTTCAATATCATTTATTGTCTGTCACGTAGGTATTTCTACTGACATCATATATATTACTCCATATACTTCAAACATCATCTCACCGTCCCGTTTTCTTCCAGAAACACCAAAGCCCGCCCGGCATCGAGAAGCCCATCCGTTTCACGCTGCAAGATGGCCGCACTGGAGCCGAGATCTGCGCCGAGGAGGGTGACACCCGCCGCTCTCTTAACATCAAGAGGGCTATCATCTCTCTGCTGCAGACAGAACAGAAACCTTCCACTCAGGTAAAGGAATAGCTTTTCATGGTTTTAAAATGGACCAATAAAGGCTTCATTTACAAAAAAAAAACTCCTATAAATCAGCCACTAAACAGAGTCGAGATTTTTGTAAATAAGCGCATAAATAGTTAAGACTGAAAACGTAACATTTCGAAAAAGGAATATGGTGGTTTATGGTATGGTAAGCAAATTTTGTTCAAGCCATCATACACAGTAAGTGATATAACAGAAGCAAAATTAAACTTTTTCCATTTATGGTTTTAACTTATAGTTATCACGCAGCAAAAATTTTGTAGAAAGTTTCGATCCAAATCTATAACGTATGCAATAAATAATTTGTAGACTACATGTCTAATGTCTCCATTCACTTCCGACAGGTCGATATCTTCGGAACATGCCCCACAGACGTGTCATCCTCCCAGGAGGGTAGCGCCGTGCTGGTGCACCGCAGCCGCGACCTGTCCCGCTGTGGTCATCGCGAACAGGGCAAAAACGACCTCGTCACCGGCGTGTTCAACCCTGATGCAGTAAGTATCCTGGCTAGACTAAGAGAGTTCTTCTGCAACACCATAACCTCCATAAGCAAAATATGTAAGCTCTAGTTGGCCTTTCTTAGGGCCAAATTCATATTTATATTTGCCAATAATTCACTAAGAAAAAGAATCATTATAGAAAACTGTGATTAGCAGAAGCTTTGTTATAACCAAAATTTTATGCGACTAACTGTAAATTTTTAACTGCAATTTTTAATTTAATAGACACACTTAAATTCTTTGATTTTTCTTCATCAACCTATTTTTATCTACTGTTAGTTAAGAGAGTAAAAGAGAGCCCAAGAAAACTTCTAGATTGTATTCAAAAGATTTTCATGATTTCTCTAATGTGACCTCTATTTTTTTCATCAGGAAATCAAGGACACCCAACTTCTCCAGTCCTCAATGAACGTGGAAACCAAGGTCAACAATGGCGTGCCTGAGAAGGTGGCTGCGACTGAGGAGTACCTGTACAGGCCCTTCTCTGTGGGAGATAATGGAGCCAGGGCTAAGGTCCACACCAAGCTGACCTTGACTGGCAAGGCTAGGGCTGCTAACAACCCAAGTGAGTATTAACGACTATATGATACCGGTTAAATTGGGAAGATTAGCTTAAAGATAAAAATTATAAGACACATAGATGAAGAAAAATAGTGGATCCTTATTGACTAGCAAGAACATCTTTATAATTTTTGAATAAGCATAAAAATTGGTGGTTGTACAGAGTGAATTTTTGAAGTGGGCTTGGACCAACCAAATACAGAATAGCGAAAAACACTCAAAAGAGTTTCGGACCATTGGATTTCTGGATAATCAATATTCCTAGCCAGGAAATCAAAAAGGTGGTTTTGAAAAAAGAACCGCGCTGTATTATTACACAATTTTATAGTGTCGCTAATAAGGATCAAAAAACAAAACAACTGAATAAAAGATAATCTATTTTAAATTCCTAACCACCAAATTTCAAAACCAGGCCACTGCACGGAGTCCCGCACCATCATCTTCGAGAACCCTCACGGCGTGTCCATGACACAGAACAACATGCAGTCCGCGCTGTCTGCCGTCAGGGAGACCGCCAAGACCGTCGCCACCGAGGCCAGCTCCAAATCTGCTGGCAGCTTCGCTCAGCTCGTCAGGGTAAGGATCACCAGCTTTTTAAGTAATTAAACAAGAGACTCAAGACAAAGTGATTTTCTACCTTCAAAATTATAACGATTCTCATAAAGTCCAGAATGTATAGGATTGTCAAGCGCTACAGAGTTGTTCCCAGGGCGACAATACACATAGTACACATGGTTCTAACTTACTTGCTTAAAATTGACCACATTGCTTGCATCCCAATGTGAAATTCACCAATCAGAAGTTAAGGCACTATGCAAGCTACTTGCACACTTTTATGCATTATGTGTGCTGTGCCCTAGAATTCTGTCTTTTCGATCAAATTAAAATTGTTATCGCTTTGTCTATAGCCTAAGATAGACATACCTTTCGTTCTAAAAATCAGAAGACTTGTCATCGTTAAGCTTGAAATAATCTCCATCAACTGACTTCAAACTGATCACTAATAATATGAAATGTTTCAGATCTTACGCACATGCACCAAGGCTGACCTCTCCACTGTCTACAGCCACGTCAAGGGAAACAACGTTGAGAAGTAATTTATTATCTCTATTCACTTTCTACAAACATTCTAAATTTTTTACTCTATTATATTCTTATATTGTGGACCAATAACTACCGTATTTACTATGGTAATAATTTTTTCGAAGCGCATATAAAAAGAGGCGACGGGAAGAGTCATTGGACATCTAAATATTCGCTCACATCTCCAACAATGGGTAAAGTTTCCATAACGCTGGCATTACTACGTTGAATGGCAATAATCTTTGCCCGAAAAAAAAAGCCTGGTACTCTCAGATTTCATCTTGATTTTACTATGAAAACATACTCAAAAGTCAACATGCCTAATTTATTGTTTGTTCTAAGTTCTTTTCCCATTAAAATCGAAACTAGAAACATGTTCTCAACTAGTTCTTCTACCTTTTCTCCACCAGGCGTGTGTTCCTGGACGGTCTGATCCGTGCCGGCACCGGTCCCAGCATCGAGGTGTCCATCCAGCTGCTGAAGAGCAAGGAGCTGGGCCCCATCGAGCAGAGACTTGTCTTCTTCTCGCTGAGCAACGCCAGGCACGCCAACAATGATGCTCTGAAGGCTGCTGCTGTAAGTTTCTTTTGAAAATATTAAGCTACTAGCGTCTGCACGCGAATCCACTCGCGTGGAATTGTTACTCCTCTCTTTATAAATGATTGCATAAAATATGTTATTCTGGTATATATGCTATATTATTGTAAACTTTCACATTTATAATTTTTGTATGAAACGGATATAAAAGAGTTAGTCAAAAAAGATTTGAAAAGAAACATTATTCTTTAATCTAACAAATTAAAAAAAAATTGCTTTAAATTCATGAGTTTCATCAATTGTTGCATTTAGTTAAAAACATACACTAGCGAAACAAAACAATAAAATTGATCTCTGTAAGCTGATAGCAATGGCCACCACTGAACTGGATTTTGAATCTGATCACAGGAGTGATCTCCAAAATATGTAGGTACCCTACAAGGCTTTTGATAACCTGGATGGCAACTCTAAATAACTTTCTCCTTTGTAGGGTCTCTTGGACCTCCCGAACCTCCCCAGGGAAGTGTACCTCGGAGTGGGCGCCCTCGCTGGAGTCTTCTGCAGGGAGCACGAGTGCCACCACACCAGGAACGACGGCATCGTCGCTCTGAGCAACAAACTGGCATACAAGCTGCAAGGCTGCAGGCCCAAGACCAAGCTTGATGAGGACAATGTAAGTTAACTGGAAGTTTTTTTTTACTCTAGGTATACCTTCTTCATCAGCGTTGACCACATCATTGCCATCAGAGGTGACAGTAGTCAATCAAAAGCGTGTATACATGTAATAAACTGTACTCAATATTTCGGGTTCAACTACCAAGTAAATAAAACTATAAGATTGCCACAATAGATTAAATAATATAAAATAGAATCCAAATAGTAGTTTATGAAACGTTCATTTAATGGGGGTTATTAAAACACGAGTGTATCACGCGAGTATTTTAATACCTAATTATATGCCGTTGCATACACTATTTTATCTTCACTCACAATATTTTTTGAGTATTTGGAACATTACGTTGTGGTTGTACATAATAGTTTTTTTACTATTAGCAACATCAGAAAAATCGTAAGTAATAATGCTTCTGGTACCTATTGCAGACATCCAACAACCACTCTACCTCTCTATCCTGCCATCGTCAGCTCGTTTCACATCCAAAACAAAATTAAACTGTTTATTTCTGAAGCTCAAACCTATTTATTCAAAAATATTTACTTATACTAATCTTCTAACTTCTCTTTTCTACCAACAGGTCGTAGCAGTTCTGAAGGGTATCCGCAACATCCGTCACTTGGAAGACTCTCTGGTCGACAAGCTGGTGAAGTGCGCCCAGGACGCTAATGTCAAGTCCAGGGTTAAGGCTGCAGCTCTAGAAGCTTTCCAGGCTGATCCCTGCGCTGCCAAGGTAGAGTACAAGAGACATTTTAGAAAATAATATTATTTAAACAATATTGTCGAAGGGACCGATATTTAAAAGAGAACAATATTTTAAAAGATTAGAAGCTCAGCATCGCGATAAATATCATAAATGACGGTAATGCCAAGTGCTAACAAAATATCTCGTAATCAATGCCTTACATTTTGACATTCTAACCATCGCCATTGTTGGTAGAATAACACTGTCCAGAGGTTCTCTGGTTTCTTATACTCCACTAGGCCAATTCTTAATAAATTAAAAACAATATTTTTCTGAATAGTTCTGAAAACAGAACAACTTATTTCGTAAAACTAATCATCACAGACACAGCTGCTTAAAAACATTATAACCACTAGCATCAGTACTAACGTCAAATTTTTCAACAGCTCAAGAAATCCGCCATTGAGCTGATGAAGAACCGTCAGTTGGACTCCGAGATCCGCATCAAGGCGTACCTGGCTGTCATCTCCTGCCCCTGCGCACAATCCGCCTCCGAAATCAAGAACTTGTTGGATACTGAGCCCGTCCACCAAGGTAATTGTCATTCTTTACATCCTCACGACTGTATTTCCCAAAGGTGTAGGCAGCGGAATAGAGGTATATACGGAAGAAAGTGTAAGTCCCGCAAACTCCGTTAAAAACGGAGGATCCTCCTTCCAGACGGATTATGTGTCTGTTGGACAACTCCCTGATGGTTGTTATAGAGCTATTGCATAATTATGTTGAAATCGCGCGGATAACTTTGGATGTGTGATCTAGGATTTGTGTGTCGTCAGGTCCCTTTAGCTGCTGCTACACTGGCAAGGTTTATTCAAAAACTTTAAAATCATTTACAAGTTTAAACCAATGCATGAACTTGACTTGCACTTAGCAAGTCATGTTCATGTCGTCCTCTACTACTGATCGTACATAATTCGCACAAAATGTATAGTATAAATAGTTAGAATATATTTTATAGAAGAATCTAGAAACATCAATATTAATAATGTGTCTATCCTCTTCCAGTCGGCAACTTCATCTCTACGTCCCTCCGCAACATTCGCGGCTCGTCCAACCACGACAAGCAGCTGGCTCGCCAGCACTACGGCCTCATCCGCACGCCCAACAAGTTTAACAACGATGTCAGGTAAGGAGACCACTTTACAACAGTTTCGTCTTTACAGTAGGGGGGCACAAGAAGCACGTGTCTGAGCCCTGGTTCATTGATGAAAGATCAGAACACAAAAAGTAGTGTGAAAAATAATCTATAATTAAAAAAAAAAAAGAATATACGTAGGAGACGTATAATGAGACAATTATTTTGCCTGTTTTTGCAAGAATCCCGGGAGCGTTACTTCACTTAACAATATGTACAATTGGTACCACCAGTGGTTGGTGGCTACCACATCTTTATATAATGTCAATTTCTCTATAGCAGTTTTGCCTTGTTACGAAAACAAAATTTCGTCCTCCTGCTAGTTATTTTATTGACTAAATCATTTTGTCTTCTCTAGGAAATACTCATTCTCTGAAGAAGAATCCTTCGACATTGACGCACTGGGTCTCGGCGGTACCATCGAGAAGAACGTCATCTACTCCCAGGACTCCTTCCTGCCCCGGTCTGTCAACCTGAACCTGACCTGCGAAGTCTTCGGACACAACTTGAACGTTCTTGAGGTTAGTATTTTCTACAAGAGTTTCTTTTGTAAGAGTTCGCAGCTCAATGTGGCATAGGCCTACCATTTTGGGTCTTTAAGTGAATAGGGTACTTCTAGGTAAGCGTGCTTCACCGCCGACCACATCATCGCTTACCATCAGGTAAGATAGTGAGCGTTAAATAAAAATTGAATAAAAAATTGTAGTCTAGTAGTTTCCAATGTGTTTGTCCAAGATTGAATATTTTTTCATAATGTTGTTAGCCCACAATTATTTTAATGAAGTTTTCGTTAGGTTCAAAGTTACATTGAAAAAAGATACATAATTGGCTAATGGCATACGCCTATAACACACGAGTATTCTTAATTCTTCAAAATATTATTTTTTTAAATGATAGGGGCAGAATGACATTTAAAGGCGTTTTAAAATTTAATTGTGTTTGCGAATTCTTCTGTTATTAGGCCATATTATTCACGTTCATATTCTTTATTATCTTAAACAGATTTTTCCTTTCTGGCCATAGTTTCCAATATGTCTATTTCTTCAATCCTAACACTAATTTTTCTACAGTTCGGCGGTCGTCAAGGCAACTTAGACCGCGTGGCCGAGCACCTGTTCGGTCCCAAGAGCTTCCTCCACAATGAGGACCCTCAGAGCTTGTACCAGAAGTACGTCGTGGAGAAGTTCAACCTGTACAAGGAGAAGGTGGAGGGAGGCTTGAACAGAGGACGTCGCTCCGTCAAGAGTGAGGTTGACAGCTTTGATAAGACCGTAAGTATTTTTACATTGATTTTTGGGCTAAGTCAGTTTAGATTGCCATCGATTTATTGGGATTGGATTTAGAATACCTAGCCATCGCCAAGTATAAGAAGTAGAGCTCTGCTTTGCCTCTTATTTTATTAAGTTACTAGTTGATGCCCGCAACTTCATTCGCGTCAAAGTCTTATAACTAAATCACGGGTTTTAATTTTTGCGACGAACCCTAATTCTTTTTTTTAATACTAGCTGAAAAGCCTCAAAATTATAGCCTATATTACTCGGGAATAATGTAGCTTTCCATAGGTGAATGAATTTTTAAATCGGTCCTGTAGTTTCGGAGCCTATTCGGTACAAACAAACAAACAAAAAAATCTTTCCTCTTTATAATATCGGTATAGATAAGTTGCCTATGTTGCTCCTTATATCACATCAGCTATCTGGCAGTAAAAGTCCCGTCAAAATCGGTTCTACTGTTTCGGAGATTAGCTAGAGCAATAATCAATCTGCCTAACCTTTTCCAAACTATATTGGGCTCGGCTTCCAGCCTTACCGGATTCGGCTGAGTACCAGTGTTTTACATGGAGCGACTGCCTATCTGACCTCCACAACCCCCCCTGACATTAGCCGGAGCAAACAAAATTTAAACTTAAAACTTTTTTTATAGTTGTATATGTATGGTTTATCGTATATATCCGTCGAATCGCCTATTAATTGTTTTACTTTTGGCCTAATGAGTACACCTATATTTATGTTTAAACTCATTTCCCTCCCATAGCTGAAAGCCGAAGCAACTCCCTTCAACAACGAACTGGATCTGGACCTGTACGTCAAACTCTTCGGAACTGATGCCGTCTTCCTGTCTCTCGGAGACGACAAGGGATTCAACTTCGACAACGTTGTCGACCAGTTCATCCAGTACCTGAACAAGGGTATCAACGATGTTAAGCACTTCCAGGTAAGAATCCCCTGTTTTTTATAAAAGTATTATTGAAAAAGCTTGAGATATTCTTCCAGTGAAAACGATTGTAGAAAAGTTGAAAATGTATGCTAACTATTTAAGTCCTCTAGAAATTGATGCTTTTTACTTAAAAACATAATTCTTAACACGCTATTGTTACCAGAAAGTACCCTACCATTTGTTTCTCCCTTGCAGCAAGAAGTCCGCGCCCACGTACTGTTCCTGGATGCCGAGCTGGCCTACCCCACGTCTACCGGTCTGCCCCTCAAACTGGACGTAGTAGGAGCCGCCACCGGCCGCCTGGAGGTCGCCACCAACGTGGACATCCGCCAGTGCCTCCACAGCCCTAAGGATGCCAAAGTTGACTTCAAGCTGGTCCCCAGCACTGACCTCGAAGTCACCGGAGCCCTCTTCGTCGACGCTGATGCCATCTCCGCTGGTCTCAAAGTCATCGTGAACCTCCACAGTTCTACTGGTGCCCATATCATCGCTAAGGTTCTTGAGAACGGACGTGGTTTTGACCTCCAAGTCGGACTCCCCGTTGACAAACAGGAGATCGTCACCGCTTCCAACGACCTCGTCTACTTCTTCGCTGAGAAAGGACAGGCGGAGAAACACACCGTCATCAAGATGGACAATGTTGTGAAGGAGAACAAGGGCTGCTTTGACCAGGCTGCTGATATCCTCGGATTGACTGTCTGCGGAGAGTTAACCGTGCCTTTCACCGTCTCTGGTAAGAATTTCAACTTTAGACTATTTGTCTTTTTAACTCTTAAAGTTCACAATAATGATTTATATTTAATTTTATGTACTAAGTCTTTAACTAATTTAATTATTTTTCCTTTAGGACCTGATGCTCAGGCTTCCATTGCCAAGTATATCTCAAGCTACCCCCTGACTGGAAAGACCAAGTTGCGCGTGATGCTGGAGAAGCAGAACCTGAGAGGATACCATATCAAGGGTGTTCTCCGCTCAGACGAAGCTGCCGGAAGGGAAACCTTTGAACTGCTGTTTGATGCTGAAGGTAAAAATCTAAGTATTTTTGTCCTTGATTAACAAACCGTCGAGTTTTTCGCTGTCAAAGATATGCTTAATTAATTAAGATAGAATGAATTTAAAAAATATTAGTACAAAATACAAACATAATTTACTTGCTACCGATACCTTTTATAATTTGTGATAAATTATTTAAATTGTTTTGAAACTAAGACAATGTGTATTTTATTTTATAGGTGCCAAATACGGCCGCGCTCAACTCAACGGTGAATACGTGAACAACAAACACGAGATTGGAGCACAACTTTCGCTAAACTCCCCACTGAAGCAAGTTTCAGGTGAAGCTACCTTCAACCGCAAGCCAACAGAACTGTCTGTCGTCGTCAAGGGCAAATACGATGCCAATGAAGTCTATGGCAAGCTTGGCTTCAACGTCCAAGGAGGCGGCAACCGCAAGGTCTACAAACCCATCGCTGAGTACCAAATGCCAGGAGAGAAGGACAAACACAACGTTCCCGTCTCCGGTCAAGTTGTTGAAGAAGTCAACGGTGGTAGGACCAAATACTCTATTGAGAACATCAAATTGACCTTGCCTAGTGTAAAGGAACCCATCTGCATCGATGGACACTTCACCAGTGCTGATAAGGATATTGAGTTCGATACTACTGTTAAAGACTTGGCTACTCTCAAGGGATCCGTGAAGAAGAATGATGTCAATGTAGAGTTCCAGAATAGGTTGAACCCGTATGTTAACTTCAGGTTGAAGGGACACTTCGAATATGAACCCGTTGTAAGTATCATTATGAACAGTCTTAATTAATAACAATAACTGTCTCGTTGTTCCTTTATCATTAGGACCTGGGATCGTTTCCCGGGTCACGTACAATTTTATAGGGTTTTTTCATCTGGAATATCTTAGTGTAGAATAGAAACCATTATTCGACACAGACACAACACAACAGCAACAATTAAAACACACGGGTAAATTAAATAGATATTGAATATAATGTTAATATGTGAGTGCTGATCTAATAAATAATAAAAATACGCAGCCCAGATTCTGGGTTTGTGCCCAGATACGAAATGTGGGTGTATATAGGTGCACCTCCCGAAGGGTTTACAGGCAATGTTAATAATCATGTCGCCCAAATTTTAGATTTTAACATTGGTTTCCTTTTCAACAGGTTCGCAATGAAATCGACCTGGTCTACGGCGGAGACCTCAAGAACAACCAGAACCGTGTTGTTTTCGGACAAATGCTGAAGTACCACAAGAACTCTCCTGAGGACTTCAACGTTATTACCAAGAACAAGTGTAAGTTAATAATAGGTTTCATAGTTTTTGTGGACCTAAAATTATGTCTTACTTAAATAAATTGTAAAATCATTGTCATTTAAATAAGGATGATGCCTGGATGAAATCTATCTGGTCCATCAGATTATCAAAAAATATTGCACCCGTATTGTTTTCTTTATCAAATCAATAAATATTAGCTTGTGCTTAGGCTTGTAACGTCACTTCTTTATTAAAAAGTGTACCAAGGCATGACGTCACGAAAAAATTCAACGCACTGTATCGTCGTAATTTTTAGTTTACAAGTCAAAACAAAAAATACGTGTCCAATATTTTCTGGTAAACTAAATGTCGGACATACATATTTTTTCAGGAAATTACTCTATTATAACACATTTGAAATAATATTATTTAATGTCTTACAGTCGAAATCCACGCCATCCCCATCAAGATCAGATTTGATGCCGACATCGACCCCAAGAAGGTGGACGTTGAGCTCGAAGGACAGTACGCTGACAAGAAGGCTGACTTCGACCTTGAAGCCAGACAGCAGATCAAGAAGCCTGGAGACTACAGCATCAAAGCCAAGGCTGTGTACGACAAAAACGGAATCGAAGTCTTCTCTAAACGAGACATCGTTTCTGCTGACAAATCCAACCTGGAGAATTACATTGAGTTCAAGAACATCGGCAGATACGAGTTGTCGGGAGTGTTGTTGCACAAGAACAAGCCTAATGACGTGAATGTTGGTGCTATTGGACACCTGAAGGCTACTGTTGGTAGCAAGACTCAGGATATCAAGTAAGTCCCTTTAATTCTTTAAAACAAATATATAATACTTTGAAAGATTTTTTTAAACCATATTAGCTCCAGTTTGAGAGAGGATGGAGCTAGACATTAGGGACGGCTTTAATCGTTCTTCACAATAGAATAATGTCTTTCACACTTCATAGTGTTGCTTCTAGCCAAAGTTTCACCAATCGAAAGTCAACTTCTCTCCCCTTTTCATATTTGTTTCTATACATAACAAACTAGTTACAGCCACCGGTTTCGCCCTCGTGGAAGTCGACAATCATCACAAGGAAACATGCTTTCGCGATAAAAAGTATGCTATGTTAAGAAAAACTTAACATGGCTCATGGATAGCTCTTGTCCTTGATTAGGATGCGGCTACCCGTGTGCCAAGTTTCATCTCAATTCATTTAGCTGTAAACTCCTGAAAATTTAACAGACACAGTCAGTCAGTCTCAGTTACTTAGGATTTTCGTATTTATAATATTAGTAAGGATATGGAAGGTAATATTTTTTTCTTTTCCTCCAGATTCGACGTCGGAGCCATCCAAACCCCGGCCCTGTACTCGTCTCACGCCAAGGTCTCCGACAACGGTGGAGACATCCTGGATTTCCTCCTGAAGACCACTCGTGGAGCTAACGCCAACGGACAGCTGAAACTTGTCGTCAAGAACGCCATCTCTGCCAACGGACAGTTCAAGGTCACCGATAGCGACGGCAAAGGCAACGGCATGGTCATCGTTGATTTCAAACAGGTGAGGTTTTTGAGTCATTCTGAAAAATATTGCAAAATGAGCATCACTCAGCATAATGCTAACATAAAGAGAGGTGTTATACGTTTCATAGCTCTCTTGTTTTTCTGTGTATCTCTGGGCTTGTCTGTCTATGATATCATAACGGATGCTCCGCTTTCATCGCAGTTTTAGACCGTTGGATTGGAATCGACTAATTTTTAATTTGACCAAAACCACTAACCAATCGTTCTGAATTCAGGCTCAACGCAAGATCAAGGGAGACTTCAAGTTCTTAGCCAAGGCCCCGCAATACGCTGCTGACGTGGATCTGTTCCTGAACTACGAGAAGGACAACAACGACAAGGTGCACTTCAGCACCAACACCAAGAAGACTGACAAGCTGCTCGACTCTACGTAAGTCTTCTAGACTGATTACTGTTTTTAACTGACTTCAAAAAGGGAAGAAGTTCACAATTCGTCTTTATTAGAACATATTTATTTAACACTTTGTCAAAAACAATTCGCCAATTACGTACGTCATATTTGTTATTTAACCTTCAACTAACTCTAAGTAAAGTTCTTGGCGCAAGTGGGCCTTAAACAAACAGTTTCCGAGGGAAAATGCCCCAAGAGAACCACTAAAATCTAACCATAAATGTTTTTATCAACAGGAACAAGTTCGTGTACGCTGGCAAGAAGTTCGAGCTGAACGCGCACCAGGATGGAGTGTACTCCCCCACCGGAAAGACACACGGTGTCCTGGAGCTGGTGCTCCCCACCGACAGGTGCCTCACCCTCAAGGTGGACCGCGACATCACTCAAAGCAATGACGTAAGTAGAAAACCACCATGAATTCATCACTATCATCCAGAAGAAAGATGTCCACTGCTGGACATAGGCCTCTACAAGCGCACACATTGATAGACATACACATAGTTTCGTTTAATAAGCCGAACCCATAATTTGTTGCCCAATTTCACTTAAACAAAATTTTGAAACAAAGTGTCGTTGTTCATTGGTTGAAGCCATGGAGTTTGTTGAGTTGAATTTTGAATGTAAATTCCCGATAGTCTACCATTTGCATCACCTTGAGTAGTATTGACTCATGCTCAACTCAAAATCAAATTGGACAGTTTTGATTGGTTGGCTTGTTTTTTTGACATTAACGTGCTCAAGTCCAAGATCCCGACACCCCAAACGTTACCGAACTCTTTTAACACAAATTCAGTGGATTTGAATAGTGTTAACATGTACTTGGACATTTCTACACACTTTGTGTAGAAAAAATTCAGCTTTTGCTCTAATAAGTACACATATGTCAAGCTAAAGAAAAATATTATGCCAAACTCGAGAGTTGTAATTGGTTGTCAGTTGATTTGCAGAGTTGGCCAATTTTGAGTTTGAGGCGAGCATGAGCATCTCGAATACGGGCCTAATAAGAGCGGTGGAGGATGTGACTTAGGTTTTTATATACATCAAACTTCCGAATCAAACTTTTCATTGATATTTTTCTTTTCATTTTCCACTTCGTCATTTGTCCACCCATCTTCTACCATACTTCAATAATCATCTTCTTTTTCAGAAATTAAACGGCCACGCCGAGGTAGTTCTCTCAGACGCCACCAAGCGCGGAGGACCAGCTTCCACTGTCACCTACAAGGGCAAGGTCACCAACACCGACTTTGACAAGGAGGTCCTCAACTACGAAGGTCATGTGGAACTGAAGCTGAAGGATGGCAAGCAGCTGCTTAACACCTTCGCCATCAAGAACAACCCTGAGGGAGGAGACAAATTCAAGTTTGCACTGAAGGTTGGTACCACAGGATTTTTAACTTTCGGGTTTTTTTCTCCGAGGCGTTAGAGGAAATGTCATTCTATCAGCGATGTCGATGGTCTAAATGCCAGAATCGTTGATATTGCGCACGTGACATTGTGATAGCGCTTGAGAATCTCGAACATTATTGACATTTACCAATCCCTATCACGACGCTTTCGTTTATTGAACGTCATTTTTCTAGAGTGACTCAGATGACAGTTTACTTTTTAGTTAGGACTTTGTAAGTGTAACATCTTTAGATAAAACAGTGTTAGAGTCTTGCTTAGAGTTAATTTCTGCATCAGTATCTACTATGTAACACAATCTTCTAAGTCTATTGTCTTTACTGTCTAAGTTTATTTTGGACATCGCTGACAACGGTGAAGGAAAACATCGTGAGGAAACCTGGACTTATATTTATTTAATTATAAGTTTGTGCTCCATTGGAGAAATAGCTGCGAGGCGTTCCAGTGCGAGGATAAACAAATTATAAATAAAATTAAAATAAAAAAATCTCCGTCATTTCTGACCATGTGTGTTTCCTCAGTACGATGTTACCGGCAACCTCCTACCCAAGCCGGTATCCCTGGATGCCACCTACACCTACACTGACTCTGCGACCCTCAGAGACGACAAGTACCGCGTCAAGGGAGGATACGGAGACGACACCAGCTTCGAATGGTTTGGAGTTTTGGAGTCCAAGCTTCTAGAGGGCGGAGACAAGAAGTAAGTTTTTAATACTTTATAGGATGACTCGTACAATGTGGGCAATAAACTGGACAGTGACTTCAAGGTCGATATTTTAAAGAATCTTCTTTGAATTTTGAACCTTAAGAACATTTAAACCGCAATAGTCTACAAAGTGTCCTTTAAATAATATGATTCCACCGAAAATGTTATTTAGTTCTATATTGCCAAGAATTTCAATAACATATTTTGACGAGTGTAAAAAGTTTCTGCCAATTAGCGGGGCAAACTTGGTCAGTGATCACCCTGAACAGAGATGTTTAGGAGGAGAAGGGACGGGCTTTGCCCATCATTGGAATTCAATGTAGGCAACAACTTTTATTTATACTCATGTTTTAATTTTTCAACTGTCTTTTCTAACATAATTTAAGAAAATGTTAAGGGTTTATTTTAAGCAAAATATGCTTCTACTGTTTTTATTAATCTTGTAATCTGCTAAAGTTTATATGTCGTTTTGGACAATTAAATACTTTTTCTTTCTTTCTAACAAAAAAAGAAGGAGGTTCTATACACGATCGGGTTTAGACATTACTTGAGAGAATAATCCATTCTGAAATGTAATTTCTTTTGCTAATATATTTTAATGATTTTCCCAGATTCCTGGATGAATACACCGTCAACGTGAGACTGCCCTTCGAGAAGGCGCATGACGTCAAATGGGTGTCCACCATCCTGTACCTTCAGCCTGAGAACAAGGATTTCGTTGAGGTAAGCAGACATTGGGAGTCAGAAGACGGGCGTCGTCGCCGAGGGAGGCCTAGGAAACGCTGGCGTGACGATCAAAGCGTTTACGGTAGCAACCAACAAGCTTATTACGTATTTTGCAAAATAAGTGTATTAATTGACAAACAGCGAGCGATTAGCAGACGATTGTGTAGGACCTACCATACTATACCATACCATACATAATTTTAAATCGATAACGCTAGTAGAAAACGAATCAATGTATGGGAATGACACATCTAAACGTTAAGTCACGTGTGGTCAGACCATACAAATAGAAGGCGTAAACGATTGTAGAAAGAGATTCGATACAAAATGTTTGTAACTAGTCTAGGGAGGCAGCGCTGTAGGTTATTCCGATTTGACATAAAGAAACTCATTGTTGTATATGGGTAACATTGTAATTAATTAGGATTATGAATTTGCTTTTTTATTTTCTTACGCACAAACTTATCGCGGCAAGTAAAATGAGAAACGATTAGACTTCGATTGTCACGATTATTGTCGCACATAAAACATACGAAAACAATCACTTACATATGACTTCTCACAGTAGTTTTGTTATAGATTCCACAGAGCGGTACAGGCGGGCGAGCACGGCCTACTGTGACAGGCTTGAGTAACACATTTGTATCACAGTTTGGGAGCAAAAACCGTGCTCGCCTGGCTAGTGAATACGTGATGCTATATCACTCACAGCTATATGACAGCTCTTTCCAAAGATCATCAACTAACGCACAATCTCTCCCACAGTTCACCTTGGTGGAGTCCGTCCAAGTGAACGCCGACGTGTACAAGATTGACGCTAACGGCAAGGTGGGTCCCCAGAGCGGACAGTCCACCGTCAAGCTGGTGGTGCCCCATGTCGACCCCATCGTCTTGGATACCAACTACAAGACTTCTCAAAATGGTGAATATGAGATTTTTTATACAAGATCAAATATATATAATCATAATTGTATGTATTAACTACATTACCAGCGGTTGTTGACTCCATAGTCAGCTGCAGTTACTTTTCGAGGAAAAAATCCAACCATAATTTCAAAGAGCAAAAAAAAAATACACAATGTTCTAATTAAAAAGTCTATAGGATATAGCAGATACATAATTTTGTTTTCTAACCACAGGAGACAAGAGAGACAACCACGTGGAACTGAAGGCCAAGTACGGCAAGGGCAAGTCCGCCGTCGTGTCTGTGGACACCGCAGTGGCCCCCCGGGACAACAAGCTCAGCATCAAGGCCAACGCACCTGGATCCGAGGGCCTGAAGAAACTCGAGTTCACTGTGCATTCCAAGGTGAGTTAGAGGATGGATTAAAGAAAGCTGAAAAAAATATAAGAAAATTAGTATAAGAAAATAATAAAAATTACCACAATAAATGAAACTAAAGGATATTAAAAAAATAATTTAATTATGTGTCTTTGCTCCACAGAACCCCACCCCCGACACGTACAGCTCCACCATGCTGGTGGACGCTGACGGCCGCGTCTACAAGTCGGAGTCCACCTTCGTGTTCTCCAAGGCTCATCCTCTGGTCGACGTCAAGTACACCAGCCCCTCTTCTCCTAAGACTAGCAGGTAATTTGTTCTTCTTCTTCTGTTTTATCGAACTGCGGCCAACTTTCAGTAACCAGTGAGTCGAGCAGTTAGAATACTAATAGCGCCGTTTCTGCGTTTGGACATATTTTCATGCTCTTGGGCGGCATTCCAGAGTGTGTTTTTCAATATTTTACTTGTGCTTCTACCCAGACCCGTTACTTGGAACTGGTAAACTGGCAATTTATGACTACTTTTGTTATCTTGAGTCTTACCTGTAAAAGCAAACGTATGTGAGAATTAATAAATAAAACTTAAGTACTAACGTAAAGTAAAGTGATGGCAGGGTTAACTGCCCAGGGTATTTAGGAATTAGTATGGATAGCAGCATCTATTGGTTAACCCCTTTTCGAAGGTTTACTAATACGTGAAGGGTTACTCAATTGATGCTGCTGTCTGTACATTTAAGTATCGCATTTGATGGGTAGAGATACAATTTCTATCACTTTTTCATTAATGTCTTAAGAACAAAACCATCTTAGAATTACCCTTTTTAGTCACTCCTTTCACAACTAAAGTCTTTATGTACCAACAACCACTTTAGACACAGCTCTCCATTATACACTTAAATATCGTCCCAATCTTCCACAGACTCTTCCTCAAGGGCAATTCCCTCAGCTCCACTCAAGGCAAGGTCGAGGTCAAGGTCGAGAACGTTCGTGACGTGAACTTTGACTGTGTCTCCGAAGCCAACGTGCAGAAAGACAATGTTAACTTCAAGGTTACCGCCAACTCAGAGAAGCTTGGTCTGAAGAACTACCAGGTGGAGATTGCCAGCAAGGACGCTGGAAACGGCAAGCGCTTGGAGTTCCATGCTACCAATGACAACAAGAACGTTCTTAGTGGAAGGTAAATTATTTTGTCTTTATTATTATATCCTGAGCTCCACTTTGATGACTTCAAGTTCAATAAGCTCAAGAAATAAAATTTAATTAAATTACTTGCTTCTTCCAAATGAGAGATGTTTAACACCCAGTATTTATTTAATATTTCGTGTTTTCCAGTACATCATACATCAGCAAGCAGGAAGGTCCCAAGATGATCATCGAGGGCTCCGGTGCCGTGAAGGTCAAGGAAGAGCAGAAGTCTGCCAACTTCAAGTACATCCGCACCATCCTCGGAGATGGCAACGAGAAGGGAATTGAGGTGCGTATTTTTAACTAAATCCTTCATAAGTTTATATCAATAATAATAATTATAGGTAATTTAGCCCCAATTTGAACAGTGACTGTAGCTTAGTTTCTTTCTCACAGTGCTTTTTACTTACACTGGTAATAACTGCCATAATCGTATTTTTTGTCTTTGTTTTAAAATTGGTCAACATTATCCTGGCAATATCCTTTGCAGTATTTCCTATATTAATTGCTGGACTTGTTACTGCTTCATCCGGCGTAATTAGAGACACAATAGAAAAACGATTAAACCGACGTGGCGACGCCTTATAAGGTCTCGCACCGCCTGATGGGTGTGTCAGTTCAATAGATATACCTTCTATGCTCAATGTGTCATCAATTTGTCAATAAAAATATTTTCATTTGACCTGCTCCCTTGTCTCCAGACGTTCTTCAACATGGCCATCGGTGAGCGAAGCTACGTTGCGGAGTCGCGCGTCACCAACCTCGAGTACAAGAACTCGTACGTGTACTGCGAGGAGAAGAAGCAGTGTGCTCACGCTGAGTTGAACTCCAAGATTGACATGTCCAGTAAGTATTTAATAAACTCTGATAAAAGAGAGATTTTTGCATGGTTGACTTAATAAAGAATTTTATGAAGTATTCAAAATGTGCTGAAGGTCCAAAAAAGGTCTGTTGTAATGAAAAAACTAAACGGCTTACTTGGGTAAGCCTTGAAAGAATATTAAACAAAGCATTTTAGACACATTAGGCAGCTGCAGGCTACGGCAGACTAGCCGTTTTGTGTCAAGAATAATACCAAAAAAAAACATGAATTTTTACATGTCATTCCAATTTATACTTTATCACAATGATATAAGGATTACATTGCATTGCATTCTATACTCTGGTTACTGTAATGATTACAGTATATTCAAATTTTGATTACAGTAGTGTTATTCAACCTTTTCTTTCAATAAGCTAATGTCATCTTCCGCCCACCAGAACCCGGAGTCATCAGTAACGTGGTGAGCGCCGGCTTCGACCTGCGCAAGCTGGGCATCGCGCCGGAATTCGGTCTGCTCATCAAGGACGAGGTGTCGGACCAGAAGCTGCCGCAGTACACCCTGGACCTGCACATCAATAAGGAAGACAAGAAGTACCATCTGCATGTCTACAACACTCCTGAGTTTGGAAGTAAGTAGAACCTGGAAAAGTTGATACCTTTTAGAAATATGTTTACTGCGTTTGCAATTTATCCCAAACATTGAACAAAGAGATAGTTTGAGTTGAAATAAAGGCTGTTTCAATGGTGCTAGTTATTCTGAAATAAACTTTCTTTTAAGTGGAAATAACTTCATTAAAATTTCAAAATTTTAAATCCCCCGACACAAACAGTAAACATCCCATAACTTTTGAACGACAAAATCACCTTTCAAACAAAAATCTAAATAAAATCGGAACATCCGTTTAGGCGCTATGATGCCACAGACAGACACACAGATACACAGCAACACACGTGAAACTTATAACACCCCTCTTTTTCCGGAGAGGGTTAAAAATGGGAAACAAAGATTTTTAATATACTTTAGATCCATCTTTGTAGCAGTTGCTGTATTTGGCTGTTGAAAGAATTGCTTGAATAACGTCCATAGTAATATTAGTAGGTAGTTTATTTATTGCCATGTCAATTGTAACTAATAACCTAAATAATATCCAACATTATATAATTATTAAGGAGCTAGTTAATAACTGCAAAAATCTCTCCCTTTGGTACTAAAAAAATCTTGACCCTAAGAAACTGCCACAAAATCACATATATACTAACCAAATACCTCTTCCAGATGCCAAGTCCGGAGTCACCGTGACGCTTCCCCAACGTGTCCTGGCGCTAGAGTCTGTGGTGAGCTACCCCACCAACAAGGGTCTGCCCTTCCCCGTCAGGGGCGAGGTGTGCCTGGACCTGGACAAGAACAAACAGGGACACCGCGCTTCTGCCAGATTCCTCGTCGACCTGGATGTGGCTAATGAAAAGCAGCAGTCTGCTGTCGCTGAGTTTGGATTTAATCATCCTAAGTTGAACAAGGTTAGTATTAACTGACGAGGAATTTATTTTATATGCCATTTCCATCCACGTTTGACTTGGTCTGCAAAATATCTCTCCTCCTTGCTCCTCTCCTGAGCTCTTTCAGGAGAGGAGCAAGGAGGAGAGATATTTAGCAGACCAAGTCCAGCAAGCAGGACGTAATTGACCACGCAGGCCCAACGCGAATAACAACTCGCGCACGGCAAGACATAGAACCAAAAATTCGAAGTCATCTTGTTATTGTTGTTGTTGTTGTTAGATGACTTCGAATTTTTGGTTCTATGTTTTGGTCAGGATATTCAATATTCTTGCCTATTGCATCTTTACCCTCTAAGCATCTTAACATCTTCAGTGATTTACGATTTGGGTTGATTGTCATTCGTCGAACAGTCACTGGCCTGTAGACAAATATGCAGACCAGAACCATAAAACAAAAACAAGCTACTCAGTTTTGATCTGACATCGAAGTTAGTTTTATATTAATCAAGGCATTATCAAAATACATATCTTTTCTTTTCACAACGCTTTATCTTCTCCAGTGTAAAGATTATCACCTATTACCTAGTAAAAATCCCTTTAAATAGTCATAGTTAATTAACCAATAATATGTTTTCTAATCACAGGAAGCCGTAGTGAAGATCCGTGGAAACTTCCAGCGCCCACAACAGAACTCCGTCAAGATCGAGACCTCTGCATCCATCTCTCACCCAGTCCTTGGAGCCGTAAGTTTTTGTTCCGAACTTTTTTACCTGACTACGGCGAAAGCCGGAAGGGGTTATTTTCCTTCGTAGCGCCTAAACTATTCATCAGATTTTGATGAATAAGGTGTCAATCGATTCGTTATTATAGCCCAGTTTTTAACTTTTTTAATGATACATTATGAAGGCGTTTTGTTGCTAACTATATATTTCTGCGACTTATTAAAGGAGATCTTTTGTCACAGTCCAGTAAATATTTTTACTATTTTCTGATGATGTTGAATATGAAACTAATGTGATGCTTCTTTACAGGATCGCGAGTCTAAACTGTTGTTGGAGGGATCCCCCACCCACATCAAGGTTTTGGTAAGTCTACATAACTATCTTGCATTTTTATATTTCTAAATACAATGTTACTAAAATCGGCTATTTCTTTCGTAATTTTCTGAACAAACTAGTAATTATTTGAAAGTTTCCAATAATTTTGATCTTCTTTTTTGACACCGAAAAAATGTTCCATAGTGTTTTTTAAACCATTCTAGTTTACCTGAATCACAATAATTTTATCCTCATCTAACCTAACCTTAATTATTTCAGATCAACACCCCCCTGGTCAAGGTCATCGACGTGGAAGGTTCCGCCACCGTCAACGACAACCTGCAGAAGTGCGAGATGAAGGTGTGCCTGCTGGAAGGCAAGCCAGTCCGCGTGTCCGCGCTGGCCAAGGACTACCAATACTTCGAGTTCACCACAGGTTATAGCGGTGATTATATTTAAAACTAGCTTCAGCCAGCGTCTTTACCCGCGTGATAGGATAAAAAGTAGCCTATGTGCTATTCCTTATATTTGGTTAATATGAATGCCAACCCCAACGTGGTTGGTAAAAGAGTAGGCGAATTGATTAGTGCTAGGAGACCATCCAATTTCTTTTGAACTGTCTCAGGTTCTGATGTGATATTTTTTGTCACTGTTATTGGCTTTCGTCTGTATGAGAAGAGTTTTTTGAGGTAGAAATACTGAATGGATCGATCCATTTGATGGCACTACTTAAATCTGTTTTGGAATGCACATATATTATATACTGCATGATTGAACAAATCCAAAATTGCAAGATTGACATTGAGGGTGGGTTTGATTCCCACTTGCAACAACATTGGTTTTGCCTAAAGATTTCGGGTTCATGTAACTGTATCTCACTATCAGCAAAGGCACTAACGAAAAATTTATAAATATTCAAAATCAAAAGACGATTAATGCTGGCTAAAATTCAGGAACATTCAAAAACAAAACTGGATCTCCACACCACACCCAAAACTCTTAAGAAACAAAATAGTGAGCAGCTCAAGAGCCACCTTCTAACGTTATTTTCCCATTACAGAGGAGTCTGACCGCAAGCTGTCCGTCGTCGGTCACCTGCAGCCGGAGAAGCGCGTGGACGTCAGCGCTGACATCATCCTCGGAGGCACCAAGAAGAACCTTCTCCACGGAGCGCTGTTCCTGGATGATAACCTCGTGAAGAGCGACTATGGCGCGTCTAAGGATAACTTCAACTACTTCTTGGTAAGTTAACATAGCCCATCTTTCTTCTACGCCTTGCTCTTAATACTAAATTGAGATAATATGAATAGTAACCAAACTCCCTCCATTTGTTATATGTCCCTAACACCACAATATGGCCTTAACCCTCCATGATTGGATTTCTGTAGGATTTTCACAAATAAATTAAGGAATGAATTTCTGAATTTCTAATCGAATGGCAATAAATGATTATTCGGACAGAAATTTAGTCTTCTAAGTCTTCTGTAGATTTCCAAATGGCTGGCCTAGTAATATTTATCCAGTCCCATGTATTGGCCTGGTAGCCTGATTAGAGTTTGTAAAAACAAATGAAGCTGTCGTATATTTTTAGGGTTCCGTTCATCAAAAAACAATTGGAACCCTTATAGGATCACTTCGTTGTCTGTCTGTCCGTGTGTCAAGACCTTTTCCTCTGTCGGTATCAAGTTGAAATTAATATATTGTACTCAAGTCTGCTATCCCTTGCATACCACAACAAATCTCAATACTCTAAAAAACCAGAATCACTTGCAACCTATTTATAAAAACATAAACATAATTTTATATCTACCATCAACAACCACATAAGGCATTATGTATAAAACGGTAATTGCCCTTTTCCCCCAGTCTGCCCTGCGCAAGGACCTGGAAAACCTCGAAACCCGCATCAAGCAGCTCGGCGAGAAGGCCAGCAACGACTTCAAGGCAGTTCTGCAGCGCGTGGAGCCTACCTTCAAGAACATCGAAAAGTCCTACAGCGATGACTTCGCCAAGTTCTACAAGGAGATCGCTGATGATAAGGTGCTGAAGGAACTCTCTGAGGCATTGTAAGTTGAATTCGTTTATTTTCAATTTAATTGCTGCAGAATCCGAGTAAGTTCTATCATAGGACAACTAAATTTATAAGGACTAAGTTCAAATTCTGTTGCAACCAATTCTTTTTATTTAATCTAAGTAGCCTATTTTACAGACTATTTGGTTTTCTGCTATTGTAGAAAATCTTTTTGGTAGTTTTCTAAATTAATCATTTACATTTTTTTATTCATAATTTAAAATTTAACAATCATCGAATTCTGCAACAACAAACCCTATATATTACAAGACAAAGTTCAGACTACATTGCAACCAATCAAACAACTTTTAAAAGTCTTATTTTCACAAATGACTTTTTTTTAAATCAGCTTAGAATACCAATAGCTAAAGTGACAAAATACCAATTCAATATTGGTGCGCGTAATACCTATAAAACTACACTTTTCAGCCTTAAAAGTTCCCTGATATATTTTGTGCATTTCTAAACTGTGTCACAACGTACTAAATCAACTCTTAAATTCCAGCGACGTCATCGTGCAATACCTGGCCAAGATCCTGGACGAGGTTCTGACCGGCACCAAGCCCATCGTGGACAACATCATCAACACTTACGTGGCCGTCGCCAAGCAGGTCCAGGAGATGTATGAGAAGAAGGTACGTTACAACACTGACCATCTGTAAAACTGATGAACCGTATGGAACTTTTACTCCTAAAAGATTCTAAAAATAGTACTATCCAACAAAAAAATTGCCTTCTTTGAAAAGGGTTGACAACGCAACTGTGATACCTGCAATCGTTAAGTGCAATGAACTATGCTGTACTTACATAAATTCTCACATAAATTCTAAACATTCCTTCTCTCTCCAGTTCGAGCCCGCCATCAAGCAGTTCTACGCGACCGTAGCCAAGTACTTCAAGGAGCTGTCAGACTCGGTTCTGGAAATTGTCGCGCATTATGCCGCCATCGTCACCGACTTCTACGAGAAGCACAAGCCTGAACTTGAGGAGCTGACCAACACCATCACCGCTATCTTCAAGGGTAAGTACCGACACTGAGATATTTTTGGATTAGGGATAGTTTAATGCTTTAAGGATACCCTCTACCTGTAGAATGTACAGACTGTTAGTAGAATTCACTATGAGTTAGACGCATTAACAATTTTTCGGTAGAATTCACTATGAATTAGATAAATTGAATATATTTCAGTAGAATTTACTATGAGTTTTAGATGAATTGACTATTTTTCAGTAGAATTTACTATTTGTCTAAAATACTATTACTATAATACTAAAATTTAATATCTACCAATTCAATGAACGGACTTTTAGTAGAATTTGCTATCTTCCAGTTGAATGAAGTCAGTGATAGTAGAAATTACACTCTTTTTGTAGAATTGACTGTCTATCAGTAGAATCGTCTATCTTTCAGTAGAATTTACTATCTATCAACTGAATTAACGAAGTACCAGTAGAACAATGTTATTATTTTTAAATGAAAATCTATTTTGAAATATATTTTTTATGGGAGTTATTTCTCTATTAAGATGTCATTAGGTATATAAAATATTCTTGTATCAAATAAATATAAGTTATTTTGTTCTGACAGACCTGACCCGTCTCCTGGTTGCCCAACTGAAGGAGTTCCGTGCCCGCTTCGATGCTCTGTTCAAAGAACTTACCAACACCATCAAGGAATTGCCCCTCTTCGCTGTCATCAAGGAGAAGGTAAGCATCCATAAAGCATGTTCGGCTTTTGGAAAAAAATAGGCCATACAATCCTGCGAATAGAAAATATATACCTACATACAAACATTATTATTAGTAATTATTAAAGGTTTTTTACCATGCTCTGATAGAACTTCGATTAAGAATATTTTATAATCAAAGGAGACCTAAAACCATTTTGGGGTAATAAATACTACAAACATTTTCTGAAGAAAACCAAGTATTATTTTCAGGCTCAAAGTGCACAATACTATACTAAAGAATTATATAAACTAGTACTAATAATAGTAATATTTTTCAGTTTAAGCAATGTAAAAATAACTCACTCCTAGCATTCTGTCTCGCAACACCAGGGAAACTACCGCAATTACTCTGATCTAATGTTCCCTTAAATTTCTCCAGTACCAAGAGCTCGCAGTACCCGAGCAGGCGGTGGCTCTCCTCGGAGACGCGTACAACACCGTCCGCGCTCTGATCCCCACGCCTGAGATCAGGGACTTCACTGACGCTCTGCACTCGTACGTTACCAAGGTAAGTGCTACATTTACTCAACCCATATCATCCGGTAACCACTTTCAATAATCTAAAATTCTAAACAATCTTTAAAAAAAGACAGGAAAATAAAGAATTATATTTTATAAACAAAGTTATGTAATTTTTTTAAGACCCAACTCGGTCCAAAATTAACTAAACTTCCCAACACCAGCGTTATATATATAATATGTAGTATTCAGTAGCTCTTCTCAGACTCATAGTCCTAATCTTCCTCTCTTCCCTTCTAGAAACTGAAGCAAGAGAAGTGCGACGACAACAAGGAGCTGCGCGTCATCTACCAGAAGCTGACTACCGCCGTGACGTCACTCATCCAGTTCATCCGTGCGCAGCTCGGACAGCTGGGAGTGGGCGTCGGACCTGCCGGCTGGAACCCTGTGAGTATACAGAAATATTGAAGGAGTTTTGTTTTAAGTCTTAAAAGAATACATAAATAGTAGTAGGAAGAAAGAAAATACACGTTTAGCACAGCTGGAAAAAGTACTGAACGACCACCACTGAGCATAATGCTGTGTCAAACGAAATAGAACCTTAACTGTTTGTGATTAAGTTTATTCTAGGAAGCAATTGAAGGTTATGGTGCCGATGTAATGAAGGGCACTTGAGAAAATTTAGCTTTGCTTCTGCGATGACAACATACTACTAAAGAAATGCCTAATATGCCCAAAGTTTTGCCATAGATAATCTGCGAGTTTAGCAGATGGCCAAAGATGTCAGTGATCACTTAACATAAAATCCTTTCGCTTGTTTGCCACCCAATAACATATTTACTGATATCCTCTTTCTCGTCGAAGTTAAACAAATTTCTTAAAATTTGTTTAACTTCGACTAGACTCGTTCCAAACCAGTTCACTAATATTATTACGATGGAGAATGAGCATGGTGATAATATCACATTTAGAAAACCACAACGTTCAAGTTCGCTTTGCGACTTGTCATTGAACCAATCCCTCTTTGACACAACAATGATAAGTTTGCCTAACACTTCTATCAACGAATCACAGAACAATAAAGAACTTAGTGATAAAATAAGTCAATTACAAGAAGAATTACTGATTGCAAACCAGGAAGTTGCTAACTTAAACATAGAAAACACTAATTTAAAACTAGAATTAGACAAGTGTAAACTAGTAATAAATAACTATAAAAAAGTCTGCACATCTGAAACACTTCGTACACCAAAATCTAAATCTACCAAAAAGAGATTTAATTCAAGGATTCCGAAGTCTTGTAACACACCTCCAATTCTACCGTCTATGAACAGTGAACATCCATTGGAGGAACTGGAATGTTCAACATCGCAAAAAAAACCTTCAAATCATTCCTACTCAGACATAAACAGTGACCACCAAAAAACGAAACCAAGACATATGCCCAAACGTAAGTTATGTTTACTTAGTACTGATAATAAAAACGATGTGTTGTCAACTGCTGAAAGCACTTTCCAAGAAAACTACAGTTTATGTCACTATTTAAAATCTCAAGGAGATACTAAACGTCTTCTAAGCGGTCTAGAGACAAAATTATTGAACTATACGATGAACGACTACTGCATTATATTACTTGGGGAAGAAGACTTCAAGAGGACTAATGATTATTATGGCATTATTTTTCTTATACGAGAGGTACTTCAAGCAGTGCAACACACTAACATAATTATTTGCATGCCAACGTATAAGTATCCATTTGACACTAGTTTATTCAACTGCAGAGTGGAGACATTTAATAATCTTTTATACTTGGATATACTGACGCATGGCCACGCATTCCTTTTGGACAGTAACTTGAATTTGGAATATGACTACAGCATGTTTAATAGATACTCTGGCAAAATAAATAAAAATGGACTACAAACTATTTTTAAGGATTTACTAGACTTAGTTACTGACATTATGAAAAACGTTGACATAAATTACAATTTGAATGATGTTGATAAACCTGGAGACCAGTTTTTTCTTGAGTAAACATTTATATATAATGCACCAGAATATTGCAGGCTTGCAATCAAAATGTGATACTCTTGCAGTTTGTCTAAACGAATTAACTGACAAAAACATAAGCGTGGATGTCCTATGCATTACGGAACACTTTATGATGGAAACTTACGAAAAACATCTGAATTTAAACAATTACTGCTTAGCGGCCTGTTTCTGTCGAAAAGAAACTAAAAGAGGCGGGGCATGCATTCTTGTGAAGTCCGGTCATCAATGGAGAGAACTGCCAAAAATTGCAAAAATATCTATAAGTGGTGTCTTTGAATGTTGCGCCATTGAACTGATCACCCACAAAATTGTATGTGTTTGTATTTACAGAGTACCAAAAGCAAATAATTTCAATGAATGTATTGTTAAATTGGAACAAATAATTCATATTTTAAGTAAAAAGGACTGTAAAAATATTGTTTTAGCAGGTGATTTTAATATAGACGTACTTAAAAGAACAAATCAATCAATAGAATTCGAAAATATGTTATTAAGCTTTAACTTGAAACTGGTACTTTATCAGCCGACTCGGCTTAAGAGCAAAACATGCATTGATAACTTTGCGCATAACTTTAAGCAAGGCTGCAAGGCATCGGTGTTGGAGTTAGCGTTGTCAGATCACACAGCCCAATTAATGAAATGCCCAATTAGCACAGTTTGTACTTTGAATCGGTGGAGTAGGAGAAGACGCGACTATAGTAACGACAACATAAGTAAATTTAAGGGATATCTGCGAAGTCTGACATTTTCTGAAGTATATGAAGCAAATGACCCAAATGTAGCTTTTAACTCGTTTTCGGATATCTTTTCATTGCTATACAAACAATGCTTCCCCGAAAATATCGTTTTAGTAAATATCCATAAGAAACAAAAATGGGTTTCACGTGGTATTAAAAAATGCAGCGAGAAAAAACGTCAATTACTCTGGCAGTTCCGGAAAAGACCGACTCAATGCAATAAACTGATATTTAAAAATTATACAAAACGGTTTAGAAAGATCATTAGTTTGACTCAACGAGCTCAAAACAACCATAGAATAAATACATCAAACAATAAATCCAAAACAACATGGCAAATTATAAACGAATCCAAGTTAAATATTCCAAAGAATTACATTAATAAACTTAGAATAAATAATAATGACATTATCTCGGACCCAAAATTAATTTCTAATCTATTTAATAATTATTTCATTGACAAAATTCAGCCCAATGCTAATTCGGGGGACAGGGTCACTAGGCATATTTTAAATAAGAAAGATTCTATGTTTATGGACCCATGTTTGCCAAATGACGTATTATTAATCACTTTAGCCCTAAACAACACAAACAGTGTCGGTTACGATGGCATCTGTACAAACATACTGAAAGCAGTAGCCGAGGAAATCTGTGGCCCTTTGAGTCATGTCATAAATTTGAGTATAAGTGAAGGTATTTTTCCAGAAGCCCTAAAAAAATCGATAATAAAGCCATTGTTCAAAAAACAAGATAAAGAATTAATGGAATTTTACAGACCGATTTCCTTGATACCAATATTCTCAAAAATAATTGAAAAATATATTTATAATGAACTCAATTTATATTTAGACTCAAATCATATTCTATGTAACGAACAAAAAGGATTTCGAAGAAATAATACAATTAACATGGCAATTTTCGACTTCTTGCATACGGTTATGACTAATATGGATACAAATACTCCAGTGTGTGCGATATTCTGTGACATGACTCAAGCATTTGATTGCGTAGACCATAATATTTTACTGAAAAAGCTTGATGCTTATGGTGTTAGAGGAAACGTTTTTGAGCTCTTTAAATCGTACCTAAAAAACAGGAAACAAATAACCGAAATAAGCAGAATAAACATAAACACAAAAAGAGAAGAAATATTTCATTCTGATGAACGTAATATTGTCTACGGAGTTCCACAGGGAAGTATACTAGGACCACCGCTTTTTACGATTTACATAAATGACTTTCCAAAGGCAATAACGCATCCGATGACACTGTTTGCGGATGACAGTACAATAACAATACCGTGTAAACATAGAAATTTTTATAAACAGGACATAAATACAACATTAAATAAAACTATAGATTGGTTAGATAATAATAATTTAAAAATAAATTTAAGCAAGACGATGATTATGCATTTTAGTCAGCGAGAACTGACCTTTCCTAATTTTGACATAACATATAATAATATTACAATTGACACAGTTAACACAACCAAGTTTCTAGGACTGTCAATAGACCGTAGTTTAAATTGGAAGACGCACATAGAAGCCCTAACTAAAAGAATAAGCAGTAGTGTGTACGCCTTGTACACACTATCTCGAACCGTTAATATAGATGCGCTCTTAACCGCTTACTACGGACTAACTGAATCGGTTCTCAGATATGGGGTTATCTTTTGGGGTAACTCAACGAATAAAGAATTTGCGTTTAAAGCACAAAAGAGATGCCTAAGAGCCATGTTTAAGTTAAAAACCACCGACAGTTGTAAGCCCTATTTCGTCCGTTATAAGATATTAACATTGCCATCTATTTATATTCTGGAAACGGTAATGTTTGTTAGAAATAATAGTGGCTTATTTTTACGTATGGCAGATGAATTTCCAAGAAACAGGCGTGATCAAAGTCAGCTCTGTCTGCATAGCAGTAGAACGGCACTTATGCGCAAAAGTGTTTTTTGCATGGCTCCAATTGTTTATAATAAGCTACCCAAAAGTTGGAGGGACCTTAATAATGTGCAACTGAAGAAACAATTAAAGTCGTTTCTAAGTACCAGGGCTTACTATAGTATTAGCGAATTTCTGGCAGAATCTTTCATTTTGACATAGATTGTTATTACCATTTTTGACAATAATTGTTTTTGATTATTTATTTTTTTACAGGTTTTGGCATACATTGTTTTTAATTTATTTTTTCTATAATTGATTGATTTTTTACCATAGATTTGACATATTACATTAGACTTATATTTTTTGACATTGTTAATTTTTACTGTTGACATTTGAAATTATATTTACATAGATTTGACATTTGCTTATTAACTATTTTTAGTATTGTTATTTTTTATTTCTTTTTACTGTTGACATTTGAAATTATTTTACATAGATTTGACATTTGCTTAATATTTTTGATATTGTTATTTTTTATTTTTCTTTTACTGTTGACATTTGGAATTATTTTTAAATAGATTTGACGTTTGCTTGATATTTTTGACATTTTTACTATATAATTTTTTGTTTTTTTTTTACTGTTGACATTTGGAATTATTTTATTTTTAAATTCGAATTAATTATTACAATTTTTATTTTTTTAATAATATTTGCACGCCATAGTATGGCAAACATGGCTGAACCTTTGTTTCTTTTTGTCATCCTGCATGCAAGTGTAATGATTTTTTGTATGTATACACATGTTTGGGCAAATAAATATATCTTATCTTATCTTATCTTATCTTATCTTATCGTCCCCAGGTATCATTCACCCCCGGATCCGTGTCATCCCCTCAGTTCGGCAGCCCACCCACGACGAGCCTGCTCAGCAAACTGCTGACCGGAGACGTGCCAGACATCATCGCGCTGGTCAAGGCTTACAGACCCAGGAGCTACAACCCTCTGGATGAAGTGCCCGCTAAACGTGAGTACATTCTGTATTACATTAATAGCTCGTAGCTAATTAATGACAGTTGCACAGGTCGATCTTCAAGGTTAAGCTACCGAGGTCTGTCCATGGATGGGGGGGCCTCGAAAAGTACGTTAAGTCGGTAGCATTGTAGATCTCTGACAGTCGTTACGGACACAGTCAAAAACTCGAAGCATTTTTGCTACCTAGTACTACGGGGTTCCAGCGCTAACAAAGAAAGTTTGGTTCAAATAAATGTCACTAGATGGCGCGATATGCATCAATTTGTTATAGAATTGTGTGTAAAATTAACTTTTTCTAGAATTGATCATACAAATTGTGTGTTCTTTATTAATCAACTCTCGTTAGCACAAAATTATAGAATAACTAGCTGACCCGGCAAACTTTGTTTTGCCATAAAAAGACCAAACATTTATCTACCCTACCCTACCCTACCCTACCCTACCCTACCCTACACTACCCTACCCTACCCTACCCTACATACCCTACCCTACCCTACCCTACCCTACCCTACCCTACCCTACATACCTACACTACCCATTAAAAAAAAAAAAAAAAAATTGATGTTGACCTATTCTCAGACCTACTGAATATACATATAAAATCTCATCAAAATCGGTCAAGCCGTTTCGGAGGAGTTTGGCAACGAAAACTGTGACACGAGAATTTTATATATTAGATGGGCTTTTAATTCATATTTCAAAGATTATTTGAACGAATCATTTAAAATTGATTCCAATAGATGGCGCGGTTTTAAATTTCTTAGGCATGCCACTCGATTTTTTGATTGTAACACATTGTGGTACAATGAAACTGTAAAAAAAGTGCAATAAAAACTATAAAACAAATCGTTACTGTATTTAAAGAATAAATAGGCATGAACCAAGAAAACCCTTTTACTTGCAAATCGCTGCTAACACCATCTATAGCTATGGAACAACGCGATCAAAGTGCTTATTAAAATAATCATCATATCAAATAATTCCTTTATCAATTCTTATTTAAATTATAACTTAGATAGAAAAATAAAAGTTCTCAGCAAAAAAAATTCGCGTCTTTGAAGTCGGTTAGGCAGTCTCTCCATTTAAAATACTGATAATCAACTGCATCTGATTCAACTGGTAGCCAAACTAAGAAAAGGTTATGCAGATTGTTTTTTGTACATAACTACGATATACACTTTATCTCGTATATTGCGATGCATGTTCCATGTTTGTCCAAAAGTAATTTAGTCGCTCGTTTTAAAGACTCCCAGAACTAATCGGGAAGCCTCAGGGTCCTTTGTTACAAGTCTCTAATGTTTTACCTCATACCACATTCTCCAGTCCTACATTCAAATACTAATGTTGTCCACCTTCTCCCCCCAGTCCGTGCGGTCGTCGTGAACGGTCAACATATCTTCAGTTTCGACGGACGCCACATGACGTTCCCGGGCAACTGCCGCTACGTGCTCGCCCACGACCACGTCGACAGGAACTTCACACTGCTGATGCAGCTCGCCAACGGACAGCCTAAAGCTTTGGTCTTGGAAGACAAGAGTGGATCTGTTATTGAGTTGAAGGATAATGGACAGGTAATATATTTTATTTATCTAAAAGCCTGCCGTTTTTTGTTTTCGAGCGCAGTGTTTTTACAGCTCTTATTTTATGAAGCCAATCTTGCAACTGAATTAAAAATAAAATATTTCCAACTGATTGAGTAGATGTTTTGCATACTCATTTAGTTTGGATGACAATACTCTGTTAGCTAATTGGAATCATTCTAAATCCAATCTCCAAAGATGGCGGATCGGTTATTTTATGCTCCCTCATAATATTATGAATTATCAAATGAAAGTGTTTTCTGAGAGGCGCTTTTAACTTTCTTAGCCCTTCAAAATTTCTACATAGGCTGTCCTTCGAATGTTAAACCAAAAACTTGATGTTGCAGGTCACTTTGAACGGTGCCGCCCATGGATTCCCAGTCATTGAGAAGGACTCCTTCGCTTTCCGCGAGGCCGGCGGCCGCATCGGACTCGGAACACTCTACGGACTTATGGCTTTCTGTACTACCAAACTTGAGGTATGTATCAAACCTGTTGAATACTAAAAGTTAGAAGAGTTGTAGAAAAAGACTTAAACTTTTCAATCTATATTCTGAAAAAACCTAGCCGAGCCTGATTAAGATTTGTTATTTATAATTTATTGATTTCAGAAATAATTCTGGTCCATAGTTTTACAGTCATACATAAAATTAAATTATAAACAAATAAAAACCCCAAAATAAAATTGATGATTCTTTGATTTTAAATATTCAACATTTCATTAAAATAATGATTAATTGACAAAAATACAAAAATTACAAAAATGTCAAAAGTAAAACTGTAAAACACCGTCCTCTTCATTTATATTTAGATTAGTAGCTGGTAATAGATGCTTTCTAAAAATTTATTTTATAAAAGCTGAATTTCTGGCATTATAATTATTATTAATAAATTGTAGTTGCCTGTAAAAATGAAGTTCTAAAATATCAGTAAACAATGTTTTGTTTCAATAGGTCTGCTACATCGAAGTGAACGGTTTCTACCTCGGCAAACTGCGCGGTCTGCTCGGAGACGGGAACAACGAGCCCTACGATGACTTCCGTCTACCTAATGGAAAGGTACGTCATTAATTCTTCATGCTCCTTGGAACTCTTCATCATTATTATCATCGTCATCAGCCTCTTAATGTTCCCACAGCTGAGACACAGACACAATCTTTGAGAAAGGGGTTCTCTGTCACTTCGAATTTTGCCTATCTGGTCGACTATCATCCGATCTACTTAAAATCAAAGTGATGGTTGCCATTTATGATCGTAAAAGAGTAAAGTTGTACGCTATTTTTCATCAATGATCGTTTATCATTTAATCCTTAATATACAGTACAGATGTAGTTGGTAAAAATAAGAATAAGGTGAAAAGTCTCTTTACCAGAATTACAGACATCACAAAACCGTATACTACTTCTGACTACATTAAAAACTTAAAAGTCCCGTCAAGTAATCACCTTTCTCCTTTTAGATCTGCACATCAGAGAGCGAGTTCGGTAACGCATACCGCCTGGCTAAGAGCTGCCCTGAGGTGAAGGCTCCCGAACACAACCACCACCAGATGCACCACATGGCACTGCCTCCAGCGTGCGAGGAGGTCTTCGGAGGAGCTTCCCCGCTCAGACCCTTGAGCCTGTTCCTCGACCTTGCACCATTCAGGTAAGATAGACGTTAATTTATTCTGCTAGGTTTGTCACCACACATTTCTTTGTGGAAAAATCCTCATGGATACCTTACGTCTGGGAAACGGAGAGTTCTGTCGCACTCCAACCGACTAAAATCTCACAGTTCATATCGCTTCCATGAGTCAAGGACCCAGGATGTGATTAAATACACGCTTACCCCGACTGGTATCGGCCCGCCATTGCTAAAAGGCCCATCACCTATTGTGCTCCATCGACTGAATATACTCCCATTTAGGCGCGCACGAAACAACTACGTACCTCCTCTTCTACTATGTGACTTTGGACCCTGGATCAAAAACAGCTAACCTTACCCTTCCTCCACAGACAAGCCTGCATCCACGCATGCTCCGGTGACTCCGCAGAGGCCCTCCACCAGGCTTGTGACCTTGCACGTGGATACGCCGCATTGGCACTGACAGGAATGCTCCCCGCCGTGTTGCCCGAAGCGTGCGTGCAGTGCACGGACGCCGACAAGCCCAGGAAGGTGGGCGAGAGCTACGAACTGAAGGTGCCCAACAAGCAAGCGGACATCATCGTGGCTTTCGAAACTACCGTTGTAAGTGTTTATTCAAACTAAATTGTTCCAACTGAGCGAAGGCCTTTCAGTCTTCCCGGTGCTGTTATCTACTTTATGTCATAGTTACTGTAGTGTAGGCATCATCATTATTTGAAGCCATATTAGACTTCATTTCTGGGTCAAAGCAATGCCTTTCTTCTATAATTAACTTATCAATTAAGCTAGTTCTGTCCAAGTCTTCTGTAAATTTAGTCAAGTAACGTTCTCCAAAAAACAACGTGCTTTTATTGTCTTCCCTGGGTGAAGTTTGGAAATCAATCTTTTTTTAATATTACAACTAATTAGGTTTCTCTTATTTTTTTTACTCTCTTTACACACCTGTAATCCTAAGTTGATCCTGAATCCTAATCCTAAAAATAAATACCCAAAATATTTGATAAGGAATCCCTAGACAGCAAATTGCTGATGGTATAACCTCCTCCTCTTCCAGGATAACGAGAAGAACTACAAGAGCATCGTGGTGCCGCTGGTGGGACAGGTGCTGGACTCTCTGAAGAGCAAGCGCATCACTGACGTGAAGATCTACCTCGTGGGCATCACGCCCAAGATGCCCTACCCCATCCTCTACGATACTGACTGTGAGTATGAGTTGCATGGTGTTGAATGATGAACATTCTGTCTTAAGGTGTACTTTGTCAAAGATCGAAATTACAGTCACAATACTAAAATTAAAATGTCTAAAATTAAATTATAAAAGAGGGTCTATGGTTCACGAGATACATAACCAATAGCATAGAATAGTGTGGATTAAACTAGTAGACCATTAACCCCCTTTATACAAATAAGACACTTTAGTTTTGGTTGAGTGCGACTGCAATTTCGACCCTTGACTGCCCATCAGAATTTATTTTTGATTACTTTTACTTTTGTAAAGTTATGAATTGAAAAACGCTCTTTTAATTTAAATTTTCCTTTTTTTATTTATTCCGATGCCAACCGCCACTCATTTAAATTAATCGCGTCGAATCTTTTATTTGAGGCTAATAAACTAATTTTCTTTGTTTTTGTGTTTTTCTAAATGTTCCTTTCCGAAACTATCAATAACCTCCATCTTCTCATTACAGTGAGGCTGAAGAACCCTAAGCCCGTGTTCGACGACAAGAGCCGCTACCAGAGACTCGCCAGGACCACCAAGCCCGAAAATGCCGGCGAATACAGCCCCTACATCAACGAGCTCCTGTCACTTATCGACGTGCTCAGGATCGAATTTGGTAAGTATTTTTATGTTTTTAACAGCGGTTAGCTGTAGCAAAGGAATGGATTATTGCCAAGATAAAAACTATCCTATGTTCTAATCCAGGCCATGATCTACCCTTGTGCCAAGTTTGATCCAAATCCGTTCAGCTGTTGAAGCAGGATTGCTGAACATACATACAAGCTGCGAAGTTTCATTATCCCGGACCGTGCGTAATCAAAGCTTGGAAGTTAAATTTAACCCACTTCCCGGTGTTTGATTGAACTGTAATTTAGCACACATGTTTGATTTTCGTGACGGTGCAGTTCTAATATAAAAGCTTGTTTTTCTCATTTTTGTTCCAAAGCCCAATCTTGTATGGTAACCATCACAAAACGAATTTCCTATTTTATCAGTTCATGAGCAGACACTAAAGCCATTCCTCTTCATCCACCAGGTATTACCAACGTGGTCGCTGGCTACCAGTCCCTCTTCCAGCTGCCCTTGCGTGCCGGAGCCGTCAAGCACACCATCAGCGTGGTCGGAGAGGAATGCATCAGTCAATTCTTCCTGGTAAGTTACCAAGTTTATCTTGGACATCGCTGACAACGGTGAAGGAAAACATCGTGAGGAAACCTGAACTTATACTTACTATAAGTTTGGAATCACCAACTCGCCTTGAGCAAGCGTGGTGATTAATGCTCGTGCCTTCTCTGTATGAGAAGAGGCCTTTGCCCTGCAGTGGGACAGTTACAGGCTGGAATTGTATTGTTTAAGTTACAAAGCTCGTATTAACAACGCTTTTAAGTGACCCTTACTGGTGAGCTTATCTTAAAATATTGTTTGAAAAGGATACCCCCCTAATTTCCGTGACAAAAATATTTAGTACCTGAAAATCCAGAAAGATACGAAGCAAGCTATCCCACGAAGATAGGTTACGTGGATTTTATGACGTCGAAATAAGAGTCATTTTGTTACGATTCATCTGCTTCCGTGAGATGGTTGTTCTATAGCGAGAGAAGGCGTTTTTCTGTTCTGTGAGCGAGATGATCTAGTCGCGTAACGTAAGGGCTTTGGAGTTGCCTAAGAAAAGGATACCAGAGGCTCCCTCGATGTCAGCGATGTTGCTGGTCGAAATGCCAGAATCTAAGGCATTGGTCACGTGACATTTCGATAGCGCTTATCAGATAGGATGTTCTTTTCTAGAGCCTCTGAAAGGATTTGAGGGAAGTCTTTTCCCATCAGTGCGACAGACTAGACTACATAAAAAAAAGTTTCAGATTTAATCTTATCGGTCTGTATGTGTTTTTGTAACCGTGTTCTGTTCCCCCTCAGCTGGAGGTAGCCCGCTCCGCGGCCTACAGCCTCGCCTTCGACAACATGGCGTACAGCCACTCGCTCGTCACCGTCACCCCGCCCGGCGGCCTCTCGTGCACCGGCAAGAACCCCGCCCAGATTGTCGGTTAGTACCTACTACTTCTTACCTTTGTATCAGCTCAGACTAGACTATTCAATTTCAAACTTTAAAGTTTTATTGTTAAAGTCGAAGTTCATCTAATTTTTTGTTGTATAACGTGGAGAAGATGAATGTGGTTGAAAATAGTTTTTTATAGTAAAGCTGAAACCAGGTTTTCCTCGTGTCTAAAACGTGAATGATTTCCTCCAGGCTACACCGACAAGGCTGTGATCATGCTGGGAGACAAGAAGGTCGGCAAGGAAGCGGAAAACCTCAGGAGCTCTCTCACCAAGACACCTGACGCCTGCAGGGACTTCGTCGAGTCGGTGAGTCTACTACCAACCTTATTTAGCCAGATAGCACGGAAGACTTACAGCTCACAACACACAGACCAATAACAGTAAAATTTACCTCTTTTTTATCTGGGCCAGAAACACGCAAGGTTTGCTTATAGTCATTCACTCGCGAATTGAAGTTACCCAATCGGTACCGCATAATAAATTGTATCAGATTCGACAGGCTTCTGATTGAATGGCATTTTAACCCCCGGTTTTTTGGATTAAGCACTTGAAATTGAGTATTTCTCAAACTCTGCTCTAGCTTGCAAACCTGTCAAACGTTTACAGTATTCCATTACCTGTCCAGTAAAGTAAGATGGCCACACCCAGGATCTTCCAGAATGTTACATATCTATAACCAACATTTTCCCTCCTCCCTTAGACTGAGGGCATCGTGTTCTCCGCCACAAACTTCCACGGGCTGGACGGCGGCAAGCAGAAGCAGTTCCTCCAGACCGCAGCCGCCGCCATCACACAGAGGCTGCTGCACGAGACCCTGGTGCAGGACTGCACATGCGTGTACGCCGACCCCTTCCGCGTGCGCTCTGTGTGCGTCACCAAGGATAGGAAGGAAGTAGTGGTAAGAGTTCTTTTTAATAAAAGATTTATATAGTGACATCTATGCCGCAACATACGAACTAATGATCTGACGTCACACAAAATTCTGCATCCGCCGCGCAAGCACTTTTCGGCGCGATTTGAACATATGCAACAGTCCGACAACAACCGTCGTCCGTCGGGCACACCAGACACAACATCTGTCTGGTCGGAGGATCAGAGATGGAAGTACGAAGAAAAAGAGAGTCAGAGATAGCATGACAGTTGATAGGACGGAATAGAAGAATTTTCGATCAGATTCAGATTTGACAAAAGTTGGTATCTTTAGGCTTTTAAAGTGGCAGTTAGATTTATGATGTTTGCCCATGTAATATTCGCCTTTGTTAAATGCAATTTTGCATCATGCATTATGCCCTTGTCTTACCCTAAACATTTGTTTTACCCGCATCTTTTCTAACATTATCTTTCGTTGTCCACAGGCTCGCAGACGGAAATAAGCTCTGCGCCCGAAACTGTGATCGAATCGTGCCAAGTACCAAATACTCTAGCGTTATGTAGTTGCGTGCGAGCGAGACGCACATATACAACTGTACGTGCGTCTCTCTCGCACGCTTTCATCAGATAATCTAGCACGGATATATAGAGCATAGTGTAGTGTCCATTGCCGCTTCGGCATTCAATAATTTAAATTCGTTTAGTAGTAGACCAGCGATGGATGAGAGATAGTTTTCTCGTGTTCTATGTGTCCTTGGTAGAGATAATTATTATTCATTGTAACGTCATCAGCAGACTCTGTTGTATTTATGAATTGCCGCGTACCATGAGGTATTGAGTGATCATGATCGACTCTGTATTAGATCTAATAAAATATGTTATTTAATATTTGCTTTTTATTTTGGGGAATTCATGGAGCCAAGCTCATGACCTAATGACCTTCGCAATGGTTAGCTATCAGGCGCGGATCCAGGATTTCGCTCAGGGGGGGGGAGGGGGCAAATGACTATGTAGGGGGCGAGATGCTATTGAAAAAAATGCGGTTCCTGCATTACCTATTTTAATAATTACCTTATTTTTTGCGGGTACTACACTGTGGTCAAGAGCGAGCGATGCAAGCTTGAAAATTTTATGACCCCGCTTCGGATGTAGATAGATTTTCTGTTGACCATTCATACTACTATAGAAGATTTTTTGTCAACACAAAACCTAACCTAGAAGCTTGAGATGTAATGGTGAAAGAGCTAGCGAAGTCAGCTAGAAAATTTTACCTTGCCTACCCTTGATTAGATTAGAATATTTTTTTTAACCAATCGTACCTTTGTCTAGATGTTATAAGGTAGCAAACTCGAAGACTAGTAAAGCTTGTAGAAAGCTAGGATTCTTCTTATGGGCACTGGGTAAATATGCCTGACTAAGTGCCCCGAGCGGTGAATTTTTTTACAATTTGCCGACCTTTGAGACCTTTTTGAAACTCAAGAATGCCCCTCTTCCAAGGTGACGACAATATATCAATATCTAATTACCTAATATATCAAAAATGTAAATAAAGATTTAGCTATCTTATTTGGATTTTAGACTCTGTTTGGTCGAGGTCCAGGGAGGGGGCAATTGGCCCCGTTGCAACATCGTGGCAGGTGCACACCGATATTGTGGGATGAGCAGAGGCTCTAGACATGTAAAATTCTTTTAATGGAAATGTCGCGATAGCGATTTAAAAAAATATGGGATTTCCAAGCGCTATAGAAATGTGACATGATCAGTACCTAACATTTTTGCTTTTCGACCGTCGCCATCGCTGATAGTATAACATTTTCTAAAGAGCCTATGGACCAAAGAGAGCTTATAGGCCGATTTCTTCTTAGGACAGGATTCACTACCGCGGGCCGGGGGACGAGGAAGAACGCGCGGCCGCAATTGGTCAGTTCAAGGTCAAGACGCGTAGATTTGGCTATCGTTAGGGTTGATCAACTTGACAAAGGGAAAATAGACTATGTCGATAAAATGGATTTATGAGGAACATTATGAGAAATACTCAATTAAAATCATATATGTTTACATTATTTAATCAAAATCAATCAATTACAAAAATAATGAGTAGGTATCCTGTTATTACCCATTGATTTTTAAAATTTATTAATTTGGTATATGTTTTTCGAATTAAAGTTTTAGGGTCCTGATTGTACTTTGTAAAAAATTATAAACGAGCGTCTACATATTTCTGAATCATGCATCTTGCTTATTCAATTAAATGATTTGTCGATTCTATTTCAAATTGATGAAAATTAATATCCGGAATAAATTATACCCAATCAGAGATTTTAAAACCGATCTTATAAAATAATCTGTATTATATTGAAATATCCGAAGATAATACATAAGAAAAAATTCGACGAACTGAGAACCCTCTCCTTTTTTTAGGTCTGTTAAAAGTAGATATGTATTTTTGAATAAAAATTGTATTAAATAGAATTTTATTATTATCGATATCGACTTCAGCAATTAAAAGTAACAGCACAGATATTTACGATAAAAATACAAAGGGAAAGAAAGGGATAGAAGCATTAGAATTGTCTAGTGAAAGAACGAGAATTTTCCAAAAGACATCAACGCGGGTCTCAATAGTGTGCTCGTTTACCCAGCCACAGTTTTAACTAGATCCCTGCGGTGTTTCATAATCTGATAAAATCTAAAACTAGTTTTCGTACTGTTTATTTACCGATGTCCGTGACTACCGCAGGACCCCGACAGCAACCGCTTCCATATTTGGTAAATAATTACTACTCAATTGCTACCAATTAGTACCCGAACAACAAAATTGGTACCTTAGTAGTTTTCGAGAAAATCGACTTTGAAGGTGGTCCTGCGGTAGTCACGCTCCATTCAGCAGGACCACCATGAGCGCCGAAAACGGGGGCATGCTACAGCTATTCTAAGTATACAAATAATTACTACCCATAAATGTGATTCATTTCGTAAAAAAAACAGAACTGAATCATTTTTATTTATCGAGAAATCAACGATGATAACTTTCGCTCGCTCGTTCAGCAGGACCACGACTTTGAATGTTGATTCCAAGTTGGAGGAGCCTGCGACTTTCCTCAAACCTACATAGAAAATTACTACCCTGCAAGATAAAATTGATACCCAGAATTCACAACTAGTACTCCAGTAGTTTACGAGATATACCATGCCATTGGTGGGGTGGCGGTAGTCACGGTGTTCAATTTTCATTTCAAGATTTCCCTATTAAAAACTTAGTGAATTCTGCCCAAATGTATACAAAAATTACTACTCCTACAGAAGATAAAGTGACCAAAAATTCAGATACCTAAGTGTTGTATTTTAATAGAAATTAGCTTTCATTACTTTTCCATACTAAATCTTCGCGTATAACCCGACCATATTAAGTTGTCAATGGTATTGAGCAGTACACTCGTGCAAAAAAGTTTATGGATGTCGTTTTAGTAAAAACAACAGTTCACAATCTATAATTTTTATACAAAATGTGTACCTAGGCACATAACAAAAAAAAAATATTTTGTTACCCATGGCCTGTAATGCCTTAGTTAATGCCGTGGGAAGGTAGGTACTCTAATAATTATTTTTCTGTATTGTAAGTACCTACCTTCTGTGTTTTTATATGAACCATTAAAGCAGTACACTCGTGCAAAAAAAGTTTAAAAAGTTTTGGACCATAGACAAGATATAATGAGATTCAAAATTATGTGAAGAAAATCGACGATTGAAAAATTGTCGTCGCTGTTTGATATTTTAACTGAGTAGAACTTAAAATGAGCCCTGTAATATGAATATACATGATTAATTTGTGTGAAATATACCATAAAGCCAGTTGATCTCCGTTTGAACGCGTCTTGACTCAAATTTTTTGACTAAACTTATGTAAGTATATCTAGATAACGTGCATATAATAACAATAACTATATTTATTAAAACTTAAAATAATTATTATGTACTTACAAGTACGTATTTGAAATAGTAACTGATTGTTATTTTTAGATTCAACTTGGATTAGAGTAAAATCATCTGAAGTCTTGAACATAAACATATTATAAAGCTTTAAAACAATGAGCCCCAAGTTTCTCAGCTCTAAATTATCGCAGAATTAATGTGACAAATTGTCAAGCACGCGTTATCTGCTGTGATTCGCTGTTGAAAATTCATTAAACCAATCACAGCAGATAACGCGTGCTTGACAATCCTGCGATAATTTAGAACTGAGAAACTTGGGGTAATCAACAACCTTTTATTTTTAATAACTTGAATTATGTCTATTAATGTTAGATAATTATATTTGACATTATTTTTTATGTTTACATTTCGCGTATACATTTTTCCTTTTATTTTTATTGGTTGTTTTTGTAAAGATACTCATGATGTTCATGAAAGTACCTAGTTTCTTAATTATAAAAATAAGTATCATCACGTTTTCATTTTTAAGAGATAAATTGTAAATGATTACCTACTGTTGTCATTCACCCTATGTACATAACTTGTGAGCCTGCCATAATAATAATCTGTAATTTTGAAATAGTTTTAAAATGATAAAACTAATTCATTCTATTCTTAAATTGTTGTAACTTTGCATGAATATAGATGCTTTTCTCATTCTGTTTTATCGAACCTAATTGCTAGATAAATAACATAGTTCCAATTTTATAAGGTAGGTATTAGTCCAATTTGGAATAATAAATTGATTTTTAAATATTTAAAATTTGACTGATTTTACAAATTGTTATCGATCTGTGTTCTGTGTCTTAATAAAACTTATTCGACATATAAAAATTTTATATTACTAATTCATAACCTAGATCTAACAATGTGAGTATTAAATAGGTACCTAACTAAAAATACACCCAAGGTCCACAAGAAATGTCAGTGGAAATTTGAAACAAATTGTACCATACAATCGACTTCTGGTACTGTAAAAATACATACCTATTACTTATGTAATCATTTTATACTTACGCTATTAGCAACATATTGTTACTGCAGTAAATTAGGTTTTTAATACGTAGGTACTTAAGCTTGCAGCAATGGTAAATTAGTAGGAAAGAAATAAATAAGAAATACCTATCGCTCTTTAATGGTATTCATATAAAAACACAGAAAGTAGGTACTTACAATACAGAAAAATAATTATTAGAGTACCTACCTACCCACGGCATTAACTAAGGCATTACAGGCCGTGGGTAACAAAATATTTTTTTTTTGTTATGTGCCTAGGTACACATTTTGTATAAAAAAATATAGATTGTGTTGTTTTTACTAAAACGACATCCATAAACTTTTTTGCACGAGTGTACTGCTCAATACCATTGACAACTTAATATGGTCGGGTTATACGCGAAGATTTAGTATGGAAAAGTAATGAAAGCTAATTTGTCCTAAAATACAACACTTAGGTATCTGAATTTTTGGTCGCTTCATCTTCTGTAGGAGTAGTAATTTTTGTATACATTTGGGCAGAATTCACTAAGTTTTTAATAGGGAAATCTTGGAATGAAAATTGAACACCGTGACTACCGCCACCCCACCAATGGCATGGTATATCTCGTAAACTACTGGAGTACTAGTTGTGAATTCTGGGTATCAATTTTATCTTGCAGGGTAGTAATTTTCTATGTAGGTTTGAGGAAAGTCGCAGGCTCCTCCAACTTGGAATCAACATTCAAAGTGGTGGTCCTGCTGAACGAGCGAGCGAAAGTTATCATCGTTGATTTCTCGATAAATTAAAATGATTCAGTTCTGTTTTTTTTTACGAAATGGATCATTTTTATGGGTAGTAATTATTTGTATACTTAGAATAGCTGTAGCATGCCCCCGTTTTCGGCGCTCATGGTGGTCCTGCTGAATGGAGCGTGACTACCGCAGGACCACCTTCAAAGTCGATTTTCTCGAAAACTACTAAGGTACCAATTTTGTTGTTCGGGTACTAATTGGTACCAATTGAGTAGTAATTATTTACCAAATATGGAAGCGGTTGCTGTCGGGGTCCTGCGGTAGTCACGGACATTATTTACCGATAAAAAGTTATGTCATCCTTTTTGTAACTAGATTTCTTGGCATTTTTCCCACACCACTTTACCGCGCATGAAGGCATTTTGATGCGATAAAATTGCAATAAAAAGTTAAAACAATTTGTATTTATTTAGCGTGAATACAGGCCTAACACTTGGACACAACTAAAATGGTTACCAGTACCATAGCCTATACCTAGGCAACAAAATACTAATAGTTTTTTCGAGCATCGGGTCACTGTAGGCGCCGTCAATTAGTAGTTATATCGTCGTTGCTCTGGACAGAGATCAGGTCTTTAGCACCTTACTAACTTCTGCAAGCGGCTTCGCCTGCATAAAAAGTATTTTTTTTATCCCAAGGAATCATTACACCGGGATGAAAAGTAGCCTTTGTGCTAATCCAGACTATAATCTATCTTTGGGCAAATTTAATCCAGATCCGTTTAGCCATTCTGGCGTGATTGAGTAACAAAAATACATCCACACTTCCACACACACACCCAACCTAACTTTCACATTTATAATATTAGTAAGATAAAGCGTGTAAATCTCTTAAGAGGGGACTCTAGTGAAGCTTTCTCCATACAAAAACATTCTGCTGTTTTCTTCGTGGATAATGCCTCTAGAGCAATGATTTTTCCCCATAAAATCTGGGTCTAATTAATACGTGCCCCTATCATTTCCTTTTTTCCAAGACATAATCACAAAAAAAAAAATGACAATCCAAAAAAAAAAAAAGCCCGTTTTTACCGCCATGTTCAGAAGACTTTCAGACAAAATTTATAAGTTTTTAACAAAAAAGGAAATGATAGGAGCATAGATATACTTTTCCTCTCAATTTTGATATAAGAATTTTTTAGATCAGACCAGTTCTCATGAAGAAAACAGTAGAATACGAAACGTCTTTTAGTCATAGTTTTTGTAGGTAAAATCAGCCTGAGCTGCAGTTGTCCCTTTCGCACTTTACGGGGTGAGGTTGGAGGTGACGCGACGGCAATAGACTTTATTACTATACTATATTACCGACTAGAGTCCGCTCTTAAGGAGATCTTCATTCAGCAAAGGGACAGAAACAGGGTGATATTACAAGACTTTGATAAAAACTATTGGGGTACAGATTGTAAAAATAAAATAAAACATAGGTATGTTAAAATATCTCTTTATTACAAAAATAATATTTCCCTTATGACTACAAATGCAACACAATACATTAAACTTTGGCATCAAATCTGTATGGAATGCAAGTATTTTGTTACAATAAATTCTTACAAGACTTATATTTACTTCTTTAACAAATTAAATAACACCAAAAATGTGCTTGGAATGTAACACAGAATTGTGGCAACTTCATACGACATTACTACAACATTCGTGCCCGTGCTGTGTGCGCTGAGCACAAGTATCAGCTGTCGCAGCCATAGTCGAAATTTTGTCATAGGCCATCAATTCCTATGAGCTATCGTAAGAATCAAAGCTCATTGAGACAGAGTCGAAGAGAAGCGAAGTATCGGTCTAAAAATATACATAGAATATTGAACCCTAACCACAATTTAATGTCGAGTTGAAAAGACGCGTTAAATTCTGTACGATGTGCACAAATTGGGCCTTTTGTTTATCTTGATAGGAATGTGTGCTTTACGTGGTGGAGTTAGGACTCAATATGCTACGTACATTATTAGACTGACGCGTCACTTTGCTTCCATTCTGTCCAAGTTTTCTTTGACCCTGACACTGATGAACTTTATTTTTATGGAAAGTGTTCACAATGTCGTCCGTAGTAGTGGTCGTCGTAGCGTCTCAGTGCGCAGTTGAATGTAGGATATATGTTATTTTGTAAATATAAAGAGTTTAGTAGACATTCTTGCGCACCCACTTCATCCGGGGACCGCGCTGGGACATAATCTTGACGGAAGCACTGGCGGCGCCTTTTACTACGTCTTGGATCTGTAATAAAACGTTATTTTACAGTAAAATACAGCCATATTCTAGTTTTGACGGACTTACTGCCCTGGGCACAGTCTTGGAAGCTCTAATAACTTTTGCTAATCCACCGATGCCAAGAGAGTCTAAAACCATATAAAATTAATGTAGACCCCTTAGTTGAGGGTGGTTTTAAGGGTTCCGTACCCGAAGGGTCCAAACGGAGCTCTATTGCTGTCACTCATGTGTCCGTCTGTCCGTCTTTTGTCACAAAATTTTGTTCCGAAGAAATTTTAACTTCACTGAACATGAAATTAGGTTATAATGTTTATTATTACGTATATTTTACTAACAAATACCAATTATATTCTACATTTGGTACGGAACCCTATATGTGCGAGTCCGACACGCACTTGGCCGGTTTTCTTGGTCATGTCGATGCTTCCACATCAAATAATTACAACTTAAGTTACATCCATAATGTTGAAACCATTAGTACTTGTAGTAGTTTCATAAACGTCAGACAATATACGACAAAATATAATACTTACACTCAACATCAAGCTCTGAGCGTTGCCCACCAACATGTCTAAGGCTTCCTTATCTTCTTGTGTACCTGAAAATTAATTTGAAAAATGATTTGATTCACAAGTAATTTCGAAAGTACATCTGTCTGTGTCCGATTCGTATACTTCACAAGTTTTTACAGAGTTAGAAAAGCTCGTCTAAACGATAATCTCGTGTCAAAGAGCTCAAGTAAAATGAACTGTATTACCGTGGCGTCCGAGCGAGAATCCTTTGACTGTCGTCAACATCTTGAGCTGACCGCTGATAGTCGGGATCCTCTCGCAGGTTTGCAGCAGGTTCTAGAAAAACATCAAAATAATGATAACATTTAAGTATTGAACCGCAGTCACCTAACACAAGGCAACAAATATCTCTGCCCGTACAGAGTTGGGGCTTAAGGCATCACGGCTGGCTTGAATTGTGTAGGCAATCTACAATTGAAAGTGTAGGCGTATCAATATTTTGAAGATACTTTAAGATTTAATTTATGGTTGAAAATTTGGCTCAAAATTCAAGGATATCCAAAAGAGCTTGGTAATTAATACTAACCGTCTTGATCCTATGGTCCGTGCACTCGTGCGCAAGTTTCTTGGCGAGCCGTGCGACTTCATGCGACTCTGTTACTATCGACTTTGAAGTCGTTAGGACTTCGCGCTGCTTGTCTGTAATACAAGAAAAGGTTTTCATGGTATTGGTACGCCAACGAAATTTCTTATATTTAAAGTACAATACATTCAGTTTTCATAAGTTGCTTCTCACACTCTACACTATGAAAGAAGAATAATTTTTTTTTTCTATACCCACTCAATTACAATTATTTTCATAATAAATGTTTTATTCATAAAGTTAGAAGAGGCATGGACAGCTGAAGGGAATTGGCCCAATAGTGGGATAGTAATAGTACATTTCGTGTCAAGCATAAAAAGTCGAGATTTTAATACGAGCGATGTAGCCAATTTCGAAAGCTACATGTGAGTGTTAAAATAAAGTATTTTTATGCGATACACGAACGATTCTTTTTACACTACCTGATAAGCTTACTTAATTAAATGCAAATAAGCTCCAACAACATTTTATTAGAAACGTTCAGACTAAAAACCACAGACTATGAACAAATAATCATCTTGCGCTTTTTCGAGAGGTAACAGGTTCAGTATCATTCTGCCAGTTACATAAAGATATCAATATTCCATACAAAAGTCATTTCGTAACTGTCATTAGGTAATTTTGTTATTTTTTTTAATTTTTATTTTATAATCTTGTGTCTAAATGTTCATATTTCGAAAATAATTTCTTAGGCAATGTGTTACATAATAGACAAGATAGTGGCAAAAGTTTATTACACTTTCAGACTTTGTACATAAATAACACAGCGTGATAGGAAAATAATTTTCTTACCGTTGCTCATGAAGTTGGACAGCTTGGCCATAAGCACGGCCATGCGCTTGGCCACGGCCACGATCTCGTTGTCGCGCGACGACCAGTCGCGGATGGCCACGTGCAGGTTGAGGGCCTCGTTCTGTAGGGGACACGACCATCATATATTGTTAATAGCGATATTAGACGCTGTTATCCAACTCATTATTCTAAGTGTGCCTCAAATATGAAAAAGATAGAATATATATTGAAAAAGTACAAAAAACCTTCCTAAGATTCCTATACCATTTCTTCCCTTATATGTACCCCACGAATTACCTTTTAGGAATCCTGGGTTTTAACTCGTTGGAGGTGAGGAGAGGCTACGATCAGCTCGCAGTAGCATGTAAGATCCTAAGCGGACGGATTGACTGCCCTGAACTCCATGGCCTTTTCTGCCGACTACTTGTACCCAACAAATACGTTGGGCATCGACAGAGTCACCGTGACGACCTGTTCGCACCACCACCATCCAGAACTGTCACCAGGGCTAAATCCCCAGTGTGTCGTGTTTTGAGGATGCTCAATGCCCTCTTGACTGCCAATCCTGAATGTGATGTGTTTGACGAATGGAAACTAATGTGAGCATGTCTGGTGTTCTGTGAGAGAAAGTATGAGAGGTGTCCACTGTTCCATGATAATTGTATTTTATATTTGAATTATTGATTATGTATACTGTCATTCCACTGTGCAATGTTATATATGTATTTGTATTGTTATTTTTAACCGACTTACAAAAAAGGAGGAGGTTCTATGTTCGACTTCTTGTATGTTTTTTTTTTTTTTTTTTTTTTTTTTTTTTTTTATGTATGTTCACCGATATCTCCGTCAATTGTGGACCGATTTTGAAAATTCTTTTTTTGTTTGAAAGAGTATGTTTCGAAATTGGTCCCATTTTAATTTGGTGAACGTCTGATGTAGAACTTCGGAGATACACAACAGAACTCTTCAATAAATAACGGCAAAACTCTCGGGATTGCTGCAATCGCATGTCTGTTTGTTGTTTATACCATTTCATAACATAACATCACGCCAGTACGCTCTAAAGGGGTACGCAGATCTCTCATTTCAACGGTTATGTTCAAGTTTCATGTTATTCGGTTAATCTATTCTGGAGTTATAGGGACCTTAATAAACAACTTGCTATTAGGTAGGTAAAACTAAAAAGCGAAAAATAAAAAACATTTTTGCAAAAAAATACTACCGACTTCCAAATGAAAAACTACAAAGTGAAAAATAACTTAACTTTTGGAAGTCGGTGTCCATATCGCAAAAAAATGGTTCCTACGAAAGACACCGACTTCCAAAAGTTAAGTTATTTTTCACTTTGTAGTTTTTCATTTGGAAGTCGGTAGTATTTTTTTGCAAAAATGTTTTTTTGAATTATTATTTGGATTGATTATATTGGCATAACACTGTTCATTGTATTGTTTGGTAAATTATTGATTTTATGTGACACAACTGTCAACATTGTTATAATCTATTTCTATGTTAATTATTGTAATTGGTCTTTGTATCGTTTTAATTAACTATAAATAAATATAAGTTTTTAAGCTGACATGGTCACAATCATTAGAATTAAGAGGATACAGGGATACAGGATGGATAGGATACAGGATGAAGATCTTTCCACATGATCGGGGGTCATCAAATAAGCAATTGAAGTACAAGGTCGAGAGACAGCCAGCATTTTTGCCATACGTGAAGGGAGTCACAGACAAAGTCGCAAACATTCTCAGTATAATACTGCATAAAAACTATTTTTACTCCTTTCGAGAAAGTATCTCAAATGCTGCGTTCGCCTAAAGATAACTTTCCCTTGGAAAAGCCTGGAGTTTATAAGATTATCTGTAGCTGTGGGCAATCGTATATTGGACAGACGAAGCGAACTGTTGCTTGCCGGATCAAATAACATATTAGGGCAGTGAAAAACAACGATCCCCAAAAATCGGCCATAGCAGAACATCTTCTTGAATCAGGGCCAAACCTCTGGATCGATTTACATGACCCACGCCATCGACAGAACGCCATTACATACGCAGAATGGTTCGCGAAGCAATTGAAATAACGAAGTGCAAAAATTTCAATAGGGACGACGGGTTTCAATTGTCGCAAGCCTGGAATCCAGTGGTTCAACTATGTAAAGGTCGTAAAACTACTGAACGAGTGTCAAAAGTGGATACATTGAGCATCGTCTGTCGTGAACAGTGTCGAGTAACTAGTGAGACGAGTTCTGGTGGTAGCGGTATCGTGCGTGAAAAACGAGTGAGGAAGAGGGTAGACAGATATGTCAGTTCGTAAATAACACCCACCCGCAAAGACTTTAGTTCTCGTGATCATGGCGCTTGTAACGGTGCCGAAACATCGAGCTCTCAACCAAATTCAAAATATACATGGTAAATATCCCGAAACAAATAAATAAATATAATAAAAAAATTGAAAAATACAGCACTTAATACATACAAAAGTGTAGTTATACAACTTACATAGATGGGTTGATTCGGTCCCGGCTGGGTCCTGAAGACATTCTCTCCGCCCAACAGTGATTCCACTTCCTCGGTTGCTTGCAGAATCTGCAGATGAAGAACACAGTTAAATTAAACGAAACACTATGGGTGGATGGATAGTCATACGATTGTATGAAAAAGCATTGTTTAGCTGTTGTTGAGCTACTGTTGTTTTTTTTGGGTGGGAAATCGTCCAATGACTTCTCCCGCTCTGGGTGAGGCGGAAGGGCGTGTCACACTTTTACTGACTAAAACCCGGACAGCTACTGTTGAGCTGGCAGTGTTACCTTGGCAGTGGTATCCTTCCAGTCGGGCATCCTGCTGGCGCGGGTGTCGGCAGCGGGCGTGGCCGCACTGAGCTGTTGTTGAGCTACTGTTGAGCTGGCAGTGTTACCTTGGCAGTGGTATCCTTCCAGTCGGGCATCCTGCTGGCGCGGGTGTCGGCAGCGGGCGTGGCCGCACTGAGCTGTTGTTGAGCTACTGTTGAGCTGGCAGTGTTACCTTGGCAGTGGTATCCTTCCAGTCGGGCATCCTGCTGGCGCGGGTGTCGGCAGCGGGCGTGGCCGCACTGAGCTGTTGTTGAGCTACTGTTGAGCTGGCAGTGTTACCTTGGCAGTGGTATCCTTCCAGTCGGGCATCCTGCTGGCGCGGGTGTCGGCAGCGGGCGTGGCCGCACTGAGCTGTTGTTGAGCTACTGTTGAGCTGGCAGTGGTATCCTTCCAGTCGGGCATCCTGCTGGCGCGGGTGTCGGCAGCGGGCGTGGCCGCACTGAGCTGTTGTTGAGCTACTATTGAGCTGGCAGTGTTACCTTGGCAGTGGTATCCTTCCAGTCGGGCATCCTGCTGGCGCGGGTGTCGGCAGCGGGCGTGGCCGCACTGAGCTGTTGTTGAGCTACTGTTGAGCTGGCAGTGTTACCTTGGCAGTGGTATCCTTCCAGTCGGGCATCCTGCTGGCGCGGGTGTCGGCAGCGGGCGTGGCCGCACTGAGCTGTTGTTGAGCTACTGTTGAGCTGGCAGTGTTACCTTGGCAGTGGTATCCTTCCAGTCGGGCATCCTGCTGGCGCGGGTGTCGGCAGCGGGCGTGGCCGCACTGAGCTGTTGTTGAGCTACTGTTGAGTTGGCAGTGTTACCTTGGCAGTGGTATCCTTCCAGTCGGGCATCCTGCTGGCGCGGGTGTCGGCAGCGGGCGTGGCCGCACTGAGCTGTTGTTGAGCTACTGTTGAGCTGGCAGTGTTACCTTGGCAGTGGTATCCTTCCAGTCGGGCATCCTGCTGGCGCGGGTGTCGGCAGCGGGCGTGGCCGCACTGAGCTGTTGTTGAGCTACTGTTGAGCTGGCAGTGTTACCTTGGCAGTGGTATCCTTCCAGTCGGGCATCCTGCTGGCGCGGGTGTCGGCAGCGGGCGTGGCCGCACTGAGCTGTTGTTGAGCTACTGTTGAGCTGGCAGTGGTATCCTTCCAGTCGGGCATCCTGCTGGCGCGGGTGTCGGCAGCGGGCGTGGCCGCACTGAGCTGTTGTTGAGCTACTGTTGAGCTGGCAGTGTTACCTTGGCAGTGGTATCCTTCCAGTCGGGCATCCTGCTGGCGCGGGTGTCGGCAGCGGGCGTGGCCGCACTGAGCTGTTGTTGAGCTACTGTTGAGCTGGCAGTGTTACCTTGGCAGTGGTATCCTTCCAGTCGGGCATCCTGCTGGCGCGGGTGTCGGCAGCGGGCGTGGCCGCACTGAGCTGTTGTTGAGCTACTGTTGAGCTGGCAGTGGTATCCTTCCAGTCGGGCATCCTGCTGGCGCGGGTGTCGGCAGCGGGCGTGGCCGCACTGAGCTGTTGTTGAGCTACTGTTGAGCTGGCAGTGTTACCTTGGCAGTGGTATCCTTCCAGTCGGGCATCCTGCTGGCGCGGGTGTCGGCAGCGGGCGTGGCCGCACTGAGCTGTTGTTGAGCTACTGTTGAGCTGGCAGTGTTACCTTGGCAGTGGTATCCTTCCAGTCGGGCATCCTGCTGGCGCGGGTGTCGGCAGCGGGCGTGGCCGCACTGAGCTGTTGTTGAGCTACTGTTGAGCTGGCAGTGTTACCTTGGCAGTGGTATCCTTCCAGTCGGGCATCCTGCTGGCGCGGGTGTCGGCAGCGGGCGTGGCCGCACTGAGCTGTTGTTGAGCTACTGTTGAGCTGGCAGTGTTACCTTGGCAGTGGTATCCTTCCAGTCGGGCATCCTGCTGGCGCGGGTGTCGGCAGCGGGCGTGGCCGCACTGAGCTGTTGTTGAGCTACTGTTGAGCTGGCAGTGTTACCTTGGCAGTGGTATCCTTCCAGTCGGGCATCCTGCTGGCGCGGGTGTCGGCAGCGGGCGTGGCCGCACTGAGCTGTTGTTGAGCTACTGTTGAGCTGGCAGTGTTACCTTGGCAGTGGTATCCTTCCAGTCGGGCATCCTGCTGGCGCGGGTGTCGGCAGCGGGCGTGGCCGCACTGAGCTGTTGTTGAGCTACTGTTGAGCTGGCAGTGTTACCTTGGCAGTGGTATCCTTCCAGTCGGGCATCCTGCTGGCGCGGGTGTCGGCAGCGGGCGTGGCCGCACTGAGCTGTTGTTGAGCTTCGGACAGAGCCTTCTGCAGTTCAGGGTCGCTTTTGGCTGTACTTGATGACAAGCCGACGTGAATCACGCGGTTGGCTAGCCTGGATAAAAAAGGGATTTATCAAACTTCATGCTACGATATACCAAAAGTTTCTAAGACAAGCTGTTCAGAATGTCGGGTAGAATCTTATCGATTGCAGGTGAATCAACAGTTAGAAACAAAGGTGTATAAATCTGTAATATCTTACTTGGTGATAGCAGCAGAGGTGTGCGCACACTGCATGGGGTCGTTGTGCTTGGTGGACTCTTCACGCATGCGTTCCATGGTCTCTCCTGTAAACATACAAATTTTGATCAATTTGGAATACAAGGATGAACTTTACCGAAATCTCCGCCAAAATTAATACCAACGGAGATGAAGAGGAGAACAGATTTTTTTTATATTTTTTGGTATTTCTGAGTTTATCTAATAATAACAGTTCTTTCTCATAATTATGAGTACATTGCTGCAGCACAGAAGCTAGCAATTTAAAACACTTAGTTCAGCATACCTATCCTACTAAAATTATAAATGTGAAATGTGATTATGGATGTTACTAAATTTCGCCAGAACGGTATAAACGGAACTAGATGAAATTTGGCACAGACTTAATAATGTCTGGAACAGCACATAAGCGACTTTATATCCCAGGTCCTTTGGGATAATAAAACAGTTTTCAATTGGGCGAAGCTGCGGCCAGAAGTTAGTCCGTTCATAAATTAGTTACTCAGCAGTCCACAGCCATGCAAAATCCAGTTAAGGTCTTAGGTCAAGGTCTCTTTTTACCTGCAGTCTGCACGAACTCCATGGGATCCACGGACTGGTCGCACAGATCTCGTATCTTGGACAAGGACTCTGCGTATCTGGCGAGCAGTGCCTTGTAGTTCTCTATGACAGCCTTGTCGTCAGGGGACGCAACCCTTTGTTGTGCAGCTTTCACCAACATGGGTGCTAGCAGCTCCGCCTACAACACAAATAAAGTTTAAAATAAAACGAAACAAATGCATGTTCCTCAATGCTGTGTTAAGAGGAATCGCGTTTTATATATAGTATTTATTATAGTACATATTTAAGTATGTTTATTTTAACTAAACTTAAACTAAACGCGATTCCTCTTAACACAGCATTGAGGAACATGCAGTTCCTCAATGCCGTGTTAAGAGGAATCGCGCTTTATATATAGTATTTATTATAGTACATGTTTAAGTATGTTTATTTTAACTAAACGCGATTCCTCTTAACACAGCATTGAGGAACATGCAGTTCCTCAATGCCGTGTTAAGAGGAATCGCGTTTTATATATAGTATTTATTATAGTACATATTTAAGTATGTTTATTTTAACCATATATTTTTGTACCAATTTTGCGTTTATAATATTTTAATATATTTTTTTATGCACCTGCCATGCTATCTCTTCACCGCCCTTGGTTGACTGGTAGAGAATGCCTCAGGCATTAAGTTCGCCTATGTACTTTTATGTTGCATCAAGTTTTAATAAATAAATAAATCGCTGGCGACTGACTATAATCGGTCCAACAAAAGTCGGTAACCGATTCTAACCTACAAAGTCGACTTTTGACGTATACAAATCGGTTACCAACATCTTGTACCGTAACACAGAAGGGTACCAACCTGTTCACTACAACTGTTGAGCTGTGTGCTGACAGTAGTGCCCGCGTCTTTGTCCGTGTCAGCGATAAGCCTGGCAGTCTTAGTGACGCGACTCAGTTGGGCTAGGAGCTCGGCGATCTTCTTCTCCAGGAGGAACTTGCGTTTTGATTCGTCTGGTAAAGTTACAACGTAAATAAGATAGAAAATCTTTCAAGTTTTTTATTAGGCTGTACCTAGCAATTAGCAGGTTAACTTCTTAACCATGTAGTGATCAGTATCTTAAGGAAGCTGAGGTTGAGGTGGTTATCACGGCAGAGTGAACCTTGACCTTCTTGCTGTAGAAGTTTAATTATGGCCGCGGTCAGGTCTACCAGTAATCTATTTCAGTGAAGGGCCAAAGAAGTTTAACTTTTTAGAAAAAGACGTGATAGACTTCTAGACGGCTTCAACGAAGAGTCGATTACTTTAACACTGGTTTTACGCTCACAACATTATAGAAAATTAGGACAACAGATCTGCAGCTGGCCAAGAAGTCCAACGAGTAAAGTATAGTGGTAGCACTAGCACAACAGAAAACGGCATTCCTAATATTCCTACCTTGCTCATAGTCAGCCACTAGGTCCAGGTCGGCGAGCGGCGCCTCGGCGTCCATGAAGTCCTGCACCACCCTGCTGACCACGCCGCACTCGATGCCCTTCTTCAGCTCGCGGACACGTTCCATCAGCACACTGGGAGTTAAGGGACTAATGAGATCAACATTTTTGATATAGAAAGTCGAGTCAATCTTGAAAGAACTACCGCTGGAGGGAGTCTATTTTTCCTGATAGCTGCAACCTTTAGGTCTTTAAGTCAAGAGTGAATAGGTTACTTGTAGGCAAGCGTTCTTCACCGTCGACTATATCATCGCTTACCATTAGGTGAGATTGTGGTCAAACGCGAGCCTATCAATAATAATAATAAAAAATCTTTTACTGCCAGCCATCTTTTTACTCAGCAATTATTGCCAGAGGTAACTAGTACAAAATAACAGATTCTACAAATTTATGATATTCGAGATATAAAATATGTCTGACGGTGATTAAATCAGCCCTAAGATCAGCTCATCTTGTGTTCAAAAGAGCAATGACTGATTAGTTATTTTTATTACTTATTCATACCTATACCTATATACCTAATATACCCTACTAAATTTCTACTTGGTGTTTTAAATTTTAATTCTCTCGAAGTAAGGCGTAATTACTTCTTGCTTATCTCTGCCTGCCGTATTATGCGGGGAGAGTCCGGTTGCCAGGAGCTCTTGGCGCAGTTGTTGAGGCTGTTTGTTCCTGTGGTGCCCAAACAACAGCTTAGACCACGAAGCCACCGGCTTTTGGCCGTCCCTTCGGCACGTACGGTGTCCCGAGCTAACTCGCCTCTAGTTCGGGCGCTTACAATGCTAAATGCCATTCTGACATTAGCACCGGAGTGTAACCTGTTTGCTGGGCGATGCATAGATGTTTGTCGTGAATGTTTAAGTTTTTGTGAGAAGATGGATGAAATTTAGATTAGAATAATTGTATTCTTTGTACATTTTTTTTTTACTTTTGTAAGTTTTTTTCTTTTTTGTATTTCTCTTCATGTTATTTTTTTTTTTTTGTTTTATCGTGTTTCATATTTGTATATATATATATTTAATGAAGCTAATATCTTCTCTGATCCATTAGTTTTTTTTTATCTCATTGTGTAACGCCTTAGGTGTGACCTGTAATGTTACACATGTATACTTAAATAAATAAATAAATTGTAAATAAATACCTGAACTGCTCATGGTCATACTTCTTGCTGCACTCAGTGAGCAGCTGTTCAGTCTCCTGCACCAAGGTCTTCATGTCGTCCTTGTCACTGCCCTTCAAGTCTTCCGTTACCTGAACGAAAGGCACAGGATAAATAATTATATTCTATTCATAAGTTTTTTCAAATTTTGGACTCGGAACTCTTTTCCATGACAGTTCTACTCGCAAAGGGTAGTAACTCAGATAGATCTTACCTTATTAGCAACTTCAATAAGGTTGCGTACAGCTTGCTGTCCGTGTGTCTTCACCTCTGCCTTGGATACAGGCTTCAGCAACCATTTGGATGCTGCGTCGAACCTGACAAAAAAAAACATGATTTAGACTTATAAGTATACAAGGCAAGAAGGCATGGAAGTATTAATCCTATATAAATTGATGTTTGATCCTTGATTTAATATTTGTTACAAAACATTACGATAATGGTAGTCGGTATACTCACTGTTTCTGCACGTAACTCTTCTTTTCTTCCTGTAGAATAAAAACAATTGTTATGAGATGTAGCGATTTTAATATAGATTTTTTTTTAAACTCAAATTTTGGATTGTGCCAAGATAGCCAATACCTTGAAGATATATCTAAAGAGTAAGAACCTCCTAATCAAACCGTTCATATCTACGACACGTAAAAAATCAATGAAATAAATTATGGTCATACCTCAAAATCTTCCGTCGATCCTTCAATAAGTTTCATGCGCTGGCCACTGGTCCTACAAAATAAAATGTAATGTTACCAAACCATCTTTATATCCCGAAAACATTCACTACCCCTACAAAAGCAGGCCCAAAAACCAGGTAAAATATGGATTGACTGTCTGAAAGTAGATGGGGGTTGCTGGGATGATAACAAATAGAGACGTTGTGTTTTTCTCCATAGAGTCCTACCGACGCTTTCGAAAGTGCAACGACGCTTCACCTTTTGCTTGGCAATTCAAAAGTACCTTTAAATGGTTTAATTGAAATAAATGATTTTAAGATTGAGTATACGTCGATTCTCATAAAATATTGGTAGGGCTAAGAGAATGATACAAATGAATAATCTTGCAAGTTAAAAAAAAGTAACCAGTATTTATATTTGGAAATCGTATTTTTTTTTTTCTTAGAATTTGTGAGATAATTGCCGTCATATATTTAAGAGTTCTATTCCTTCTCCAAATTATACTGAACTACCTCGGGAAAGTATCCTTTCAAATACAAAAACAATTTTCAATATCGGTCTACAACTGACGGAGAAATCGGTGAACATACATAAAAAACACATAATTATAATCGAACTTAGAACCCCCGTCCTTTTTGGAAAGTCGAAATAGTTTATTGCGCCAAGTATGGGACAAGTATCATTAAAAAAAACGCATCATCAAGTCATCACTTACTTGACATTCTTGAGCAAGTTCTCGAAGGCAGCCAGCACGTCCTTCCGCTTGTTGAACATCACCCACTTCATCACTTCCGGTTCCTCGGGCGCTGACTTCACCTGCTTTACTAACTCTTCTGTGTTTGTGAGAAGAGCGCTGTAGAGAATAAAAAAAGGACATTGATGCAGAGTCAAGTCGAAGCGACGCTGACGTGTTAAATTGTGTAAGTTATATAAGTATGCGCGCATTCACACGTCTTCACGCGCGTATTCACTTGCCTTCGCGCGTATGGACTTGCCGTTTGCCGTTGACTTATTATCATTTCATTATATTTATTCGCTTAGATGCGTTTGAGTACGCACAATATAAATCTGTGCATTACATTGTCGAGATAGAGGTAAAAATACTATGGAATTTTTTACATAGGTTGACATATCGAATCGTTTCGACTCCGTCCTTAGTGTGCTCTGACCCTAATGCTACCCAAAAGTAAGCCAAGCCGAAGATTCGATTACGAATAGGATATTTGCCCTCATTTCATCGCAGTTTTCGGCTTTTGTCTTGATGGAAATACAAATATATAACTGAAACCTAAGGTTACAGACTGTCAGATAAGCAGACTTTAGTTTAACTCTAAATAGGTCAATCGAAGGTTCTCAAGATGAGATTCTGGAGAGGATTCTCAAGCCATCCTTTCTCTGCTATACTTTGCAAATAATGAAAATAATTTAGAAATAAATAAACTTCTATAAATTCGCGAGATAATCAAAGTAGACAGATTTAAAAGGTTGATTTTTCTGTTTCTTATTCCAAAGGCGTAAGGTTGATATTTGTTTGGTCCTTAAATTAAAATGGAAAATCATAGGTTTCTTTGGTACTCACAGAGAACTCTTCACGACCTCGTCGACTTGCTCCTGGGTGCCAGCAGAGAGCTCGCCTGCAGTCGGCACCAGTTCCGGATGCTCTATCAAGTTGGAAGCGTGGTTGATGTCATCCATCAGATCAGACACCTTCGATATTATTGCCTCCTAAAAATATTCATAGAGTATTTTACTATCAACAAAAATTAAGAATGGAACTATCAATTGAATGCGTCATTGGTTTTGGATTTAATTCTCAGCTTGTGTTATTCACAGACCTTGAATGAGTGCCAGGTTTAATAGGACTTTGCAGAGTCAGGTCTTCAACTGCACATCATAACCAATTCGCCGGCAGTAATTACGCAGCTAATTTTATTTAAATAGTCCTCCAGACCGAATTTCAGCCACGGCGGTTAATCTCAGCGGAGACTAAACATCAGCGCTGCAGATCTTATAATGCACAAGTGTTTGCGCAAACGCAGCTGCACTCTCTGTTCCCCACTCTCATAGTGGACAGCTATCCGAAACAACCGGAGCACAAAATAGTAAGTATACAGAAGGGCCACTCCCGCCGTTTAGAAAATTGACAGCTAAACTTGACAGATTCACTAGGGTTGCTACTATATTGATGCCGAAAACGAGTAGGTTGTATAAGTTACAAACATAAATACATCGATTCATCTAAACATACATCATATCATGCTTACAACTCTTAGAGGGTAGACAGGGCATCAAATATCCATTTAATATCACGAAACATTTAATAATACGCCACATACGACGAAGATGGGAGCGTAACAAGACGAAGTAATAGTGTAATAATGATCCCACTTAAAACATTAAATTGTGAAAAGTACCAAACTCGACAAAAATATATATGTGTATACCTACCTGTGTGTAGGTACCTAATAAAATCAAAAAACCAAAGATGATTACAAAGCACTCATGACAGCCGCGACTGAGCTCGGTCCAATATTGCCCAATGCTCCCTGTAAAACCGCAATGTCAAAATGACACTTTGTTCGTAGTGGCCCCTCTGTCTGCGGCGCGCCGCCGCTTACGTACTTTGTGACTGGAGAGACATCAGAACCAACGGCTTAACATGCATTCCGAGCATAATTATAATTAACAAGGAGATATCCCCGGTAGAGGAAAATTTATCGGGAACCTGTGTCTTCAGTTTGCCCCTACCACAAGGCAACTATTACACATGCAGTTCAATAAAAGCAATAGATTCGCAGTCGCACACACACCGGCATTTCTTAAATCAGAACGAGTACTTCTGCACAAGCACATCACTAACTCGTCGCAAGAAGCAGCGGCCGTACTACGCGATGTATCCGCTTAGTAAAGTATCAGTTTATTTTTACATTGCTTGTCCAGTCACATAGCGACAAACTTAGCTAGTGGTTAAGGAGTAAAGTATTTATTGCAAAAATAGTTGCTGTGATATTTGAAAACAAAAATAATTTAGTAATGGCCATTTGCCTATGACATGGTCACTGTGACCACGTCGTGCGGACACCGACACGCCCCCTTGCGGGAGTGTTAGAGAAATGACTAATGGGGATCTTATCCTCAGTAGTCGCACTTCTAACTTCGAAACCAACGAGGCACTCTGCAATATACGCTGACAGTAACCACCAATATAATTTTTTAATATATTTTAGTTAGGCTCGTGCTTGACACACATCTGACCTGATAGTAAGCGATGATGTGCTTATTCTATCATTTTCCAAATTACCTTATCATTAGCATCCTTTTTCACCCCCGCGTACAAAGCGTTACTCGAGCTTTCGATGTCCTTCCTACACTGTTTCAGCATTCCCTTCAGCTCACCATCCTTGGTCTTCTCAATGCTATCGTCGAGACCGTGCAGCAGATCTTTTACTTGTACTTTCAACGCTTCTGTCTCTTCTTTCACCTGGAACACAGTTAAGACCTAGTTAGTTTATGCAATACTGGTATACCCAGGATCTCGTTTCGGCATCCCGCATGCAATGAGTGAAACTTCGGGTCATTTTTTTGTCGTAAATTGGATGAGATTGTCGAGAAGCGAAATTCATACGCGTGTGCAAAACGCGTTTTTTTATTTCGAGTTTATGGAAAGTAAGCATTTCTGCTGTATACATATATTGAGATAAAAACCGTCCAATTTCATTAGGCAACTTAAAATATCCCAAAAGTCTTTAAGCAGTCAGACCCGGTTAGTACCATGTATTGGTATCTACCACCTGGTACCAGCTGGGTCTGACAGATTAAGATTAATCAGCCTGCAACGTTTCTTCTGCTGAGACATAGGTTGGTTCTAGAAATTTACGAAAATATGTTACCTTTCAATATTTTGAGAGGAGTGAAGATATCATAGATGAAAGAAAACATCGTGAGGAAACGCTAGACTTATAGTCTTGAGAAATTTCCAAACCACCTACAGCAAGCGTGGTAATTAATGCTCGTGCCTTTTCAGTATGAGAAGAGGTTTTGCCCTACAGTGGGACTGTAACAGACTTGTATTATATAGTTACCTGATCGTCGAATTTGGCGCTGATGATGGACACACAGGTCTCCTCGATGGCCCCCACAGCCTTGTGCAGTTTGGCCACGTCCACTATACCTTCCTTGCCTATGGACTCATCTTTTTCTGACACTGATATCTGTGGAGAACATAAAACATTGCCATAATCTTCTTCCCTTATCTCATGTTACTTGAGGTCGGCGCAACAAGTTTACTAAAGCCATTCCATCCTGTTAACTAACACGCTATTACTGACTCCCTTTTCTTTCACATCACACAAAACTAAAGTTTTTTGTTCAATGGGAAACAATCAGAGTTGTCATCTGTAGTGAATGGTCACCGCCGTAGATGGAAATATTATGTAATATACCAGAGGAAGCACAGAAGCGTTGCTATTCCAGAGTTAAAGCCGAGATGTCGGGTGTTCCTGTAATTACACTGAGGTCCCTAAAACAGGTGCAGTCATCACCCAGTATTATCTGACCCCTTTTTACGCGACTGCCGAAGGATGGTAATATGTTTTTCAGTCTATGTATGTATGTTCTTATGTGGTGTTCCAGAGACCAAACGCGTTGGCCGATTTTGATGATTCTTACGTCAATAGAATCGTCATTTTGGCGATTGTGGTTCAATTTTTCTCTTTTTATTTGTGGGGTTACAAAATAAAGGGTTTTAAGAGGTGACTTTAAAAATATATGACACTTATATGTGAAAATGTACCTAATTCGAAAAAAAAGAAAAGTTAAATAAAAAGAAAGATGAAATTATAAATAAAAAAGTTAATTCAAAAAATCTAAAAAATCTGACTGCTTCAAAATTTCGCTTTTTAGGCAGTTGGGTTTTTTGATTTTATGAATTTTCTTCGTTTAAATGGAGCCAATGCAGGGCACTGACTACTTTGCAGCCCCTCCTCTACGAGATTTTGTCTAGACTTTCAAATAGCGCTTCATAGAAAATAAATCACGCCAAAAGCTCTAGAAAAAGTGGTATTCTATTCCTATACATTTTCAACACTTTACCAATCGCTGTCACAAGGCTGTCGTTGGTAGAACATCACTTGTTTAGAAACTCAGGGCGCTTGATCCCTTTTAGAACATAACCGAACTACATGAGATTAAACTAAAAAGTCATCGAGGTAAATTACTGACCAAATAAGCAGCTTGAGCGGCACACTCAGTACTGTTGCTGACAGCGGAGGCGACGTAGTTCAAACTCTTCAGGAACTCTTCCCGGGACATAGCCTGCTCACTGTTTAGCTTCTCTGTAACAACATAGAGTATTTAGTAAGATCAATGGGTAGTTGATGTAAGTCAGAGCATGTATCCAGCTTGTGAATAGGCACGAAACAACCACCACCTGGATGACCACGACCTGGATTAGGGCATTGGACACCCTCCCTACTCTGTCCCTATAGTTTATTCCCGTGGTTAGCCTTCAACTTTCACACGAGTGAAACCGGTGGCAAAAACTATTAAAATTTATATTTTCTTTAAAATTGCAAAATATTATTTCTGCCAAGGCCAAAACCCGACTCGCTCTTTGCCAGTTTTCTTATTTGGTTAGGTACCAAAGAAGAAAACTGGCATAGATGTATTTCATAAACAATGTAAACAATCCTACTATCCTTATCTTACTTATACTATAAATGTGAAAGTTTGGATGGATGTATGTTTGTTACTCAATCACACCAGAACGGCTGAATGGATCTGGATGAAATTGGCACAGAGATAGATTATAGTCTGGAATAGCAATTGGGCTACTTTTCATCCCGGTATAATACCCTTAGGATGATAATAGTTATTTATGCTACAAGTGCGGAAGGTAGGTGATTTCCGATGAGTGGCATTTTTATTCACGAGCGAGCGAAGCGAGTGAGTGGATAAATCGACACGAGTCGGAAATCATCTTACGTACGTGTATCATACAACATTTTACTATGCATTGTGCGAGGAAATAAATAAATTAATAAAATGAAATTAATAAAATGGCGAGCTTATTCAAGCACGTTCAGCATATCCACAGATTAACTAATAGTTCCTCGGGCACATCTACTGCGCATGTGCGAATAGCTGTCACATCGTAACGCAATAGGGCACGAGCAAAATATACGTTCTGCCAAACATATTTAATGAATATTTAAAATTAATTTATTGATCAAAATCTAAATCTAGAGTAATTAAAAACGCCTAAAATAAAGTATTAGTTTTATTTTACCTTTTATATGAATGATAATCTGTACATAACTAATTTTTAAAACATTTCTCAAATAATAAAAACTCTATGCGTCGGGCTGACGTTGGAGTTAAAAATTAAAAAAGTACAGGAAAGTAAAAAGCACTAGTGAAAAAAAGTGACACTTTCCGCACAGTTTGGCTGCTTGGAAAACCGCTCTTTTCGAGGACATGCATTGTAAAACAATTATCACGCGGGCGAAGCTGCTGACAGAAGCTAGCGTACAATAAAACTTAATTTTCTTGATGTTTAGTCCTTACGCAACACGTCTCTCTGAGACTGCAGGGTATCCACACAGTGCACATAAGGCAGGGCTCCGCAGGGCTGCGGCGCCGCTTGCAGCAGACTACGTTGAAGTTGTAAGGTGCGGTGCACTTCACCGCATTCTTGGTTCACGCGACCTGCGGGGTTCACGCTGCGCACCTGTGGAGACAAACTTTTATGTAACAAGTTGCAATGTCAAACAAACGTGTACAATTTCAGCTCAATCAGACATCGGGAAGTAAGTTAAAGTTAACATTCAAGTTTTGATTATACGAGTACATAGTGTGGGACAAGAGAAACTTGTAGAGGAGTATTTTTATGATAATACTTTGAGAGAAAGCTGTAAAATAGCCTTTCCTTACATTTAGTGGTAGACTCTAAGGCCCACTTGAATAGTAAAAAAAAAACATTTTGTTGTGTTTATAGTGCCCCATTTTTTTTTAGTACAAAAGAGGTTAATATTAATGGCAGGGTCGTTAAAACAGGCTAGTTATCAAATCCGACACAAATGAAGGACTGCAGCGTCTGCCTACCTTCTGAAATTAATGTGTTAATATACAAACCAATTTGTTAATAGTATCGTTGAGGTGATGGCACGCTTCCAAAAGTTTTCTTCTCGAGTCGTGATGGTTGGGTTCCTGAAACGTTACAAGTATTTATTTACAGATTCTGCATCTTCATCTTACCCCCAAATCCCTGAATTAAGATTTCGAAGTTGGATATTTGTCAAACTTTGGCATTACTGTAAGAATTGTTTGGCACGTTCTCAAAATGCTCAATTCAGAAACAGGCTCTTAAACTTTCGAAGAGAAAAATATAACTGTATGTCACATAAGTAAGTCGGATAAAGATAAATTTATGTAACATAGCAACCATTGACCTATAAATTGGGCATGCAGAATGTTAACAGAATTATTATTATTATTATTTTTTATTTGCAATCAGCACAGTGTTCTTACAAGGACGAAAACGCAGACAATTTTAAATATTTATGTGCCTGTAATTGCACATATATTCCTTCTAAAATCGATTGTACGTACTTCAATTCATAATTCGAGAACATATCAATCCGCGTATATATTCCCCAATAAAAAGAAAAAGTTAAATTAATGTTAACGCAGAACTGACCAGTTTTGTATGCAAAATATTTTATGATTTACTTATCGTATGTAGGTTAAGACAAAATTCTAACCAAATGAAACATCCAAGTCGTTTTAAAGGAATATGCAAAAGAAACGAAAAAATATTGTGTTGTTAATATTTTTTTTAAGCAAATGTAACTACTCATACGAAGAAACCATGTTTCACAAATAATGTACATGAATCAACTTTTTTTTTTTTTCGAACCTTTTAACCTAGCCGTTACTAAGGAATATGCTTTAGAAAGTTACCGAAATACGGCAGTAAAGCGGAGTAAGTTAATTTTTAAGTAAAATGCCCCAAAACCAATTATTCAAAAAATTTATGATTATTTCAAATATACCCTACGTAAATAAGTTTAACAATTTCTTCATGCAAATAATACAGCTAAGTTTTTTACCTGACATACGAGCTCTGAAGTTTTCAGCAAGCTGTACGTAGCGTAACACATCTCATGCGAGGCTTCCTCGATCTTCCTGCATTGGACTGGTTTCTGAAAGTGACCAAACAGAGTCAAAGTCAAATAAATCATTTAGTTAAATGAAGTCTTTAAAAGGCACATTTTATTAATGTCAAAATTACAGTATAACAATAATAATAAGTGATTCTAGTAGTCCATTTGCAAAAGTAGGTTCTCATGGAGAAGAACAGACAAGAAACTCCATAGCTAATCCTCTTTTCAAATATTTTTTTTCAATACTCGGTATAAATTAGTTCATTAATTATATCTGAGGACCATACGACCAGGAAAACAGTACTCATAGGTACAAACTACAAAGTATTCCAAGCAATTAACAGGTAGATTAATACAGATTAAACAGATATAGACATTCCTAAATATATTCACGACCGGAAAGCTGTGATGGGGAACATATATGGGTTAAGTATGGGGCATCAGAGAGAAGTAAAGAAGAAAGATGGGAAGATGGGAAACCTAGATAAGGTTGGAGGTGTGGAGAAGAGTGGGGGACAAGGTAAGTGGTGTAGAAGGATGGGAGTGAGTGGAGAAGGATAGAGTCTTCTTCTTCTTCACACCTCCAACTTTCTTCTTTTCATACTAATGTGCAGACTTCAAACTATGTTTTTTTTTTGTTTGTATTAGGCTTGCGTTTGACCACTATCTCACCTGATGGTAAGCGATGATGTGGTCGACGATGAAGCACGCTTGCCTAGAAGTAACCTATTCACTCTTGACTTAAAGACTACCAGAATACAAAAAAAAAAAAAAGGATGGAAGGTGGATTAAAAAATTACCTCAGCTAACTTCCTCTTACCGTGTCGATAGCAAATACAATTTCACGCCTTTCGTAAGGATGGAGGACCTTATGGCTGCGTCAGCGAATGTTGCCGTAGCTGAATATTGAGCTAGATATCATATTTGTACGCAAACTAAGCTTTTTTTCGTTGCAAATCCTAATGGATGACCTCCGCCCTGGGGTGGGCGGAGAGATCTGTTAGACTCTTATATCACCCCGGTGTTCCCTCACCCACTTGCGTCGGGGGCTGCGGGTGCGTGTGTGACTTCCGCTGCCCCGAACTAGTGCTGGCCCGCCTTTCGCAGGTTTCGTCCCGTAATGGGCAGTGAGGTGTTACCTCCCATTTTAAATCTTAGAGAGGCGCGCGTGGAACACGACGCACCGCCTCCTCGGGTACTAATCTGAAAACTAAGCTAAACTAACTTAGCTTAGCCGTTGGTCTGCAACTAAGGTAAGTGGAGTTGACTGGTGACATGCCTTGCTATTCTCCAGCGCACGCACAGTGTTTCTCAGCTGACGACAGGGAGGTGAACGAAGAAGGATGAGGGCGGGTAGAGATGGTTTCGGGTGAGTGAATGAGTCGAGAAGAATAGGGGTTTTAAGGATGACTGGTGTAAGTTTAAAAGAATAGAGGTAAACGGAGAAGAATAAGGGTGTGTAAGGATGAGTGGCGTGAGTGGAGACGAATAGAGATGAGTGGAGAAGAATAGGGATGATTAAGGAAGACTATAATGAGTGGAGAAACATGGGGGTGGAGTTTGAAGAAGAGTTGTAAGTAGGATTCAGCAGCGAACACTGTAGGGGTGTGTTGGGTTACCTGTGGGGGTGTCTGGAGAGGACCTTACCAGTGTTTCTCAGCTGCAGGGCCACATCGGCTGCAGGATGCAAGCTGCGCGCGCGGCACTCCAGCTTCTTACCTTGGTGTTCTGTAACGCCCGCGCAGTGTTGCTCAGCTGCACGGCCACATCGGCTGCAGGAAGCAAGTTGCGCGCGCGGCACTCCAGCTTCTTACCTTGGTGTTCTGTAACGCCCGCGCAGTGTTGCTCAGCTGCACGGCCACATCGGCTGCAGGAAGCAAGTTGCGCGCGCGGCACTCCAGCTTCTTACCTTGGTGTTCTGTAACGCCCGCGCAGTGTTGCTCAGCTGCACGGCCACATCGGCTGCAGCGTGTAAGCTGCGCGCGAGGGACTCCGGCTTCTTGACGCTCAGCACCACGGTGCCGCTCATCGAGGACAGCTTCGTGGACAGCTGCTGCAGCTTGTCTTCTAGCTGCCTAAAATGTAGTAAGAAATATAAACAAGGTTCTACTTTTTTCGAGTTTAAAGAGGTAATGTAGGTTTTTCTCTGTATCTTTGTGATTTTCGCTATTGTGTTGTCTGTGTCGAATAAATGTTTACTATCCTATTCTTTTCTCATTAATTTTAAATGTAATCTTCGTTGCTAAAACTTCTGCCAGTCTGCTGTGAAAAGCTTTGACGGGCTCAAGGACGAGCTGCCTCCATGTCACTCTGTCTTCGGGTTTTATTAGGGCAGTGGTCCTTGAGTCGCCTTGATCTGATCTGACGAGCGGGTAGGAGTACGTCCGCTTGTTTTTTTTTCGATCACTTTGCCTACTTCTACCAGTTTTTCCAGGTTGTCTGGTTGTCTCCGGGCGATGAGAGCAAACTAACTTAGGACTCGTTGGTAGCAGATTGTGGAGAGTCTAGTTTTGATGTTCAGCTGGTAGGCATGGTGGGTAGTGTGTGAATTTAATTGCATCCCGGCACCTCTCATGGTAGCGGTAGCAACTATGTACTTTTTGTCGGTGGGAGGCCGACATAACATAAGACTCCATTGTCCCTAGACGGAGGTTTTCATGGGGATTATCCCACAAAAAACATATTTTGCCGAGATACAATTACCCCATGACACTCGGCGAAAGTTAAGCTTCTATCAGTAAATCAGTACTTCTGAATATTATAAGCAAGCAATATAAGACCGTCTTTGTACCCTTTGTAGTATTAAGTTTTTGTAAAGAGATGTTTAACTTTTTGGCGTACAATAATCTATATTCTATTTTATAAGATAATAATAGATAATATAAGACACCAAGGGGATAAAGAAGTGTCTTACGTCACGGGCGAAATATTGAACCCTGAGCGTAACGAGGGACCCTAGAGTTATCTCCCGAGGAAGCGAGGGGTTCAAGCTGCCCAAGACGAAGACAGGCTTTATCCCAGAGGAACATACTCTACCTTTCACACCTTCTGCGAGATAATAAAACCGGCCAAGTGCGAGTCAGCCTCGCGCACGAAGGGTACTTGGTAAATTGCGGTTTACGATTTATGACGTATTAAAAAAAGACTTCTTACTAGATGTCGTTCAAACCAATTTTCGGTGGAAGTTTACATACTAACGTACATCATATATTTTTTTTAGTTTTATCATTCTCTTATTTTAGAAGTTACAGGAGGGGGGGGGACACATTTAACCACTTTGGAAGTGTCTCTCGCGCAAACTATTCAGTTTAGACAAAAATTATATTAGAAACCTCAATATCATTTTTGAAGACCTATCCTTAGATACCCCACACGTAGGGGTTCGATGAAAAATTTTTTTTTTAGTTTCAGTTTTTTTGTGTGAAAATCTTAATGCGGTTCACAGAATACATCTACTCACCAGCATAGTTCTTATAGTTTCGGAAAAAAAGTGGCTGTGATATACGGACGGACAGACAGACAGACAGACAGACATACAGACAGACAGACAGACAGACATGACGAATCTATAAGAGTTCCGTTTTTTGCCATTCGGCTACGGAACCCTAAAAACCTATTTACAATGCCATATGGGCATTTTTGTTTTACTTAGAGTTTTCCACATGAATTTGACGTTCCAAATTCAAATCACTTTACTCCCTTGGGAGTTTCATACAAGTTTACCTACCTTGGGAGGTAATGCTTTACTTTATGTTGAGATTGCATGATGCGTAATTGGACATTGTCGAGCAGCTGGTATGAAAATTATTAGAAAATTGGACTTTTCAATGGTCGAAACAGAACATTTACTTGAGCAATTAAAATGGCGGTTTGATAGCCATCAAGTAAAAGTTATCTGACCATTTAAAAATCAGCCTTAAAGAAAACACTTTTACACGTTCTCTTTTTTGTCAACTGAACGAGGCCCATCAAAAAGGCCCTTAATATCGCAAGGCAGGGGCCGAAAGCCCGCCTCCTGGTGTTCAAATATGCAGAAAGAGCTCCTGAGAGAAAACCTGAACACTCAGACAACCCAGAACAGAACGCTCTAGGACAAACATACAAGGAGACCTTGCTAAATTGAGGAGAGGGTTTGACAAAGAAGAAGATAAACTAAACGCATTCTTACTTGCGAGTGCCATCCACAGGATACTTCTTACACAGCAACAGTTTATCGATGTCATCTGAGTTCAACACGGGAGTCTTTGTCTTCTTTGAAGACATCTTCTGGTCCCAGTCGTTGTGTGCCTGAAATGTTTGTTGCATTTTTATAAAGAAACGTAAACTTTAAGTGATGTCTACTCGTGTGCCAATTTTCATTTAAATTCGTTAAGGCGTTAAAAGAACAGACAGACTGAGTGACTTTCGGATTTTTAATTTCAGTATTATTATTTATTAGTTACTATTAAATGTATGAAATCGTGTAATGGTTGGGCAGGACTATACTAGTATTATATTATCTGTGACAGTTAAATGACGTCATAACCAAATAAGAATTATGAATAACTTTAATGTATTTTTTTCAATTTACCTGCAATAAACTCAGCATTTGTGGTTCAGGGGTGTATTCACTCTTCATGCTCGCCTTCGTAATGTCATGCACCGCACCGGCCACAACATTCAAGTGCGTCAGGTACCTGAAACAGTCGTAAAATATTAGAACACATAAACATACTTACATAAAATCACGCGTTTTCCCGGCGGGGGCAGGCAGAAACTACATAACACCACTTGCTACGATCCTTACATCCTTTGCTTCATTTATGGTCATACGCGCAGGCTTTTAGTAAACCTAACAAAAAACCAAACTGCCATTTTTTTATTTACTTTGCCCCACACTAGGAATTTAGTTCTATATTGTAGGTGCGTTTACAAACATTTAAACTTATTTACACATAGACACCCAGATCCGGAACAACTATCTGTAAGCAATACAAATATTTGTTCCGTGCGGAAATCGAAGCCGCGACTCGCAGCACGGCAGCCGATCGCTCAACCACTTTTTTTTTTTTTTTCGGGGTGGAAAATCCTCTTTGGATGTTTTTGGGGTCTGTCAGATTCTTACTGACTAAAAACCACCCCGGTGTTCCGCCTCACACCTAAACCGGGGATCACGGGAACAACGATACTTCCGCAACCCCCGGCTAGTGCCGGCCCGCCTCTGCGGGCCACGACCTCGAGTTGGGGGGGAGTGAGGTGTTGGACTCCCCCCGCGACGTCTAAGAGGGGCGCGCGTGGAACACTACGCGCCACCACCTCGGGTCCTGATATGTGGGGGGTGACGGACGTCCCCGAGTCCGTCGCCCCTGGACCCATTTAGGGGGGCTGGAAGAGGGCGTTGTCTGCCCTCCGCCGACGCCCGGCGCGTCTGCTGCGGATCGGGTTAGCGGATGAGATCTCCCTCTCCCTCTCCGCAGCCTCCTTCTGCGAGACGACTGTTTCGCAGAAGGATACCACCGCGTCCCAGGACTCCGCGCTGCCGACCATAAACTCGACTACAGCCGGCAGCGACAGGTCACTGCCTACTTCAGAGATGAGGGCACGGCGTGGCTCCTCCCAAGCGGCACACTCTGCCAGCGTATGCCGCGCCGTGTCCTCCCGGCAGTCGGCGCAGTGGTGACACCGGGCGTCCGGCTCCCTGTTTATGCGACACAGGTACTTCCCGAAGCAACCATGCCCCGAGAGCACCTGCGTCACCCGAAACGACAGGGAGCCGTGCCTCCTCCCGAGCCAGCGCTGGAGCACTGGCCGGACCGCCTCGATGGTAATGAGGCCGGCGGTAGGGCGTGAAAGCCTGTCCCGCCATTCCGCCACCAGGACCTCACGAAGCTGAGACTGACGCAACTCCATGTGTCGCTGCATCAGCCTTTCGCCCCGCGCCCGCGCTTCCTCGCGCCACCGATACAGTGACGCGAGTACCTTAGCCTCCAGGTCCCAGGGCGGGGATCCGGCCAGTGCACAAGCCGCCTCGTAGGAGATCGTGCGATACCCCCTGATGACTCTGACGGCCATCGCTCTCTGCGGCTTTCGCAGAACAGCGATGCTGCCGGCCGTCAGGTCAGCCGCCCAGATCGGGGCCCCGTACAGGGCCATCGACCGCACGATCCGCCTACAGGCAGCGCTCGGGCCCCCCAGATTGGGAAGCAGCGTTGACAGCGCCCCAGCCGCGCCCAACAACTTGGGTGCCAACCGCCGGAAGTGGGGGCCGAAATCCCACCGGCTGTCGAGCACCAATCCCAGGTACTTCATGGTTGACCCGTCAGCGATTCGAGCCCCTCCGACGACGATGTGGGCATCAGGCGGTGGCGCCCGCCGGGGGCCATGAAAGAGCATGGCCTCCGACTTGTTGAGGGCCACCTCCAGGCCAAGGCGCCGTATGCGGCTCACCACCTGTGAGACCGCAGCCGTCGCCAGCAACGCTGCTTCCCTGTACGAACTCCCCCGAGCGGTGACCAGCGTATCGTCCGCATAACACGTCAGGTCTACGCCCGGTTGGAGTTCGCCCCTCAGATCGCTCAACCACTACGCCAACCGTGGAGTGGATCGGTCATCCTGATGCTGCGTAAGCGAGTGTACGTGATTTGATGTTCACCACTCAAACACGCATTTCTATGTTGGGAAGCAGCAGGTTGTAAAGTAATTTGTGTTCCATTGGTGCAATTGGACCAACCCGCACTGCCAGCGTGGTGAATTATGGGCCATTCCCGCTCACAGAGAGGGGGCCTGTGTCCCAGCAGTGGGAACATTAAAAGGCTGATGATGATGCAATTGCTATAATGCGTTCCAACGCAAGGATAAATAAAAAGCTTAATAGCTTTTTGAGAATAAATAAATTTGCGTCCGGCTTTCGAGCCTGATGAGATGTGGTTGTTAGATGTGGTGTTTACTTTATATGTACTCCATACAAGATCAACTTGTACCAAGCACAAGTTCGATCATGGATGGATTACTACAGTATAGGGATCTGCTTGATACACTAGAGTCGATCGAAAAACGGACCCAGAGGCTCATCGGAAATGAGGCACTGGTCGAGTAAAAGTGCCAGAGCCTTAGCGACGCCAAGTTGCCAGCCAGTCGAATTTTTATTGGTTATATTTCGGGGAGTGTGCGATGGAATTGCAAGATCTAATGCCGCCTAGTCTGTTTCATCATCGGACTAAAACATTTACGGCGATGCGCCATCGTAACATGGTGGATATCCACCCCATATGCTCTAAATGTTTTGAGAATATTTTTATTGTACGTACACCAAAGGAGTGGCATTCCTTGATTTAGTGTGTGTTACCTTATAGCTACAACCTGGGGATCTTTAAGTCATGAGTAAATACTACTAGGCAAGCCGACGACCGTAATGGAGCCGAGAGAGACACTGCAGCGACAAATTTCCACGTGTATAAAACGACACGTAGCAGCATAATGTACGAACTTAAGAAATGGCGTGACGTCACATACGTCCTACATAGCGCAAGCAAAATTTCGGTGCGGATTGAACATTATATACATGAGTCCGACAACAACCTTGAGCAGTTTCTCACCAGACACTACACCCGTCTGGTAAGAGAATCTTCCTTTTCAATGGAGGTTACAGGACTCTACACCCTATAGACAGGATAGAATAAACTTACATGTTTTCTTCAACTGCTGGATGATGCACTTCCTCCACATCACCCTTCGGCCCCTCCTCGTGGTGTGGCGGCGCGGTGAGTGCGGCGGCGTAGTACGTGACGGCCTGGCTGAGCGGCGCCGGCTCGCCCAGCGCCGCGCGCGCCTGCGCCCGCAGCAGGGAGGACGTGGCGCGCCGCGCACACGCCGTGGAGCCCAGAGGGTTGCTGTATGCCTGCCAAAACCAATGTTATCGTCTCTCAATCCTAATTACACTCATATTGAATTCATATCGAAGATCAGTTTTGCCAAGCAGTGGGACTGAATGTAGGCTCTATCAGTCTGTCTAGCCTTTCCCTAACTATACTGGTCAGCTCAGCTTCCAGTCTAACCGGGTGCAGCTGAATACCAGTATTTTACATGGAGCGACTGCCTATCTGACCTCCACAACCTAGTAACTGGGTGACACGGTACCCATTGGCAAAATCGGTGTCAGATTTCCTGGCTTCTGACTATCCGTAACGACTGTCAAAGGTCTACATATCACAGCCGCGACCAAAAGCTGAACAGCTTAACGTGCTTTTTTTTTTAAACTTCATGCAACATACAAGTACATAGGCGGACTTAATGCCTGAGGCATTCTCCACAAGTCAACCAAGGGTGGTGAAGAGATAACATGGCAGGTGCATAGAAATTGAAATAACTATTGAAGTAAAATTGAATAACAATATATATATTGTAGCTATAATAAACATACATATATATTTACTATAATAAATACGTTTATATATATATATATATATATACATATATAAATAAATAGAAAGGTGATTGAGACGACTCTGCTAATGGTGTAGAAAATAATGTCGCAACTTCCGCTTAAATGCATATTGACTGGTGGCCGTCCTGATATCGAGAGGAAACGCATTCCAGAGAAGAATGGACTGAATATGAAAGGAAGAATGAATAAAATCGGAAGTATGAGAAGGACAAAGCAAGAGAAGATTGTTAGACGAACGCAGATTCCTAGCGTGTGAAGTACACAGATATTGAAAGTGAGGGATGAGATAAGAAGGAGGGGTGGGAGAGTTGAGTAGAGAGAAAAGCGTGGTCAAAGCGCGTATATTTCGCCTCTATATCATCCATTTTATATAGGCATCCATTTGAGCCGAGATCTGGATCCCTGAGGAACAAAGGGCACTCGCTATATTAAGATGGTCAATGATGACCATTGGTCATCCAGTCATGGACCTACCTCGGCAAGCGAGTGAATTGGTTCAGTAGACTCGGAGCAAATTGGCTGTGACAGACTGGAATACAAACCGATCCTATTAGACAAATTCATAACTAATCTAGTAAGGTTTCGGCTTATGCTTTCAGACTTAAAGAACCTTAAAAAGTCAATATTTATGCTACGGAAGTTCGTACAGTTAAAATACTGATACTGGTATGACCACTTACTATTAAATGGGCGGTCAAATTGAATGCCATCATCGAATAAATTAAAGAAGAAACTCATAGGCCACATTACCTTCTTCTCTTTCTGGATCTTCCTGGCAGCTTCTTTGGCTAACGATGGCATTACGGTAGTCTTGAAGTCGTCGAGTCGTTGAAGAGCTTCGTCGACAGCCAAACTCTTCGTAGCCAATATGTGACTGTGAGTCGCAAACCTAGGGTAAGAACATGCCATATTAGCCAAAAGTATTTGAAGTAATTTTATTGTTTCTGAAGAACGATGTATACTTGTAATTAAAACTGATGAAAAAGAATGTCCGTGGAGTTTCTTGCAAATTCTTCTTCATTGAGACCTACTGACGCTCGCGAATTTGCAAATAGAGTCACCTTATTAATTTTTTTATTTGACAATTCAAAAGTACCTCTAAGGTTTATTTGAAATAAACTATTTGATTTTGATTTTGTTTAACCATAGCCTTCTAACGCTCTTAAAATTTTGGTTTCTCCGGCCAATCCATCAAAAACGAATCCAAGTTGCCATTTATACTGCCACATACAAACACACAAAAAAAGATCTGAGATCATACAAATCCTACATCGCGCTACCAAAGTTCTCCGCGCGATTTAAAGTTATACAACAGCCCAACTACAACAATCGGGCAGTTCCCCACCAGACACAACACCCGTCTACTCGCAAGATCCTACCTTTTCAAAGGAGGAGGCGGAAATTTACACCCAGCTCCGCATTCCTCTATAAATTGTCCTCCAGACCAAATTCGAGCGCCAATGTCAGCGGAGGCTAGGCATTGGGAGCGGGAGACATTATAGTGCACTAGTGTATGTGCAAGTACAAATGCACTTTCTGTTCCCTTACTGACGGCAAACTGACACGACCGGAGAGCGATCCACTATGAGACAGGGACGGAGCTGTGCAAGATATAGGCAGAGCTATTTTTGCCCCTTTATCAGTGGGGTTTCTTGTCCGTTCTTAACAAGATTTTTTTCGAATGGACGGTAGTATCAATTATTATTTCTTTTAAATTTAAATTTTTGACGTTCAAACATGCAAAAGTTGAAATAAAGATATTTCGACATTGAATAAAACTTTGACTTTCACAGTGGCAATATAATAGTTTTGAGTCGTCATTGTAAGTCTGCAGGGGGGTGACCATAAGCTCTTAGAGCAAGGTTTTTCGAGTGTGCGTAAAGGACAGATGTATATGACTTGTATACATCTGTCCCTATTTCCCAGTCGCACCGTGATTGTTTTGACACGTCACGGTAAGAAACCAGGCGTAGGACCAACAGCTTTAAGTACTTCCAGAGGCACAGGAGCACCTCTATAATCTTACCTCAGCAAATGGCAGCTTTCTGTCAAAGGCAAAGCTTTCGCTCGAAGCGCTTGTTTCGCCTTCTGATCGTGGATGCCTTGTATCGAGCTGTTTATTTCCTTCACCATTACATCGCACTCCTGCAAACATAATGGGTTGTAGTGATATTGGATCAAACAAAATAAAGCTTGAAAGACCCTGGCCGGAAATTAAAAAAATCTTCCACATCATCGTTAATGGTAAAACTCCCCAGAACACTGCCACGTTAAGGGTAATGCCCAGCCCTGTATCGTTACCTGTCCAAACATATCGATGTCCATAATGTCATCGACACTGTTCATCACGGTGACTCCATCACCGAAGGTATCAGGTGGGTTCAACAACCTTGACGCATCCTCGCTTATCTTGCTGCACAGTAGTTTGATGTCCTGGAGGAAACGAACATATTCAGATAAATACCGTGTTGGGTCAAAGTTAAATTGTTTATTTTAATTAGGTCATTATGCTGCACTTTTTAATATCAAATATTCAAAGTTAAAAAATAATAATAATTGATTGTGAAAATTATATCATGTGAGCGTTATTTGAAGTGGTATTATACTATCTGCTATTATGCCATTTCTTATACACCCATTTTATACCTCGAAACAAACCAATCTAGCTTTCCTTTGCCCAACCATGTCAGGGTCCACTTTGAGTCCCTCCAGATATTTAAAAGTGCGACTGTTCGACCTTTTCAACCCAGTAACTGGGTAACGCAATGCTTCTTGGTAAGACTGCTGACAGACTTTCAGGTTTCTGACTGTCCGTAGCGACTTAAAATGCTGTACTAAATCAGTAAAAAAAGTTCTCGAGATGACAATAAAAACAAAAATCTTTAACTTACATCAGTAGTTCTCTTGCCAGCCGGTCCTTCGTTCTTCTTGGCAGTTGACTGAAGTTCACCAGATTCCTTCACCAGATCTTGTAAGAAGTCCTAAAGATTTTTTTTCATTTAATTAATTAATTCTATCGTTAATTTAACCATTTAAATTACGAAAGTAGGTATTCGAAGCAGAATTTACAAATGATACATTCAAAACAGTAAAAACATTTATTAAACAAAAAGTTTCTTATAAACGTTTAACTTTTTTATTTCCCAACTTTTGAATGTGATGAATTCTACACAATCCGTGAATAAAGGCCTCCTACCAGGTACCTATTCCTTTCTGAAGCCACCTCGAACCAGCCCTTACAGTAGTGCTTTTTGCTTTAGTGAAACTATATTAGAGAGTTTTAGACTATAGTAAAACCAAAGCTGGCTAGCTGCCTTATCGGAATATCAGCGCAGCGTTATTTCCTTTTTAGAAATCGCTGCACATACTGAGATAGGAACCTTTTTGGTCTCCCAAGGGGTTTTATTTTTATTATTGTTTAATTTTTGTTTTGTGGGTCACAAATAAAAAAAAAAATTTCTTTCTTTCTGATATTATACAGATACGCTAACAAATGACGACTTTGTCACAAACAAAAATATATTTTTAAAGATATTCAAATAGAAGAATATGACAAACCCTGAAGTCCACAATATTATTTTGTTCCTGTCCGGCTCTTGCAGGTCTGGTCTGCAGCAGCGACATCTGCAGGTCCTGGGTAGCTATCTCCAACTCTTCGTATTTGTTTTTGTCCTAAAATTAGGATAGTGATGTTCATTCGCCGCAATTTTTGTACCTTCTTTTTATGAGAAGTTTTTCTGCATTGTAACATAACAACCTACTTCAGCTAAATATTTGATTATTGTTTGAGTCATTGAAGATGGCGCTAGTTGGCATGTAAACACCGTGCTCCCGTTATAAAATTCTATAAAATAGGTTTGGAACAGTATCCGCTTAGGATATATATATATATGTATAAGACACTGTAATAGTGAAGATAATAGTACAATACGTGTGTAAAAATGTTATCTTAACAAACCATTTACTGTAAAATATATAAACATAACTTTTAGATAGTAGCATTAGGTCGGTCGCCAGCACGATGGTCTGACCAAGTGAAAGAAGCTATGTCCTCAAACAAATTGTAGCAGGTGGTGATGACAACTTCAGACCGGAATCGATGAAGGCAGATTATTCTCTTAAAGGGGTCCAGTGACCACGATTCTCAGTAATAAGGGACCAATTGAACAAAGTAACATAAAAATATGGTTTTACTAGTATCTTCCAGTTTCCTCCTCCTCTAGCCTAGACATACTTTGACAAAAGCGTTAGAATAGTTGAACTTACCTGAGGTGCTCTCTGGGACCTAGCATTCGCCAGGTCTAACGCACGAACAGCCTCTTCCAGCCGTTGACTGTAGTTGACGTATTCCTTCCTTTGATCCGCTGTCATTTCACCGTATTCTGCCAAACTCTGGAATTATATGATCTTAAGTAAGCATTTCGTTCTTGAAAAGGAGCAAAGGTAACACACATTGTACATGCTAGGTCGTTACGAAGATATTACAAAAGATACATACAAATAAGAAAACATAAACGATTAAGAACTACCAGAAGGGCTACGAATAAGCACTTAGAGCAAGATTATTTACGTTGTGCGTAATGGACAGATTTCTACAAGTCAGTTGCACTATGAGAGAAAGACGGAGCTATATAGGACGAAGAGCATTGTGCCTTTTTCACAGCGGAATCATGATAGCGTTATAGTACGACCCCAGAACTTTCAAAACAAAGTCGGGCAAGAATAAGTTACTTATAGGCAAGCGTGTTTCACCTTCGACCACATCGTCTCTTACTATTAGGTAAGATAGTGGTCAAAAGCGAGCCTATCAGTAATATAAAAATAAGAAACACGCTTTAATAGTAAACCAAACTAAAAAGTAGATAATAAGTTTCAATAAATTAAAATTAAGAATAGTGTGAGTAACAAAAAAAAAAAAATTTAATGTAAAAAGTTTTTTACATTAAAATATGGTGCTTTTTAAGATATTTTAAAATGACTCTACTTTTACCAATTTCCGTCAAGAAAATATTATAACAAGTGACCAGCAGCCCACGATTTTTTTTTTACTTTTTACTTCGACCGCTAATCCTGAAGATCCCGGTAAGGATAATGGGACAACCCATTTAAATTATTGCACTGTCATCGATGCTTGATAAGTGTGCAAAGTTTCAAATTAATCAGACGTTTTGAAGGGGTTGAAAATCACGTTCAAAAATAGATACATACATACCAAACTAATAAAAGAGTGCAAAAAACAAAAGCGACACTAATACACCAATACGCAAATCCTACAAAATTAAATGTTTTAATACTTACCTATAGCACAGAATCATGGCTGCAACTGCGACGACGCTACGTCAAGAGCATCGTAATTATGCCGCCTTGTTTTATAAAGCACATAGATTTGGTATTAGTCACAAAGTACCTACCATAACTGACAGTATATTAGTCACATTAGGAAAGCATCATGAAGGCACGCTTGCTTCGGATGCTCTAGACGCGATGGCAATTGGTTGAATGTCAGAAATGTGTGGGATTGCCAAGGGCTATTGAAATTTCACGTGAACAATCATTTTGGCATTATAACACTCGCCATCGCTTTTGGAATAGCAGTTTGTCTAGAGTCCCAAGAATAACTGAACACATAATAATATGTAATGCTTTTAAAGCATTGTTTTATTTACAATCATGTTATACAGGTGTGTTTGACCCCGACGCGATAAAAAAATCCCCTAATGTTGGACTTTTAAGTCGGTTTTTTAATAATAAAAAAAAACTGCATTTGACGTTATTCCTATCTAGCTCAATTAAAGTTTTAATTATTCTTCTTTGTGCTCGCCGACAAAGAGAATAAGTACGGGCGGCGCGCGGCGCGTTTATATACTAGCCGGCGGTGTTAACCTCTATCTTTAACTGTATGGAAATGAACTTTAGAGTGTTATTTTCATTGCTGTTTTTTGTGAAAAAAGGGAAGTAATTATATTTTTTAAATTATATTTTTTCGAAAAGTCCATCAGGTCCAGAATCATGTACAGAATCCATGGTTTTATTTTCGCGTCAGCGTCTGACACACCCGTATATCGTCAAATACATGATATGTTTTTCTTTACTTCTTATAAGAGAAACAAAATAATGTTTAGCGCTAAATTAAAATAGTGATCGTTTGCCTATATGAATGCCTTATATTAAAATATAATAAGTTAATTAAAACAAATACCTTAGCCGTCTCTATGATCTGCACAGTCATCTTCCTCAACGGACTATCAAGATTCACGATCTGTTCCACTTCGATCCTCTTGCCGAGTTTCCCAGCCTTCACGTCCTTCCTTAGCCTTTCCACCAGGTCTTCAAGATGGGCGGCTTCCTGGGTCAGCTTGTGGACGGTGGGCTGCTGCGAAGAGGCTAGAGGGGCCCAGGTCTTGGAGAACTTGGTGAGGGATGATGAGAGGTTGTCTGCTGAGGCTATGAGGGTGTCCTGGCAAGTCGCGTGGTGGATTGTTGGGGCGATCAGCTGTGGATAGAAGGAGTTGTTTTAGTATTGGCTTCTGGGTGCCATCATGAGTTCATGACCATCGCATCGGGAAGTTTTTTGCGCCTATGATTGCAGCTCTTTGCTTTTCCATTGAGATACTAGGAAGTTGTGTTGAGGATTTCGTGCTACTATATTTTTAACGTTCAAAAAGTGCTAATTCTCAGCCTATTTTAAACAGCTTTTAGTTTTATTGACTTTGTGAACTTCGTCTTTGGGGACCAGTGTTATAAATACAAACCTTGGCAGTATACACGAGCTTGCCCGCCGTATCAACGCAGCTGGCGCCGGCAGTACAGATGTCCTCGACACACGCTTTTCCTTCCGGAGTGCTACTGTCCGCACTACTGGCCACGTTACTCGCTTCCAGTGCTAGCCTGGACGCTGTGTCGCCTATTGCCTTCGCCCGGGATATCACCTGGATTACAGACCGGGAAGCATATAGAGAAAAGTAAAAGGAAACTGTGGTCATGTGCGAAAGGGATAGCGCTTCTGTATAGCTCTGTCTTTTTTTGCATAGAAACATAACGGCAGAAAAATACCAGAAAAAAAATGAAAATGAATGAGTTTAAATCAGGAAAAGGTCAACAAAAATATGACAAAATTTTTAAGTAGACATTTTACCCTTTTACAAGCAAAAGGACATCAACCTACAGCTTAAAAAAAAGTAATGTAATTAAAAGCAAATTCTTTCATTAACATAGAGTTATTCCTAAATCTTACTGTTAATACACGTACCTGTTTCTCCAAAGTCGGGTCGATCTTACAGCTGACCACTCTGAGCAGTTTGATAGACTGGTCACCAAACGATATAGCTGCATCGTTCAGCTTCTGTGGAATATACATGAAGATTCATGAAGTTCCTAATCGAATTCTAGTAACACTTAGAATCGAAACGAAATAAATGATGTCTTCATTTATTTTGTCTCTCTTCATAAATCCTACCCAAACTAGATAGTTTTCAACAAATCCGAGAAGAAGAAGTGTACAATCTCACGAGACTTATTATAAACCTACTGGAATTGCAATAACGCGGTTACATTATTTACTTTAAAAATGGGTATTAGAATTCGTTTATCTACATTTTGTCACAGTTTAACTACCAGATAAGTTTACCAGTAAGGACTTATTCAAAGGTGAAGGGACAGACAAGGGACGAAAACATTTGTTTCTTAATCCTCCTCTGTTCTTCTCTGATTAATTTCTTAAGTTCTGTTCTTCTTTTTTCTTGATTAAGGCGAATCGCTTCTCTGGGATTCATTGCCTCTGCACTTTTCTGGTGGTTGCCACTATTGATTCTGTCTTTCAGTAGATGCAATGGTTGAGAATAGTGTGGAAGGTTTGTCCCAAAAAACTGACTACTACGTATTACAGAAATTCATAAACAATGAAATTACCGAACATTGCTCTAACGAAAACATAAACTGGATTAATTGAAACAGCCCGTCAAAACTAAACTAAGGGACAAAATTAACTTTTGCGTTAGGAAACTTTTGTCCTCATACATCAAACTTGCTGTTAGCTGCAAATATGTTTTTTTTTTTTGGTTCAGGTACAATCTTATGGTTTTCGCAATATTTCCTTTACTTATCTCTCTTGCGATTCATCAAATATGCGACATAAACGGCCGTATCTTTTGATTGCGTTAATTTAGAAGCCTGTTTTCTTCACAACTATAAGGAGTTGCAGACCTCAGGATATGATATTAATTTTAACTTGATACCTGCATGCGTTCCAGAAAAAGGTCTTGACACATGGACATACAGACAGACAACGAAGTGATTCTATAAGAGTTCCTTTTTTTCCTATTGAGGAACGGAACCCTAAAAATGCAATAGAAATCATCATGTCACATAACATACCTTAACTTCCTCCTTACTCTTTGCGGCATCACAGATGCTCTTAGTGGCTTTACACAGTCCTGCCATGTCGTCCACGAACGGCTTGCGGGCGTGCTCGGGCAGTGAGCTGTAGATCGCACTACCGTCTGTACACGCAAACAATAGTTATATTTATTTTAGTAAATATGGCCACGGGGTCGCAGCGCTAAAAATATATAATAAATCTCACTAGATGGCGCGATATGCATCGATTTGTTATTGAATTGTGTGTTAAATTAACATTTTCTGGAATCAAACATAAAAATTGTATGTTCTTGTTTAATCAACTCTTCTAAACACAAAATTATGGTACATTGGGCCCATAATGCCAATAGATGGCGCGGTTTTAAATATCTGAGGCATTCCACTCGATTGTTTAAATTTGCATTGCAATACATTTTGGTGCAATGAAGCCATAAAAACGTGCATAAAAATACTATAAAACAAACTTTCACTGTATTTAAAGAAAAACATTCACGGGACGAGTAAACCCTTTTACTTGCAAGTCAATGCTAACCGTTATTATCACCGTTAAACGGTACTGAACGCAATCGATGTACAAAAAATAATCAGTTTCATTAGACGAAAAACGCTAGTTACGTCGGCACGGTTTCTTTGTATGTGATGAGGCATCTGTATGCTAGTATTATATTATCTGTGGTATGGCTAAATAGTAGCTGTGACCGCAGTTTTGATAGCAGATACACTATTTACAGGTTTTGAGCGGAATTGGCAGCTATGCAAATCGATCGAAATAGGAAGATTTCACTAAACTGATATAGAGTTTACGAGTTACAATATTATACAAAAATAGTCGTACTTACCAATAACAACGCTCTTGACAGATTCTGCCAGAGAAATAGTAGGTTCCATGGCAGCCTTGTAATCCAGTTTGTCCGCATCTGAAATGATACCGCCAGTCATTAGAATGAACTAGGACAATCAAAAATAAGAAATGTGAGCGTATGTCAAACCGTAATCTACCATAAGCTTTCCATGTTCCAAGCACCCTTAAAGAGATTTATTTTCCTAGTTCCCTAAACGTAAACCCACGAATATTCACTAAGTCCCCTAAACGATCTGAAGGAAGAACGGTAACCTCTAGTACTACGGTGGTATAATCATGTTAAAGAAGGTTCGCTTACAGTTGGCAGCCACCAAGGCAGCCACCTGCACGCCAGCCCGGGCCAGCGAGTCCTCCATGTGCTGCTCTCTGCGAGCCACCTCCACGGCGGGCAGGCACACTGCGGCCGTCTTCGACGAGTGGAGCTACAAATTAACATAATAAATTTCTAACAGGTTTATGTTAGTGGGTTAGTTTCTTGTATTAAATATATTGGTTAGTTTTCTTATTTTGCAAGAACCCCAGATAGGGTAAAGGCCTCCTCCAAAAAGATAGACACACATGGACATCATGTGTGTCTATCTTTTGCTATTTGGTTCTAATTTGAGCCGGCTGTTCTTATGCCTTCGTCCTCCCATCATGTCAGTGATCTGCCTCTGTTTTTTTCCCCTGTAGGCCCAGCCATAAGATTGCTCTTATGGTCCTATATAAAAATATTTAATCCAAGGCTAATTTTGCCAACTCCTTAGTGTTTGACATTTATACCATTAAAAAGCTTTCAGACGTTGACGTCGACATTCTTTAAAACAGATTATCAGTTTTTCGCTCCATATTATTTTTTTAAATGACTGTATGAGAAAGGTGAAATTGAAGTTAGTTACAAATGTAGAACAATCATAATACTTGTATAAAAAAAACGGCCAAGAGTCTTGGTCACATTATTTTTGTGTTGAAAAAAATCACGTAAAAGAGCTTAACATCATAAAAGTAGAAAACTTTAAAATGCTAAGAGCCTGCCTCAGTGGAACTATCCACTTAGGCAGGCTCTACCACCAGATAAATTCATTCTGTTACTTTATGATATCTTCTAGATTAATTAGTCTATACCTGTCTAGAGAAAAGTTTTAGACAAAAATATTTTCTTTTACCCTAGTTTTACATCACATCACACTGATATTATAAAGGCGAAAGTTTGTGAGAGTGTGTGTGTTTTTGTATGTTTGTTACTCCTTCACGGTCATACGGCTGGCCGGATCTAGATGAAATTTGGCACAGGGATAGATTATAGTCAGGAATAGCACATAGGATACTTGTTATCCAGGGAATAATTTCCCTAGGGATAATTTTCGACATTCACGCGGGCGGAACCGCTGGCAGAAGCTAGTTATCTTTTTAGGCTGCTTACCACTTTAAGACCATCTTCTGCAGTCTTCAGTCCCTTCTCGGCGCTGTCTATCATCTCTGTGAACTGCTTATATGCCTTCTTCTCATCTTGAATAGCTTTCAGGTTCTTAGCGTCGGCAACCACCACTCTCGCTTTGTCTTTAAAATGGAAAACACTCAAATTGAAATATGTTATAGTGGATATTCAGAACGAGTTAAAATAGTCAAATGCCTTATTGCCATAGCCTTGAAAATACCGTTCTATTGACCAATAATCCATCACTGCATATTATAAAATAAAGTTTCCCGACGCGTCTGTACGCGATAAACTCAAAAACTATTGAACGGATTTTCATGTGATTTACACCATGAAAATCCGTTCAGATCAGACATATAATGCATTTTACTGTATAGCAGTGTACAAAGTGAATGGATAATAGTGACAACGCTGTACTATACATATAACACATGAACATAGTGTTGTTATAAATTATATCAGACTCTAAGAAAGTGCTCCGGACTTGTGTAAAAGTGCAAATGGACACTATTCTTAGTTTTAACATAATCTATCACGTAACATATTAAGTCAGAGTTAAATTGCTTATTAGTATTTTAGGCTAGAACGTAATTAATTATTAAGAATTTTGTTCTTACTAATAAAGTACAAAAAAAAAACCGTCTCGCCCTGTATTCTGCGTAGCTTTGGAAAGGCTGCCCTCACTATGTTGACCGATAATCTATTAAAGGACGCGGGCATCTGCTGGATGCGAGACGCATATAACCGCGAGATGTGACGCAGTCTATGGAAAGCCTATGTTCAGTAGGGGACGTGTTTCAACTTCTTCTTTTCGAGTAGACGGGACACTCTTTAGATTTTTTGGAACCAGCAGCCATGCCATTCACAATATCAGTGGCATTCATTAGGTCCTCTAAAGTACAGCAGTATGGACACTAGGGCAAACACTCTCATTGTGTATCAGACGGGTCTAAAAATTCGCCAAATTGTGTTTGCAGCGGCCTACCTGGGTACGCAATTGATTGAGTGCTTTCCATATAGGCCACAGCAGTTTTAGTTAGAGGACAGCAAGATGTTCCTGTGGTTTCAAGTAGTTAGGTGGTGGGTGATATTTTCCCATAGCTTGCTTCTCAATATAGGTGGTTGGTCTTGAAAGGCTTGTCTATCAGCTGAAAGATAACTTACCCTGGCTCTCTTCACCGCGCAGTGCGTTGAGGAAGTTCAGCGTAGCGTCCACGTGAGCTGAAGAGCGAACTGCTTGAGCGATTGTGTGGGTCTTCGGGTCCCGCACTGGAGTGGGTGGAGGAGCTTTGCGCACTGGTACTGCTGGTTTTGAACCTATGACAAAAAGACAAAGTTAAAAACAGTAGTAGATTGTTTATCAAGGGAGCAAACAACAATTTTAAGGGCGAGAGTGTTTTTCTTAATGCAGAGCGGAGCGAAGGATTCAAAGTACGTCATTCGAGCTTTAAATAGTGTTGCTCCCGAGGTGACACTCTACTTTTTATCACCCTCTATGAGAAAATAAGTAAGTGTAACTTATTAACAAGAACGTTACGTTTATTTATTTACATACAATTAGGCATCATAAGACATAACATAGAAATAATTAGAGGCAAATTTTTATATTTGAACACTTATGGAAGTGCTTCGTAACAATTTCATTAGTACCATCCGTTATAGTAGTAGATTATTTGTTTAATTTTCAAGCGCGGTTTTCTAGCCAGTCACTTGTTCAATATAATGTTCCCGTGGGGTCCGAAATAGCCATTCACCTCATACGTTCGTCGTAATCGATTTTAGCGATGTAATCCTATTTTGGACCGCATGGTTTGTGATTCATCTCTTTGCTGATTGGAACATTTACTAACAATATCCACATTTCAAATTCAAATCACTTTTAGTTCCTAGGGATTAAATAGCTATTTTAGTCCCTGTTACCCAGCTAAAATAATAAACCAGTTGTTTTTGAAAAGATGTGTTAATAGAAACTTTAACAAGCTTTAGCCAGGCTATCTGACATCAGTCTGGGTCTCATGTTACCCAGTGACTGGGTAGTGGAGGTCAGATGAGCAGTCCGTCCATGTAGAACACTGGTAATATAATCAACTGTATCTGGTTAGGCTGGCAGTCGACCTTATAATTATTAAATGTTCATCTCATCTCACAAACTTACTGAGAGATATATTGTTTTATCAAACATCATAACAAAAGACTTACCTTGCAAGCTATCAGAACTCACGATGTACACCAGCTTGCCTGACGCGTTGGCCAGCTTAGCGGAAGCCTCGTGCAGTTTCTACAACAAACGGAATATTACAGTACCCGTGCGTATTTGATACATCAAAGATTATGAATGGTGACCATCAGCCGATGCTTCAGAGTGGTGGTCCCTGTCAAAGTAGAAACATTGCTTTCTATGAAATAAACTCTTGAACGTTCTAAGCCAGGGATGCCTGCCTATGACCGTCATGATGAGCTCTTAATTTTTTTTTTTAGCCTATACTTTCCCACAGCTGGGCAAAGGTAAAACAGTCTTTCCAGGAACTCTTCCCCCATACTTCCTCAAAACAGCCCTCGCGATGCTCATTCAGGTCGTTTTACCACCTCTTCCTGGGCGTTTCGAAGTTATTTTATTTTTATTATTATTGACGCTTGACCACTATGTCACCTGATGGTAAGCGATGATGTGGTCTACGGTGAAGCAAGTTTTACTAGAAGTAATCTATTGACTCAACGACCCTTAGGTTATTGACGTTCAACTTCCATTCCAAGCAATGCAAGGGTGCAAGGTCTATATTTGTTTGGCAGTGTCATCCACGGTCTAACAGGCCCTGCCTAACCTAGCAAGTCCACTATAAATGACTCACCATCGGTTGTCCCGCGCTGTCACAGATGTCGCGGCTGGCGTCGCACAGCTCTCGCAAATGCTTCAGCATAGCGGCCTGCCCTGCCGCGTCCTTTGTGCTGCACAGACTGTGCGAGTCTGCAAGTGGCATAAGAGTTACAACATCAAAGTGGTAAGTAGAGGTTTAACGTACATAACTTGACGTCTGGAAAAACCCCAATAAGTAAAATGTTGGCCAACCCGGGACTCCGGCAAGGTACAGTCATATTTTCAAAAATGCTTCTGTTCATGAAAGTTAGCAAAAAAAGAAGTTATCATCAGCTGATCAAAATTGGGAGACATAATATTTTTTTTTGGAATTGAAGTATGAGTTTTTGAAAAAAGTTTCAGAAAGCACGAAAAAGTATTCCTAATACTTTTATTACATTCTACAAAGGCGTAAAGACATTTTACCCAGTTGAAAATAATTTAAAAAGCGACTTACCTTGTACAACTTGCGGCATCAGCTCAGTGATGGTGATCACAGCGCGCTCTGCTGCCGGGTAGTCAGGATTCTTGCCATCTGGAGACATAGTCATAACCATTTGATTAATTCACAACAGAAAGGATACTAAAAATTTTGAAACGATATTAAAAGTGTAGTCATAGAGTCATCGTCATCAACATTATTATTTAAGCCAAAAGACTGCTGGAAATAAGCGTCCCGCTAGTGTCGCCACATTGCCCGGCCCTGTCCGTCTCGCATCCAGCGGATGCCCGAGTCATCCAAACTAATATTATAAATGCGAAAGTAACTATCTCTGTCAGTTACCTTTTCACGCTTAAACCGCTGAACTGATTTAAATGAAATTTGTTATGGAAATAGTTTGAGACACTGGAAAAAACATAGGCTAGTTTTTATCCCAGATATTATCCTTTAGGGGATGGACAGGTAGGTAGAAGTTTGTATGGTGAACTAATAATTTATCAAGTATGGCGGCCCACCGCAGGGGAGGAGTGTCGGTATAGCGTTGGCCGCTATCCCCTGCGGCGGAAAAATGGTAGGTGGCGGGGCCATTGACCTTGACCCGTCACAGGGGGACCAAGGGTGCCATACACGGGATCGTCTGGCGCCCATGTGCTGGTTTGGCCCCTGGGGTGGTCACGGCGTACAGTGTGTTCTAGTGCGCCGGTTATGGGGGTACTCCCCATCACCGCCCCAGAGACAGACAGCCGCGGCAGGTTTGTGTTGAGTGCTAATGCATGCCCGTGTGCCCGCCTTAAGCGGCCCAGGAGGACAACGTGGAGTTTTAGTGGGTTGGAGTCCCACAAAACTGCACTATCGCCCGTGGTAGTGCAGTATGCATGAGCATTTCCTCAAGAAAACAAAAATTTTTTTTCGAGACCATCCCTCTTTACCACAGATACTGTAGTGGCAGTGCCTAGTAAAAGTTGTTTATATTCAATTTTTTCTCAATCCCTGCAAGGATGTGATGATTTATCCCTAAAATTAATTTCAGAAATAAAGAAAAGGGAATCGTTTGTCTTGGTATGGCAAGGTATTGGCAATGATGATGTAACACTTCTGTGCTAGATTGATAAAATATAACATTAAGATGGAAAAAGAGTGAGTGAAAGGCGAAAGGAAATTGAAAATTCATGTGATGAATGACATGAAAGATGAAAAATCTTTCAAAACAAGTTTTTAATGTACGAAATGTTACATCGCTTGGTAATACATATCCAATGAGCCCAAACAAATTGGTGCTATCTTGTCTGTTTGAGGAGTTGCTATGGCCATCTTCCGGCTCAATCGTGAGACCAGCCCGATAGTACCATATTATTTCAATGTTACATAAGTACCAGCATAGGTTTCAGCTAAATCGAATGCCAGGAAGTGCTCGAAAAATGGATTATTAGTTGCCGAACACACATAAATGAAAGGTATGTAGCTTGTAAAATGGGAATAATGATAAATGAGAGAAAGAACATGTAAAATAGGTCTGCACTCGTCTCGACAAATTTGTGTTTGCTCTTCGAAAACTGAGACGAATAGCCAGCAAAGAAGCAGCCCTAAGTGCGTATCATGGCTATGTTGCATCAGTGCTGCGTTACGGACTCGTGATATGGGGCAATTCAGTAGATGTGAACAGTGCATTCATTGCACAAAAAAAATGTGTCAGAGCTGTGTATGGAGCAGAATATTTAGATCATTGTAAGCCATTATTTAAAGCACTAAAAATTCTTCCACTTCCTTGCCTATATATTTTTGAAATTTGTATGTTTATTAAAAGGTATTCGCACATGTTCCCATTGTATGAGCACATTTCTAAAAGAGTGAAAAGCAGAAGCCCAAATAAATTACTTGCACCTAGCCAGAGACTACAATTGTATAGCAGGAATTCCAATTGCATGGCAATCAAAATATTTAACAATTTACCCCCACGCATCAGAGTGTTGCCTACTTATAAAGAACAATGGCAAGTGCCCATACATTTTTTTAGCTGAGATTAAATTCCTACGTCTTTAAATGAAAAATATCTGGTTTAACTCAGGGTGATGTTCTGAATTAGTTTGTGCAATATTTTTTGTTCGAGAATGTCGAGAATAATAGATATTCAGTCATAAACTTTTGTAGGTTATGTCTGCGTAACTTTTAATAATGTGTTTAATAGGTAATATTATTCAATTTCGTGGAAGTAAAAGGGGAATATCGCATTAGCATTTCCCTTACCTAGTTATTTCAACATGAAATGTATAATATAATCTTTGAAAAGAGTATATTTATTTAAACTAAGCGACTTTGACGTTTATCAAAAGGTCGTCGTCCTCGTCAACAACCAAGCTATATTTTTAAACTTGGATACTAGTATTTTTGCCCATCATTAACTAAAAGTAATTCATTTATTTCTACTATACTGCGGGACACGTAAGTTGAACCGAAATGTATTATCGTTTTACTGAAATTAAACCATTTAAACCGAAATAAATCCCTTTTCTACGACCTAACCGTTTACAATATACAATTTGTCAACGTTTAGATCATAAAGAAAAGACTAATTTCGGTTTAAATCGTTTCAATTCAGTAAAACGATAATACATTTTGGTTCAACTTACGTGTCCCGCAGTATACACTACAATATTCTTACCTACCTGCGAGGAACATCTATACTTAGACATAAACTGTATTGTTAACTCATTTACTGCAATAAATACATTAATTATATTATGAATTAATATAGTTACTACTTGTCACTTAGCAGATAAAATATATAATGGCAACACTAAGCTAAAGAAATTAACTGTAAAATCAAATAACTTTTTATTTAATATGTTTTTTTTTATCCGTTTTAAACCAGCCCAATAATATATTTAAAAAATGTAGACCATTAATAGAACGTCTTTCGTATATAACTCACTTTCAGACGCTCAAATTTAAGTCAGCTAAAATCTCGCCATTGTTCTTTAGGAAAACAATATTTGCCTGGCTTTTAGACAATTGTTTCTATTCAGTTAATGAATTTTTAAATTATAAACTTTGACATTACATTTTATTAATACTTATTTACACTTGTTAACTTGAATTGTTTTAATAGTTTTTTTATATTTTAAGCACTTGACATTATATGATTATTTAATTTTGAAATTTCATTCTTAATTAACATTGTATGAAAAATGAATATTTGTATCTAAACTAATTTATAATATTGTACGCCTCAAACGTCGCGCGCACGCCATGTATGTGTAAGCTATTGTTGTTTCTATTGTATCTGCTTATTGACGCGCAATGGGGGCATATAGCCTCTTCTTAGCGTTTTGATGACAAACTACTTACTAGAATTATATTGTTGCGGCCTAGAACTTGGACACTTTGATTTTGTAAGTTAATTTTAATATTTCTACACCGGCAACGGTAGTGTATGTGAAACTGTTTAATATTAAGATCTTAATGTACCATATACTCAGAAATAAATATATCTTTCTCTTTAATGATAGTAGTAGTTGTTGGCGAAGTGATTGAGCGAACGGCTGCTGCACTGCGTGTAGCGGGTTCAATTCCCTCACGGAACAAATATTTGTGTGGCCTACAGATAGTTGATCCGGATCTTATGTATGTGAGTTTAAATGTTTGTTAACGCACCCACGATACAGGAAGAAATTCCTAGTGTGGGTCAACGTTTTTTTTTTGCCAAAAAAAAAGAAAAAAAAAGATAGTGTATTGAATGGTTGACAGGGGAAAATGGAAGTTTTCGCCAACCCCAAGTAACGTGGAAAGAGGTAGGAAGATGATGATGATAACCCTGGCATAAGACTGACCTTGAGTGGCAGCGGCAAAAGCAGCGACGGCCGCGTTGAGCTGCGCAAGTCGGCGCGACAGCTGATGCTGTGTGCTGGCTCCATCGGCTTGCTTCCCTTTCTGAGGTACTACCGGCTAATGAAGAACATGAAAGATATTATCACTCATTTGAACATTACTTAGAATGGTAAAATACTAAAATATATATCGAAGGAAGGTACATGATAAATAGTCAGGCACAAACAAATATCGCTTGTAAAATTTTGAAATTAGTTTTGATGCATTGGCAACATTTTGATACCGATTCAAATCGCAGTTCGATTTTATTTGATTGACAACACTTTATTTTTCTTATGTCAAATACTTGATTTCGATTGGATGTTTTAAGCTGTACTTTTCCGGATGAGTTCTCAGTGTCCACTGAAGGCGAAGGTGGTCGGTCATGGCCGCCTGAGAGTGGGCTCGCCCGCCATGGTTGTTCGCTTATTAAGAAAATCGCGGGCGCGCGTCTTGGACTTTTCACGGAAAAGTTGAGGAGTAGCCTGGTGGCGTTTATGACCTTGAAAAGTGTGTTTTTGTTAAGAGAAAGCGAAACGATTGGTGACCGAATCCGCTATGTTAATTGGATCAAGGAGTATCTCTAAAATGGCATAAGTTACCTGCTTTGCGCATGCATTACCCATATTAAGCCCACAAGACCGAGGGTATATTGAAGATAGCCCTCCTATTTGCGATATACATATATATATATATATGTCGGAAACACGAGGGCTTCCTTCCATATACCCTCGTACTTGTGGGCTTATCGTGGGTTATGCATGCACGAGGCAGGTAACTTATGCCGTTTTAGAGATATTCCATTGTCCAATTCTAGTAGCAAGTTGACGCGCCATGTTGACTTTTAGACGTAACTCCACCGGCACCAATAATGCCACTCCTCACACTTAATCGCGGTTTCCACACCAGTCCAACCCGCGCTGCCGCGCGCCTTCGCGATTCCCTCCAAAATTGTCTGTCACTGTCACGTGTCACTTTGCTCTAGGATTCAAATCCTTCACTAGCATTGGACACTGGAGAAAACTCAGTGTTGCCAATCGAATAAAATCTAATTGAAATTTGAATCAGAAGCTAAATGTTGCCAATTAAATAAAACTGAATTAATAACTTTACAAGCGTTATTTCATCGTTCCCAACTATTAATCATTTACCTTCCTCCGATACGGCCATCTTGACATTCAAACGGTCCCACGTTTGATGTAGAGCGATGAACAACATCGTTACTCAATTGTGATGAAAAACAAAAACCAAGAGAACAAAAAAAAATTAAGTACCTAATAGGTTAAGTTCGGCCGCTCCTGACCAAATAAAAAAAATTACGTGGTCGTGACATCTTCCACGTGAAACCTTCAATCAACACCTTATATTACCAGCCTACAACAAAAATCAAGTACTTCTTTACTCATGAAAACATAATTCTCATAGCTTTCACACTGTTCATTTGTTTTCTCCATGTAAATCTAGGTCTCCACACCGTACACCGTACACAACCATCGTCGTACTCTCGAAACAGATACCTCACCGTTTAGACAACCTTATTAACACTAACACATTCTAAACGGTTACCGAAGCACCAGAGGTACCAGGTTCCCAACAGACGTCAAGTCGGTCTCGAAGCACTAAGTGTGCCTGAAACCACTCAAACGCCCAACACAACATACCATGCCACATACACCAAACAACGGGTCACCGAGGCCCCAGAGGGACCAGGCTCCCCCAGACACACAACAGGTTACCAAAGCCCCAGAGAGACTAGGCTCCCCCCAGACAACAGGTCACCAAAGCCCCAGAGGGACCAGGCTCCCCCAGACAACCGGTCCTCTCGAAGCAACAAGACTGCCAGATACCCATGCCACATACATTAAACAACAGGTCACCGAAGCCCCAGAGGGACTAGGCTCCCCCCCATACATATCCAGCAATGTTTCTTGGTCCCACAGCAATTGCTGTGCCTCCTGATGGTCAACCCTGTGACCATCCTGCAACCATAGTCATCCTGACCAGGCCTCGTAACCCATCTCGGTTACAGCAGTCATCTTTTGACCACTCACCAGCCCACTTTAGGCTACAGCAGTCATCTCTGACCACTCACCAGCCTATCTTAGGCTACAGCAGTCATCTCTGACCACTCACCAGCCCATCAAAGGCTACAGCAGTCATCTCTGACCACTCACCAGCCTATCTTAGGCTACAGCAGTCATCTCTGACCACTCACCAGCCTATCAAAGGCTACAGCAGTCACCGCAGTGACTACTCTTCACCGCACAGTCAGTCCTTTGACCATGCACACGACCTCACCATTGCTAGATTGATTTGAATCAGTCTTCAACATATTACATTCAGTTACGTCAATGGGTACTTAATCTTTCAGATTTTCTCAAACTCATCATGAACCAAACAAAGCCTTTAATTCAACACATAATTGCCACCATTCAGAATTCCATTTCACTTCCAAACAGCACCTTTAAACCAAAATGAAATTTGTTATTTCAATCTTTACTCTCAGTATCAATCTTTATTCTGAATACAACGGCAACCTCACATTCAGGATTTCATACACAGCCAAAAGCATACTCAAGAACTCTATTCTATGTTCATGATTTCATACCAAACTCTCAGTACGATAGGTATAATAACTTACAACACCAAACATTACCAACTTTGCAAACTAAAAATTAAATCATGCACCGCACATCACCGACTTTACATCTGTGTTAACATTATCTTATCCAACTTGAATGAAATAACACAAAATAACGTTAGGTATGTTCAAAATGACCAGCACAGACTATTCAACAAGTTAGCACAGCCATTACTGACAGTATACTTTAAATTCCAAACTTATTATTCAAGTTAGGTAGGTACTAGACTTCCTACATGACACCACACAATTCACAAATACAAACCTTAATTTTAAAGAGATGCTACAATTATTAAAAATTTTGAACAATGTTCAAGATTACCGAGGCCAAGCATCGTTGAACAACACAGAACAAGGAAACCATTCCTAGTTTCCTCCAAAAAAAAAAACAAAAACCCATGTACCAAGTACATCAAATAGAACCCAAGTATCCCATCCGTGGTCTACAATTCACAATAACTTAGTAAATACATTCGCTACACAGAATGCACTTTCAACTTAAACGCCGAATAAACTCTTGACTCCGTCATCTCTCTGACCCACGAAACTGAGAAACCGTTCTATGTGAATTAAAATGTTGCCAATTGAACATCTATCTCATCCTCAGCCACAACTTGGAACAGTTATTGGCTCTCGAGCATCTCATAATACCTGAACACGTCTTCTCGACACCATCTAAATGTCTAGTTGCACTTGTCATTCACCGTAGTCAATTTAAATCATTTTTAGGGTTCCGTACCCAAAGGGCAAAAACGGAACCCCACTACCGAGACTCCGCGGTCCGTCCGTCTGTCTGTCTGTCTGTCTGTCTGTCTGTCACCAGGCTGCACCTCACGAACCGTGATAGCTAGACAGTTGAAATTTTCACAGATGATGTATTCCTGCCGCCGCTACAACAACAAACACCAAAAACAGAATAAAATAAATATTTAAGTGGGGCTCCCACACAACAAACGTGATTTTTTCGCCGTTTTTTTACGATAATGGTACGGAACCCTTCGTGCGCGAGTCCGACTCGCACTTGCCCGGTTTTTTATTTGTAGGTATCATTAGAACGACATGTTATCAGTTGATTAGTTCTCTACAAAGCGATATATAACAACTACAGACATTAACTTTACCTTTATTCAACCGTTGGTAGCAACAAAACTAAACGCCAACTATCTAGGCTATAGTAACGTTAGTCCTCGTGATGTTTGCAGGTTGTAAGATTGCAAATCGAGACGAACAAAAAACTATTTCACTAAACTTTAACACCGGTTTGAAATAAACTTGATCACATAGCTCTTAACTGAAAGTTATTGCATGTCTTTGCAACAATGCAAAAGTTAAAAGTCTAATCCTCACAGTGACTCACACCTTGTAACGATTTATTAATAATCTAGTCTTTATCTAGTAACTTTTAAGTTAAAAATCATATCAAAGTTATTTGTTTTGTTTTGTATCATCAAACTTTTTCGAATGTTGACACTTGTCACTGTCTTTATGTCTTATAGAGATGAGCAAGGGATGACGTTCTGTTATCGATTAGTCGACGAATCGATTATAAGGACAAAAAAATAAATAAACGTTTTTTTTTTTTTTTTTCAATCGATATCCAGTACTGAATCAATCCAGCGAATCGATATTTCACCCTAGAAAATCGAGATAAGATTTTTCTGTTTTGACATGAACCAAAATATCATTTAAAAATAATTGAATGTATATCACAAACATAAGTGAATTCAACGTAAACAAAATAAATATTGTTGCCTTATACCTGATACTTTAATTTAGTTGTAAAAACAACCCCAATCGGTCAAAGATGCTAAAGATCGACTATTATTACGATTTTTCTTTTTGCGTTCCGTAACTGGATTCAAACTTGTATTGAAAATGCCAACGCGAACAGTTAGAAAGTATGTTGTTTCCAAGGAATAGCATATTCACAAATTCCCTTGGAGATCAAATCAACAACAAACTCAGTGATAGTAATATTTACGGATAATCTGAAGTGACACCTATTAATAAAAAATGCATGGCTAAAATTCCTAGTGTTCAAACATATAAAAAAAAAACGGATTGCTAATATCTTTACTTCTCGATTGTCAGTAAACTAACAACCTATTAATTATCTGTGTTTATGCTTATGACAGCACTAGTGGTCACAAAACCGAGTATTATTGTTCTCATAGAGAAAATAAAACTACGTTAATTGTTCTAACAACATAATAATGTAATGAAATCTCATTTCTTTGCGTTTCGTCCCCACATTCCAATGCTCCGAGTACATAAGAAACATAAAATTGCGAAAATCGATTTGTTGTTTATTTTGTTGGTGAATAAAAAAGATTAAATACTTGATGAAACAAAATATTTCAAAGCTCGAACAAAGCAAGGATATCAATAGATGGCGTGACATGGACTGACTTCTCATTCTGTCTATGTAAAAATGAATTGTTCATTTTTTAATTGATCATAAAAAAATTCATGCACCTATTCAATAAGTTATTTCAAGCAGCATATTACGGCTAATGGGGTCCCGAATCTAATTTCGATGATTATTGAAAGAAACATACAGTATCAACACCATTACACAGATAGCGCTGTTTGAATATTTATTTATTTTTTACTCTTTTTATGTAACTTACATGACACATTTCCATGAAACAAAATAATGCAATAGTTATAGATTGCAATGAATGCAAGAATTAATTGTAAAACTTAGGTAAATCCAAACCCAATACATACTTCGGCTGCCACAAAAATGCACAGCTGCACAGATTGTTGAATGCAGATCAATCAAAGTAACATACCTTAAGCCTGTACTCCCGGATGGGTCAGGCAGCAGTGCCGACCATGCTCACATGCATAAGTCCAGACTCCTGGCTGCTACCAGAAAATATTAAATGGATTGATCACCGCAGTGGCATGTATAACACCACTAAATTTCCTCTTTCATAGCGCTATAGGCTGCGGGTTGTGTTGCCTTTTGAAATGGAACCTGAGCTCCGCACTTGTATCACCACACACAGCTGGTCACAACAGGTCTTGTGGTATCCACAGCAGCCATGTTGAAGGGCTCAGACGTCCATGCTATTTGTTGCATATTGTACGAATGCCTGAAAAATTCATGTCTATGAGCAAGTTTTCACACAAGCGTAATGTTTTGTTGAATCAAGTTGTAGCTTAAGGATGTTTGCTCTCTTGCACTGTATTTAAACAAGTTGTCTTATTCTCATGCGAGTTCCGCTGACAGTATGAAACTGGCTAAGTTTCTTTTAGCATCATAACGAAAATAGAAATTTATTTTAAATTTTAGCCACTTTATACCAAGAAAAACAATAGGTATTGTGGCTAAACTTCACAAGGCATTAGATAGGTACTAATTATTTTCAGAATACTCAAGTTTATACTTCCCTGTACATCTGTACACCACAGTTGCGTTTGCCCAGTAGGTATCTAGTCAGGATTGGGCATCCATGTCATCATTAACATTATCTGCAACCCGACTTCGCATTTTGTCTAGGATAGGCCACACTATTCGGTTGAATTCGGGCAACATGATATTCCTGTCTAGTGTAGTAGCCGGCGAGTTGCAAAACATCTCCATTAGGTAGGTACTTCCATGCCATTTTGTTGCGCGCCAGCCATTACTCGTCTCATTTGATCCAGCATCGCCTTGTGCGTGCATTGGTTCATACTTCTGATGTCGGAAACACGAGGGCTTCCTTCCATATACCCTCGTACTTGTGGGCTTATCGTGGGTTATGCATGCACGAGGCAGGTAACTTATGCCGTTTTAGAGATATTCCATTGTCCAATTCTAGTAGCAAGTTGACGCGCCATGTTGACTTTTAGACGTAACTCCACCGGCACCAATAATGCCACTCCTCACACTTAATCGCGGTTTCCACACCAGTCCAACCCGCGCTGCCGCGCGCCTTCGCGATTCCCTCCAAAATTGTCTGTCACTGTCACGTGTCACTTTGCTCTAGGATTCAAATCCTTCACTAGCATTGGACACTGGAGAAAACTCAGTGTTGCCAATCGAATAAAATCTAATTGAAATTTGAATCAGAAGCTAAATGTTGCCAATTAAATAAAACTGAATTAATAACTTTACAAGCGTTATTTCATCGTTCCCAACTATTAATCATTTACCTTCCTCCGATATATATATATTATTATGCCAATCAATTAACTCCTGATAACGAAAAGGTCCCTTTCCGTTGAAAAGACAATTTACTTTAATTTATCACAGTGATTGACTGCTAGTATAAATCATTTTTTTAACTTCAGATAAGTTATTACTTCTAACACTACCTTTTTCAACTGCTGCTCAGCGGTATCCAGATTTTTCTTAGCTCCAGACACACTGCTGACGAACTTGATGCGTTGCTTCTCTTGTTGTGGCGATAACACCACATCTGTACCAAAAGGAAATTAATCAACCTTACAATAAACTTATTTTAAATTCAAGGTCGTTCATGGGACATGTAGAAGATACAAGGGCAAACGAATGAAAAGTATTTGTATCAGTAATATAATATAACACAAAAATAAATTGATAACTTTCTACATACGTTGCAATGGGTTGCCATTGCTAGCAACCATTTTCAGTGGACTACAGTGTACTGTATTATTATAAAGTGCAGTGGCGTAGAGCTAGTCTTAAAGGGGCCCTGTATCAGATTTTGGTGTGAGCCCTTCTTACCCGAATACAGCAAAACAAAGGCAAGTTTATTTTTACAAATAAATAAAAAAACAAAATGAAAAAGTCAGGATTCTTGAATCGAAAATCCATCTGTTATATATAAGCAAAAATTTAGAGCGAGCAAAGGAAACTAGAAAATTGGAGTACCCCCACTCGCATAGATTAAGCAATCATCATAACAAACGGCGTTCATCATTTTAATTTATCCGTTACAGCCCTCTTATCTATAAAAATGGGCGGTTTTAGTTCACATTTTACGAATTGATGCGCCCACATGTTGGGGCCCCCGTGGATTAGGGGCCCCGTATCATTGATACGGCGGTAGCTACGCCCCTGATAGATTGACATACACAATGATTAATCTGTATAAAACGATAATTAAGAATAGCTTGATCACCCTTTGGACCAGTCTTTTATTTGAGAGCAATTAGATTGAATGTATGGATAAAGTTAGAATTAAAGAATTCACTATAAAAAATATCTAGCAACTAAAGAGCCAAAAATCTTACCCTGTTGAGCCGTCTTACAGGCCTGTATGAGCTTGTCAAGGCTGTCAGCAAGCTGTTTATGTGAGCTCAACACTTGTTGTTTCATCTCTGGACGCTTCTCAAGATGTGGCTGACACGATGACGTCAGATCTGACGCTGTGCTGCGTAGCTTCTCGGCCGCTGATACCAGTTGATCAGCACAGGCTGGCTCGGATATACTCGAAGCTGAGACCTACATATTTTGGATTTGTGTTTTAGTTTTGTGTGTTTTCTCGGCCTTTCTGTGTGGTCTTTCTCACAATATTACGATGCGGTAGAGAGTAAATATTCGTCAAGATGATACATCATTATTTTTATTTTCTTCTTACATTGTTGTGATTTAATTAACGTTAGCAGATAGTATTTCAATAAGCATCCAATTTAAAAGAAAATAAACAAAGACGTTTTAACACATCCAGGCAATGGATTCCGACGAACGTAAACAAAAAAAAAAGAAAATATAGCGACATAGCTAAAGGTATATTATTGTTAAAAAAATGGTCCAGTTTCGTAGGAGAAAGCAGGGGAATACGAAATTTAAAACAACTTTCATATGCGGACAAAATCAGTTCGAGCTACAACTGTCCCTCTAGCACTCTTTTCTGGTGGATTAGCGGGAACGTGAAAGCGAATAGTTCCGTCGAATACTTCGGATTTTGTGGAGCTACTTGAAGGACCAGGACCTCTTAAACTCACCTGAGCGACAGAAAGTAGTGCCTGCGCGGCGTCGGCAGCGCGTGCGCCGCGGTTGTCGAGCTCAGCGGCTACACCAGCCTCCGGTATCAACTCCGTCAAGCGTTGCACTTGACTGAGCAGCTCGGATGCCTTGCCACATGAGGCTGCTGATAGATCTATCACCTACAACAATTTTGTTAGAAAAATGCAGGTTTTTTTTAAGCATAAACAAGCAAAACGCTGGACATAACAAAAGAAATCGATTCTCTCTCATGAAGGTTAGTCGAGATAAATGTAGCTTTAAGAAATCAGGAATAAATGCAATTGAAATTAAAATAAACAATTAATTGAAAATACTGATACGGCTAGCGAAAGACTATTTATAAAGGCAATTTTTCTACTCCCAGTGGTTGATTTCCGTTGAAATGAAACTGATGAAAAATACAAAATCTACATAACAAGTATAAATTCAAGCTAAACAAACCTGCTTCTCTTCTGCAGTATGAGTCTTAGGTCCAGCTAAAACCATCATCTTGCCTGATGCAGCTGAGAACTTGGCTGCAGCATCACTCAGACCCTGTAACGTTATTGTCTTTAGTAAAGTATTTTTTAGTTTTAAGCAATTAATGTGAAACATTATTATGATCATGGACTTTTTTGTCTGAATTAAAAGTATTTTTTTAACCAATGAGCCTATAAAATAAAAAGTTGGCAAAAATAAGGATAACGCTTCGTTGCTTTGATATGCGTTCTTCATAAGATTGATTCATAAATCTCTTTTTTTTTAAAGGATATTGCGTGTAAAGTAATTCGTCTTTGACTTACTTGAGGTTGCCCGACGCTCTCACATATTTCCCGACTAGCTTTACACAACGCTGTCAGATCGTTTGTAACGGCAGCAGCGCTGGGTCCAGTCTTATTGGCAGATAGCGCACGAGAATCTGCAACGAGAATACACATTTAACCAGCCTAAAAAGATTAAGAAGAGCTACAATTTAGAGAGCTATCTCGCAACTCAAAAAGCTGACATGCCCGACAGAAGTCAACCGTGCCATCCTTCACAATAAATCTCCAGTAATTATTTGACATGATAACTTCGTCCATAATTGCACAGACAAAACCTTCGGTTTCCCCAAAGAGGTCACCGAAACGCAGCCAGGCTACGGACGCTGCTTGCTCTACATCGGACCCATGTAGGGCCCAGAAAAAGCGTCCGTGAATCTCCTTACTCTGCCATACCTCCCATACGTCGTTAGTGTCAAGCACTACAGGTTTGCGCCAGTTCTCATCCGCCAAGGAGAGCGGAGTGAGTCCCTTGTCCACTGCTACTACATCTCGATGCATACACACGTCGGCGTGTAGAAAACATTCCCTGAGAATGCATATCTCGCGTTGTGGAGGTTCATGGCATTATTATTATTGATAGGGTCGCGCTTGACCACTAGTTATTTACCTATCATATAAACCAGCCACAGCACAGTCAGATTCTATCTAATACTACTAATTTAAATAACTCACCGTGTATAACAGCTCTCAGAAGTTTAGGAATAGATTCAACAACGCGGTGCGCTGTCGCGTAGTCAGGATGCTCGCGATCTGATGGAAACATGAACGAAACGTAAACGATGAAAAAATAAACGGGTCTAAAAGTGGAACATCTGCCCCCGTACCCTGATGTGTCAAAAATATCATAGATTGACTGTAAAAAAGGGACAAAAGTCAAAGTCAAATATATTTATTCAACTAGGCCAATAAGCGGCACTTTTGAACGTCAAATACAAATTAGAATTAAAATTTACAAGTAATAAAAGTTGATTCTACCGTGCATTCGGAAAAGTAGCTTGCTATGGAGAAGAATTCACAAGAAACTCCATAACATAAGGACAGATGTAAACAAGTCTTACGCACACTCAAAATAGCCTTATTCTAAGAGCTTATAGTCACCCCCCTGAAGCACAAAGTACGTAAGCGGCGGCGCGCCGATTATTATTGATTTAATATTATTATAATAGATTTTCATTTGCCAGTGGATGTGGACATCTGCAATACCAGTAAAAAAACTGATTTGTCAAATCGGGTTCAAAGCTATTGTGACACATCTTTCGCGGCGCCTTCAGACGCAGTTGACAAGGTTACAAAACTCGTTGTGATATGATGTAGGCCTGAACAGATTCATTTGATTGTTGTATCCCGTGCCAGGGGGGTGTTTACACACAATCAAAATAACCTTACTCTAAGAACTTATGGTCATCCTCCTAGACACGGTAATGTGCCCGTAGCTTTAAGAAGGTACCATCAGTAAATATTAACTAACCTGCAGTGGCAGCGGTGAGTGCAGCGACGGCCGCGTTGAGCTGCGCCAGGCTGTTAGATAGTCGCTTCTGTAATGGTGCCGGGTCCACTTGCTTCTCCTGAGTCAGTATAGGCTGTCGACAAAACAAAATCAAATCAATCATTTATTTGTCTGAATATGGTACGTTATGGTCTTAAGAATTAATAAATGGTATCATCACATTCTGCCAAGTGTGGCGTGCAAATATAGGTACATACATTATAGAACAACGACAAAAACGATCTCATGATATTTAGCAGCATGTTTTAGTTAGCCTAGAATACCTTGAAGGTAAAAAGCTTTCATTTTATTATGTAATAATACTCAATGTTATTATACTCAAACACTTCTTAAACAATTTTATTACTTCGCAGTATTTTGCTTCTTGTTCGCTCTGTATAGCTTTTAAATCGAAACTGTCCCATGCCGAACGCGACCGCCCTATATATAGCACGGAAAATTTCTCTAGAACATTCTAGACCGTTCTTGATGCGTCGAGAACCTTCCAGAATGTCAGGCTCGGACATTCTGGAAAGTTCAATTCGACACGAGCTTTCGAGAAGACTACTACGCGACTACTTTCGCTATTCGATACGAGATGGCGTTGCCTTATCTTGTAAGATTTTTTTAAAACAAGATTTTTATTTAAAAATTGCATGGTCACGAATAAAAAAATGCAAAATTTCATGTCAATCCAACTCTGGAAAGTGTGTCAACTTGCAAGATTTGATTATAGACACCGGGACAGGTGAAAAAAATAAAAGCTTTTAAGGAATGAGTATCTGGTCCTCAGCTGGGCGCGCAAATAATGTCGGCACCTATGTCGCTGGCTATTTCCATTCGGCCTCTTGTGGTTCGCCACAAGTCTCACCGAGTGGGGATATGTCGCCAAGGTGCCGTGAAAACCGGCGCTGTGAGACAGCGTCGCGGCGCTCCCACTCATCGGCGCTCACATCGCATCCATACTTTTGGCGGGCAGTGTATACACGCCTGCCAAGTTCCATACACCATTAAGGCATACATATATGCCCGTTGTAACAAATCAAGACTGAAAACACTATTTCCGGAGTGACGAACTAAAGGAAAGCAGGCTATTGATGCGTGACTTACTAAGGCCCACTTGCGCCAAAAACTTATCTCAAAGTAAGTTTCTAACACGAGCTTAAATAACAAATATTTCATTATTAGCCGTGTTAGCTAATAACTCCGAGTTAGTAAGACAACCTAGGATGGCGCAAGCGGGCATAAGTTAATTAAAATCCTTTATTAATTTATTTTCTTATTATTTACATTTTTAAATATGTTTATAAAAAATATAAAAAATTAGCAACATTATTGCGCTAATGTACATTGCACGTCGCCAGTAAGAATTATTAGCGAGTGAAAAATTGTAGATTGTTAACCTAGGGAGCAAACAACAATTTTAAACGGGAGAACAGTATAACTACCACACTCAGTTCCAGTTGAGCTTCTTGGAGATTCTTCTTAGCTTCAGAAGCGCTGCTAATGAACTTGAGTCGGTTCTTCTCTTGCTGAGCTGGAGTTACTTGCAAGTTACCTGTTTTATAGGAATTTAATGAGTAAGTTAGAACCACATTTTATAATATCTGGCAATGCCGCTTGCTCAAAAAAAAAAACAATCTTAAAGGCAGCCTACAATAAAATCACCTGTAAAACCAGTCATGGTGTAACGGAAATGGGAACACATATTTTCAATCGGTTTTACATGTAAATCAAAGAGTAAAACATAGAGAATTGTCAAAAAAAAAATTGTACCCATACAAATTTTATAATGAATATGTATTGATTTGTATGAAAAGTCCAATATTTTTTTGGGAATTTACTGAGACCAACTCGATGAAATTTGTTCACATTCAGGAGCAGAAGCAATATTTTTAATATGAATACCCATTTCCAACCTGTATAATACGGCCCAGCATTATACAATCAACTTGTATAACACGATAATTCTGTATAACACAATCACTCTCAGATGATTGTGTTATATAGGATGATTGTATTATACAGGTTGTATGTTATAAAGAACGATAAGTTTTAAGTGAACAATAATTGTATATTACGATCCCTTTGAGATACTTTTAAGAAACTTACCATGTTGAGCCGACTTGCAAGCATCCACAAGCTTGTCAAGATTATCATCTAGCTGTTTATGTGAGCTCAACACTTGCTGCTTCATCTCCGGCTTCTGCTGCAGATGTGGCTGACACGCTGACGTCAGCTCTGACGCTGTGCTGCGCAGCTTCTCGGCCGCTGAGATGACTTCCTTCTGGCAGTGAGGGTCGCTGATGGTTGGAGCCGTCGTCTGTTTAACAAGTGGGTGGGAAATCAGGTTGGTACATTTGATTTCAGATATGTTTGAAGCATTTATGTACAACTTTTTTCAGTCAGAAAAAAAAGGATTAAAGATGAGAACATGGAAAAAAAATATTGGGCCGAGAAATGTGGCGGAATTTAGCTTTTGTACTGGATGTTAAAATGATCTGAAATCTTGTAAAAATCATTTCGATTAAAAGCGCATTTGCGACTTTAACATGATCACCGGATGCGGAGAACTTCACCTTATTTTTGCACTTTGTAAGCTAAATAATTAGTATTAAGTAAGAATTATATTTTATAAACAAACTTTTTGAAATGAAAGGATACTAAAATGTAATAAATCTTGCCAAACACATCCGATGAGACCAAATGATGGTGATATCTTATCTTACCTTCCAGCTCTATCTTGAGACCAGCTCCATAGTACCATATTATTTCAATGTTACATAAGTACGCCAAGTTTCAGCTAAATCGGATGCAAGGAAGTGCTTGAAAAATGGATTACTAGTTGCTGGACACACAAATGAATGAAAGGTAATATAAAGCTTGTAATAATAAATTACAAAAGGCAAGAAAAATACTTGGAAAAGAAATAATGTCCTAAGTGTCTCCTCACCTGTGCCACAGTAAGTAACGCCTGCGCAGCGTCAGCAGCGCGAGCACCGCGGTTGTCGAGCTCGGCGGCGGAGCCAGCCTCCGGTATCAACTCTGTCAGACGCTGAGCTTGAGACAGCAGCTCGGATGCCTTGCCACACGAAGCTGCTGATAATGCTAGCACCTGCGAAAAGTTATTTATGAGGAGACGAATCTTTGTCGCCGTTTTAAAATTGTTTTAACATTAATCTCATTCTAGGACAGTCAAGTTAAAACTGCAGTCTCATTGTCTCACCTGTTTCGCTTGGACATCTTGCTTGGCATCAGCTTTAGGACTGACGATGTACACCAGCTTGCCGGAAACCGCTGAGAACTTGGCAGCGGCATCGCTGAGACCCTGCGACACAAAAGATAAAGAAATTTGTATCAAGGTACAAGTGCTATGATAATTTAATAATAGATTCAGCTGCTTTAAGGATGTAGTTGATTTATGATATTTTTGCTTCACTCACATTCATACATCTAGTCATACAAACACGCCGGTTACGAGTACTACACACCTGGCCTGTCTGAAGAACATCACCTATAAGGTCTATGTATGTCTTTCTAGTGCGTCCCCTCCCGGCGTTTCCATTCACGTCTGCCTTGTAAATACCTTTCGTTAGTCGTCTTTCATTCATCCTCTCAACATGGCCAAACCATCTTAACATACTCTTTTAAATTTTAGTCAATACATCAATTCATACTCTTTTCACTTAGTATGTAATACAAATAATATAATACTAGGTATGTAAGGATCGTAGCAGGTGGCGTTCTGTAGCTTCTGCCTACCCCCAAGGGAAAAAGGCGTGATTTTATATATGCATGTAACTGTTTTAAAAATACAAGAATAAGTGGACGTGTATAATTTTACACGTAGAAAACAATGACGTGATATTCTTCGACAACTGCAGACTTTGTTCTTACTGTCAATTTAAAATAGAGCTTTCAATTTTTCAGCTCCATGTCTGACAAACAATCTTACCCAGAAGAACGGTGTTACCCAGTAACTGAAATGAGAAGGGCGGAAAACTAGACACTTCATGTACTAAACTGCTTTGGGTTAGACTTTTGTAACTCACCTGTGGTTGTCCAGCACTGTCGCACAGTTCTCGGCTAGCTTGACACAGCGCTTTCAAGTCTTGTAACATGGCGGCTTGTTCTGCGCCCGTCTTAGTGCCACAGAGCGTATGAGAGTCTGCGAATAATAGTACATGTAATAAAGTACGGCAAATGTTTTCATTTTAAGGCAGGAACAAAAACTCTTATTCTTAAGGTTACAAAGTTGGGTAACATTGTTCTAGCCACAGACATAAATCTAACTAGATAACGCAAATCCCTCCATCTGTATGAAAACCAAGCGTGCCACTTTTTCACACACAATTTTAAATCAAATTTACTTACCAATGAAAGAAGACATTTCCAATACAAAAAAGGGCCCTCAGAACTATTCTTCGCATAGAGCAAACTGAATCTTGTAGAGAGCATTTTGTGAAATTAAAGATTTTACCTGTACCATGTCTTTATATTTTGGTCCTACTAAGTAGTTTTCTAAAAAACCTAGAGAAATACGAGACAAAGGAAGAAAGGGTAACTAGGGTGGAAACGCGCAGGAAAGATTTGCCTAATTATCTGCAGCCAAAATTAAATGTTGTCAAACATAGCTCTAAAGTACAGTCTGTACAAATTTTCAATAAATTGCCATTAGAATTAAAAATGATTAATAATCCAAGAATATTTAAATTCAAATTAAACTCATTCCTATTGACGAAGTGCTACTATAGTATAGAAGAGTTTTTTAGGGACAAAAATAATGCCACAGTGTAACTTGTTTATCGTTTAAGTCTCATTCTTGACATGTTATTATTATTTTTCTTGTTTTTTTTTTTTTTGATTGAGTTGAATTCTTATTTTATTTTTGACTTTTTATCCATATTATTTGTAAATTTTATTGATTATTATTATTATTCCGTGTATTAATAACTTGTAATTAATTGTAACTTTTATTGATTATTATTATTGTATTAATCCTGTATTCGACACAAATGTATTTTTGTTCAGAATAAAATAAATAAATGCCTCGGCCAACTTTGTCTATAGTCTTTACAGCTCAATATGGCATAATTAGGCATTTTACTATTCATGCTAAATGAAAAACTCAAAGTACGATCATTTATCGTTATTTTACTCAGCTTTTGTGACACACGAAGTACATACAATCGCGTAATCTAGGTAGATTTATATCTGTGGTCATTTATATATGTGGTGCCAAGATTTTTTAGATAAGTTTTAGAGGCTAGACCTCTAAAACTATCAATCTTGGCAGAAAATTGAGTTTTTCGTGCTAAATTATCACAAAAACTTTGACTAACCTTGCAATACTTGTGGCATCAGCTCAGTGATAGTTCTGACGGCGCCATCAGCTGCTGCGTAGTCAGGATGCTCGCGATCTATGTCAGGATAATAGAATTAAAAAAAAAATATTGCCCGTACACAAATTCACATTCAGGGCTGCTGATGCTTATTTTCTATTGATTAATACTCGTAGTAAATGGTTTTTATTCAGTAAAATTAAAATTTCTGCTGGACAAAGAAAATAGTTTTTTCTGAAAGTCACATCAATTAGTGTGTTTCCTTACCTGCAGTAGCGGCGGCGAGTGCAGCGACGGCCGCGTTGAGCTGCGCCAGTCTGTTAGATAGACGGTGCTCCATCGCGGCGCCTTCTTCTTGCTTCATCTTCTGAGATATCATCGGCTGCAATACAAACATTTCAAGTCAGATTCATTTGCAACACAGGCATAAGTTTTTGAAACGAAGTTCTTTAACGCGGATTGCGGTAGGAGTTGCCTGGTAGAAATCATCACGTCCCTAAAAAGCGCTATGCCTCCTCTAGAGACCGGTTCGGTTCCGTTCGGCGTAGTTCGGATATTATTGTAAGAGTCCGGGCGCCATACTAGTCTACAGCATGTATAATACATTACTTAAAACCCGTGAAAAACTACGTTCCACTTTTTTCTGTCTGTTTTCCACCTTCATTAGCATTTTCACTACATGTATAATGAGGAATTCTGCCTGTTCTTGGTTTTACATATTAAGCCATTTCATGTTCTCAATTATTTATTGCGTACTATAATGTATATAGGAGAGGGTAGGCGCCATTGCTACTGTTAACATCGTTCTCCGTTAGATTTTACGTTTTAAAAAACAAAATAAGTACTGATACTTTGTTAATAGAATAAAAGTGTTAAAAGACCCAAAGTTTTATAACATACATTGTGGACACTGATCAAAAACAAGTGAAAGACTATAAATAGTGAAAATAATACGAGTGAAAGATATCGCCCCCGAGTGCTACCTCGCGAGCACTCTGAAGTATTGATTCACTTGTGAAGTCGTGAAAAAAGTGTGGACTAAACCTAAACAATTACTGTGGATATTACAATATTTAAACAAAATTTAAATATTGTTTAAATAATCAAATCACCTAAATGACTTCGCAAAAACGGCAACTTTAGTACGTACCCAGCGCCATCTCTTAAAAGCTGTGAGTACTACGTCAACAAACACCGATCCACAATAACCGTTCGATCGATACTACCATCTGGGCTAGCAGTTCCGAGGCGTGTCACGAGAGATCACTACTAGTACCAAAACAAACCTTTGATTAATACACCTTTATTTAATAAACATGGAAGAAGTCTTAATTACACTGCGTAAAATCCAAAATGAGCTATTTGCTCAGAAAACAATGATTAAAGAAAGCGGCGAAAAAGTGGCTGAGCAAGTAACACAGAATATAAATATCTTAATGGACGAGAAGTTTAAAAAAATGGAAGACAAACTCCAAAACCTCCAGAATAAACAGGAAAACCAGGAAAAAAGAATATATTTTCTTGAGAAACAAGCAAGACAGAGGAATATAGTTCTTTTCGGACTAGAAGAAACCGAAGTGTCATACTCCAACTTGGAAAAAAAACTAGTTTGTTTCTTAAATGAGCACTTTTCATTAAATATAGATTGTAGGGATATACAAGAAGCCAAGAGAATCGGCAAAAAAGGAGACAGACCTAGACCAATAATTATCACAGTTCCAACTTTGGGGATAAAAATAGATATACTTAAACAGAAGAAAAAATTAACCGGAACTCCATACTATATTAAAGAAGATTACCCAGATTATGTCCTGAAAATAAGGAGAGAGTTGCAAGAACAAGTCAGGATCGAAAAAGAGAAAGGGAACTCCGTAATGATAAAATACGATAGATTAATAGTTCTTAACAAAACTACTAGTTCATCAAGCAATAAAAAAAGAATGCTTTCAAACTCTCCAGAAAACAGCACCAGCAAAGAACACAAAACGCAGAAGAAGAAGAATAAAACTAGGAGTTATGACTTGCAAAGATCGTCCAGTCTATCTGAGAAGCCAGCAAAACCAGGATTATTAAACTATTTTAATACGAAAACTTCAAACAAGACACCGATAAATCAAGAAAACATGTAGCATTCAATACCCTCTCTCACATAGAAAATACACAAAAATACTTTTAAGGAAAGAAACATCTCCCAATCCGGCCGGTCACCGTGGGAGTATTAGACCAAAACCCTCCAGTGTAACTGAAATTATGTCATAATAAACTGCTCGAAATAGTACTCTGGAGGAGGCCTTTACTCACACTTGATGTGAGGTTCATGCATGCCACGTATATTTGTACGGTTTTTGAATAGTTTTAAGTATAGTAACCAACTTTACAATTTAATAATCTTTGCAAAGAATAAATGTGATTATGAATCTTATTTATGATTTTAATGATTGATTGATAATTGATTTTAAACAATGTTTTAGTATTTCCATTGCCTATATATATAATGATGATCAATTTAATATATTTTTACAATTACTGTGGATATTACAATATTTAAACAAAATTTAAATATTGTTTAAATAATCAAATCACCTAAATGACTTCGCAAAAACGGCAACTTTAGTACGTACCCAGCGCCATCTCTTAAAAGCTGTGAGTACTACGTCAACAAACACCGATCCACAATAACCGTTCGATCGATACTACCATCTGGGCTAGCAGTTCCGAGGCGTGTCACGAGAGATCACTACTAGTACCAAAACAAACCTTTGATTAATACACCTTTATTTAATAAACATGGAAGAAGTCTTAATTACACTGCGTAAAATCCAAAATGAGCTATTTGCTCAGAAAACAATGATTAAAGAAAGCGGCGAAAAAGTGGCTGAGCAAGTAACACAGAATATAAATATCTTAATGGACGAGAAGTTTAAAAAAATGGAAGATAAACTCCAAAACCTCCAGAATAAACAGGAAAACCAGGAAAAAAGAATATATTTTCTTGAGAAACAAGCAAGACAGAGGAATATAGTTCTTTTCGGACTAGAAGAAACCGAAGTGTCATACTCCAACTTGGAAAAAAAACTAGTTTGTTTCTTAAATGAGCACTTTTCATTAAATATAGATTGTAGGGATATACAAGAAGCCAAGAGAATCGGCAAAAAAGGAGACAGACCTAGACCAATAATTTTCACAGTTCCAACTTTGGGGATAAAATAGATATACTTAAACAGAAGAAAAAATTAACCGGAACTCCATACTATATTAAAGAAGATTACCCAGATTATGTCCTGAAAATAAGGAGAGAGTTGCAAGAACAAGTCAGGATCGAAAAAGAGAAAGGGAACTCCGTAATGATAAAATACGATAGATTAATAGTTCTTAACAAAACTACTAGTTCATCAAGCAATAAAAAAAGAATGCTTTCAAACTCTCCAGAAAACAGCACCAGCAAAGAACACAAAACGCAGAAGAAGAAGAATAAAACTAGGAGTTATGACTTGCAAAGATCGTCCAGTCTATCTGAGAAGCCAGCAAAACCAGGATTATTAAACTATTTTAATACGAAAACTTCAAACAAGACACCGATAAATCAAGAAAACATGTAGCATTCAATACCCTCTCTCACATAGAAAATACACAAAAATACTTTTAAGGAAAGAAACATCTCCCAATCCGGCCGGTCACCGTGGGAGTATTAGACCAAAACCCTCCAGTGTAACTGAAATTATGTCATAATAAACTGCTCGAAATAGTACTCTGGAGGAGGCCTTTACTCACACTTGATGTGAGGTTCATGCATGCCACGTATATTTGTACGGTTTTTGAATAGTTTTAAGTATAGTAACCAACTTTACAATTTAATAATCTTTGCAAAGAATAAATGTGATTATGAATCTTATTTATGATTTTAATGATTGATTGATAATTGATTTTAAACAATGTTTTAGTATTTCCATTGCCTATATATATAATGATGATCAATTTAATATATTTTTAAATAGTTTTAAGTACCCATCTTTTGTAAAATATAATAATATCTTTTGTTATTATTATTTTAGATTATTTAATTGATTAAATTATTGTATTTAAATAATTAGATTATTGAATTATCATATTATTAAAAAAATGTAATGCAATTATTTATTATTAAATTGAATTAATCGCTTAATTAATTGTTATATCAATGAATGAAATGTTTTATATACATTTTTATTTTTACTATTTTAAACGTCGATTTGGTATGATTATTGATTGTCGTCGAAAATATCGTAAGAACCAATTTAAGTATTTAAACATTGTATGCAATTTTTTTTAAATTATGAATCTTATTTATGATTTTGATAACTGATTTGTATTAAACAATGTTTTTATGGTTTGTTGCCATCACCTAAATATTATATAGGGATTGAACAAATTAATAATGTAAATTAACAATCTAGATTAAATAAATTAACAATCTGTTATTTGTAAAAAATGTAATGCATGAAATAAAAGGCTTTTTTATTTTTATTTTATTATAATGTATATAGTTATATTAGTCACAAATATGGACCCTGTCGGGCACAGCACAGATCAAGTAGGAGCGAGGAGGAAAAACACTGAGTGTTTAATGTGATAAATTGTATTATTGGTATGCTAGTATTATATTATCTGTGTTAAGTTGTGTATGTTTTGTATGTGATTTCAAGTGACTAACAAAGTTTCTAAGTATTTGTACGTACTAACAAAACTATGGTTTTTATAATATGTGACATAAAATAAATAATAATAATACAGTATTATTTTATTCTAGTTCAATAGGCTTTGTATATTTAACAAACTTTGAGAAATAGTAAATTATTACTGTTGATACATTATCTGGGCGGTTTTTATAAGAGATTTTTATGATTTATTTCACCAGAGCATCAATCACCGTTATTTTTAACCGACTTACAAAAAAGGAGAAGGTTCTATGTTCGACTTCTTGTATGTTTTTTTTTATGTATGTTCACCGATATCTCCGTCAATTGTGGACCGATTTTGAAAATTCTTTTTTGTTTGAAAGAGTATGTTTCGAAATTGGTCCCATTTTAATGAGGTGAACGTCTGATGAAGAACTTCGGAGATACACAACAGAACTCTTCAATAAATAACGGCAAAACTCTCGGGATTGCTGCAATCGCATGTCTGTTTGTTGTTTATACCATTTCATAACATAACACCACGCCAGTACGCTGTAAAGTGGTACGCAGATCTCTTATTTCACCGGTTATGTTCAATTTTCATGTTATTCGGTTAATCTATTCTGGAGTTAAAGGGACCTTAATAAACAACTTGCTATTAGGTAGGTAAAACTAAAAAGGGAAAAATAAAAAACTTTTTTGCAAAAAAATACTACCGACTTCCAAATGAAAAACTACAAAGTGAAAAATAACTTAACTTTTGGAAGTCGGTGTCCATATCGCAAAAAAATGGTTCCTACGAAAGACACCGACTTCCAAAAGTTAAGTGTTTTTTCACTTTGTAGTTTTTCATTTGGAAGTCGGTAGTATTTTTTTGCAAAAAAGTTTTTTTAGTAGGCTAATATCTTTGAGATTCTCGGGACCCTAGGGTCCCGGACTTTTGAAAGGCGTACCAGGGCCCGAAACCAACTCGCAGGCCTTGTTAGATATGTAGGATGAAATGTGACACCAACCGGCGATTATCCTTGTAAGCACTAGTAAGCACCCAAGGAAAATCCCCGGCTGGTGCAGGACTATTGCAGAATATGGAAACAAAACACATTGGACTATAGGTTTGGGAGATTTCGTGGATCGATTACCTAAAACTATAGAAAGACCATTGACCCCTGCCTGAACACTGTTGATCTACATGGTTATAAAATCTAGCCTAATATTATTCATAAAATTACTGGATTTGCGTCAATTCTTTCTATATTAATTCATTTAGTTTTTCATCCATAATTTCTTTGGAAGGCTAAAGAAATTATGAATGGACGAAAGAAATTATGTAAGGAGTGATATGAAAGAAAAAGGAGTTAGGACGGTGGACAGAACGGCATGAAAAAATAAGTGTTGCGCGACCTCAAGTAACACGGGGCAAGTGCAGAATAATGATGACTGACTAACCTTTTTGAGCTGTTGTTCGGCTGCATCAAGTCGTTCCTTAGCACCCGATACGCTGCTGATGAACTTCAGACGCTGCTTCTCTTGTTGTTCTGCTGATGGCACATCAATCCAGTTTCCTGTGTGGTGTAAATCCGTATGTAAACTTACCGTATCCGAACATAAAATGATATCTATAATATAATTAATTTATCAGACGGTATATTATAATATTATTGTTTAGTACAATAGACTCGTTTAATAGAATCATCGAGTATTACTCAATCACCGTGTATACCTTCAACTGTCCATTTCCAGACACAATAGAAATTACCATTGTTCTAATCCGATTCGGTCTGGTGGACAGATGACCGGGTATAATACAATCACCCCGAATAAAACAATCATCTGTATAATTCAACCAACCTGTATAACACAATCATACTGTGTAATACAAATACCCTGCATAATAAAATCACCTTGCATAATAAAATCATCCTGTATTATAAAACCATCTATACCATATTATAAAGAGGAAAGATTTGTTTGTTTGTATGTACCAAATAGGCTCCGAAACTACTGGACCGATTTTAAAAATTCTTTCACCAATAGAAAGCTTCATTATTCCTGAGTGACATAGGCTATTTTTTAATCCCGAAAACGAGTCCTGTGGGGTGGCCCACGGGAGCGAAGCCGCGGGGTACAGCTAGTTATGTATAATAAAATAACTCTGTATAATATATCACGGAATAATACAACTCCAATGATTATGTTATATAGGATGATTGTATTATACAGGTTGTATGTTATACAGAGCGATAAGTTATAAGTGAACAATGATTGGATATTACGACCACTTTATGATGCTTTAAAGATACTTACCATGGTGAGCTGTCTTGCAAGCATCCACAAGCTTGTCCAGACTGTCATCCAGCTGTTTATGTGAGCTCAAAACTTGGTGCTTCATCTCCGGCTTCTGCTGCAGATGTGGCTGACACGCTGACGTCAGCTCTGACGCTGTGCTGCGCAGCTTCTCGGCCGCTGAGATGACTTCCTTCTGGCAGTGAGGGTCGCTGATGGTTGGAGCTGTCGTCTGTTTAACAAGTGGGTGGAAAGTCAGTTTGTTTCATGTGATTTGAAACACTTTGGCAAAATATTTTAAACAAAATTTCCTAAAAACCTTCGGCATTTACTAGTCAGCAAAAATGCTTCGAAGTCCAGTACAGAAAATGAGGCATGGAACAAATCTAAGTGGAAAAACATGGCATTATTACTCTCCATCAAATCAAGATCATAACGTGAACCAAAACTTTACAGAATCAAAAACTCGAAGACATTTTTATCATTATATTATAGACAATTATATCTACCAACCAATACACATATGAGGGTGGAGACAATATTTTATCTCATAATAATCGTTAAAATTGCCTTGAATACAATATATTGTTGCGAGCTGAGGTTCAGGGAGAAATTATTCAAAAAGTGCACTTGAATTAATGAAGCTTTATTACTCAATCACTTCTAAAACTAAGTTATCAATCCACACTATTTTGCTTTTGATCGCTTCGTATCGCTTTCTAATCGAAAACTGCCTCCAACGAACCCGTTCGCTTTTTATATAGCACGGTAAACGTCTCTGAAACATTCCGGACTATTCTTCAACCTACGAGAACGTTCCAGAATGTTCGGCTGAGAAAGACAATCAAGATGAACTTTTGAGACCATTCTCGATGTGACGAAAACTTTCCACTTTGTTCGGCTGGAACAGACTTTCGACGCAAACTTTCGAGAACTTCTGCTATAACACTATTAGTTTCCTTCTTCTCGTCCATAGATGGCGCTACTTTGTCTTGTAATAATATCTAGATGGAAATATACGAGAATGCGGTATAAATAATTAGGTAAAATATTCGCGTATTTTACCATTCCGATTTGTCCCTGTAACTTGTTACGTCGAGTCCGTAAATTCACTCATGAAAAACGAAAAATTTAAACTGTCTCCTCACCTGTGCTACAGTAAGTAACGCCTGTGCGGCGTCAGCAGCGCGAGCACCGCGGTTGTCGAGCTCAGCGGCGGAGCCAGCCTCCGGTATCAACTCCGTCAGACGCTGAGCTTGAGACAACAGCTCGGATGCCTTGCCACACGAAGCTGCTGATAATGCTAGCACCTGCGAAAAGTCATTTATGAGAAGGTGATTTTTGTCGCCGTTTTAAAATTGTAATCTCATTCTAGGACAGGAAAGTAAACTGTAGTCTCATTGTCTCACCTGTTTCGCTTGGACATCTTGCTTGGCATCAGCTTTAGGACTGACGATGTACACCAGCTTGCCGGAAGCCGCTGAGAACTTGGCAGCGGCATCAGTGAGACCCTGCCGCCAAAAGATAAATTAAACTATGATGACCGATAACGATTCCAACTGCTTTAAAATAGGAGCTAAACAATTGAAAGTGAAGTCACATCTAGAAAACACACTTCATTTTGACAGTTTAAGAAAAAAATAACTGAAGGCCATCCAACGTAGGACCAATCACTGGACGTGTTTCGGCTGAAATGATGATGATGATACCATAACTCACCTGTGGTTGTCCAGCACTGTCGCACAGTTCTCGGCTAGCTTGACACAGCGCTTTTAAGTCTTGTAACATGGCGGCTTGTTCTGCACCCGTCTTAGTGCCACAGAGCGTGTGCGAGTCTGCAACATTATTATCCACCCAAACCAATTAATTTTAATTTGAACTAATCGCATCGCGTCCACGTTCCGTTCGCTCTATATGCTGGTTGGTCAGTTAGCTCAGAACTTACCCCCACTAGGCCAAAACCTAGCCCACTTACATGTCAGGGATTATACAAATATTTAAAAGTCTAGTCTTCTTTCTTGGAGTAAATTATAGAAAAATTTTGGGCCACAAAAATATATACTTTAAATGTTAATACATCTAGGTCCATAAAACAAAAAAAATATGAAAAATGTATAATATACAAGTGACTGACCTTGTACAACTTGCGGCATCAGCTCAGTGATAGTTCTGACTGCGCGGTCTGCGGCCGCGTAGTCGGGGTGCTCGCGATCTGTGACAACATGAAAACATTTCAAGAAACTTAGAATTATATGGACGAAAATCCTTTTGATAAGATTAGTGAACAATCTTTATTCAGTAAAATAGAAAGAACATTTCCACTGGAATAAAAGATTTTTGTGAATTTCACAGCATTTGAGTGTTGCCTTACCTGCAGTGGCGGCGGCGAGAGCAGCGACTGCAGCGTTGAGCTGCGCCAGTCTGTTAGATAGACGGTGCTCCATCGCTGCGCCGTCTTCTTGTTTCATCTTCTGAGATATCATTGGCTGCCAATACAAACATTTCAAGTCAAATTCACGTAGGCTAAGCATTTTTCCTGTCCGTCTGCCACTTTCATAGGCATTATCACAATTCAGTATTATCTTATTCAAGTTGTTTAGGCTTTGCTTATTAAACAGAGATAGAGAAACAATAAATGGTTACTGTTGATACGTTTTCTAGACCAGCAGCCTAATCGCTCCTAATCGTTTTGACGCCATCAATTGACCAATCATATGCGAGATGAAAGACGCAATGTGGATTTCCGTCCGATGTGATTGGTCGATTGATGGCGGTCAAACCCTTTGCCTTGCCGAATTCACTTACGCACTAAAGCTGCTGGGGTTCCCTTTTTGTCATGCCTTTAGTATTTGTGTTTGTATTCATGTAACTAACAGTCATATACAAATATTCTTAAGTTAAAGAAGATAAAAGAAAAGTTTAGGAATTGTGGGTACATGCAGGTTGTTTTAGCGAAGGATTATATATTAATATGCTAACGAAAAGATTTGGACAAGATGCCCAGTTCTGGGTTGAATCGATGCAAGTTCATATTATAATGTATATCATTAACAATATCGGGTTTGTACGTGCGACGGAGTACTATATGCAGTCGCCCCGCGGACTGAGGTCCCCTTTACATGTTGTCCCCATATGACAAAAGTCGATTTGTTTTTGAAAATATTTATATTAATAATTTGTTCTTAAAATTACTTGACTTGCGCTACTGACCTTTTTAAGCTGTTGTTCGGCTGCATCAAGTCGTTCCTTAGCTCCCGACACGCTGCTGATGAACTTCAACTTCTGCTTCTCTTGTTGTTGAGCTGATGGCACATCAACCCAGTTTCCTGCGTGATGTAAATCTTTATAAATATAATTATACCGTATCGAAACCTAACATGATATAAATAATCAAGGCCGATTGATTCTCAAATCACATGGTATTAGACAATCGTCACATATTATACAATCTCTCTGGTACACACCATCATCATACAATCACCCTATACTGTGACCCTATATCACACAATCATACTGAATAAAACAATCACCTGTAGATATAATTCCACTAACCTATATAGGTTGGTTGTTTATATAAACAACTTTTTTTTCCGGTATGGAATATCCTCATTGGATATCCTATGTCACACCTACGCCGGGGGTTGCGGGGACATAAGATACTGCCGCAACCCCCGGCTAGTGCCGGCCCGCATTTGCGGGCCTCGATCTAAGGTTGTGGGAGGAATAGACTCGACTACGGCCGGCAGCGACAGGTAACTGCCTACTTCAGAGATGAGGGCACGACGCAGCTCCTCCCAGGCGGCACACTCTGCCAGCGTACGCCGCGCCTTGTCCTCCCGGTAGTCGACGCAGTGGTGACACTGAGCGTCCCTATATAACCAACCATGCCCAGCCTATTTTCTCCGGGACTACGTCGAGCTTCATTGCCTCGCCGCTTGTCTGGTAATCACCACTGTCGATTCTGGCTTTCAGAGGTTGCAGTGATTTGGGAATAGTGCTGTGGGATTGTCCCAAAACCTATATAACACAATCACCCTGTATAATACAATCATCCTTGATCACACCATCATACGGTATAATACAATCACGCTGTATTACACAATCACCCTAATAATACAATCACCCTGTACATATCAACCTGTATATATCATCCTGTATATATCACCCTGTATAACTCGATCACGCTATATAACACAATCATCCTATATAATACAATCACCCTGATTTAAAACATCAACAGGTAGGTTTTTTGTAATGTTATAGTGTAAACAGATATTGAATAAATAAATAAATAAATAATCACAATAATCCTGCATAAAACAATCACGCTGTATATATCACCTTGTATAACACAATCACCCTAATAATACAATCACCATGTATATATGACCCTGTATAACACAATCACCCAGTATAACAAAATCAACCAGAATAATATAATCATTCTGCATAACGCAATCAACCTGTAAAACACAATCACCCTAATAATACAATCAGCCTGTATATATCACCCTGTATAACACAATCACCCTAATAATACAATCATCCTGTATATATCACCCTGTATAACACAATCACCCAGTATAACAAAATCAACCTGTATAAAAGAATCACCCTGATTCACAACATCAGCCGGTATCATCACAATCATCCTGCATAAAACAATCACTTGTATAATTCAATCACCCCTACAACAAAATCAACCTGTATAACACAATCACCCTAATAATACAATCATCCTGTATAACACAATCATCCAGTATAACACAATCAGCCTGTATAACATTACCTACCTGTATAACACAATCACCTTAATGATACAATCACCCTGATTCACAACATCAACCGGTATCATCACAATCATCCTGCATAAAACAATCACTTGTATAATTCAATCACCCTCTACAACAAAATCAACCTGTATAACACAATCACCCTCTACAACAAAATAAACCTGTATAACACAATCACCCTCTACAACAAAATCAATCTGTATAACACAATCAACCTCTACAATAAAATCAGTCTATACAATCACACTGTACAACAGAACCACAATGCATAGCAGATACGGAATGGTATAAAACAAAATTATACAGGATTCAATCATCGCATAGAACACATTCTTAAAAAACATGGCAATCTTCGTTCGTCTCCATACTGACGCTAGAGAATGTATAAAAAGCTTAAAGCTTCAGTTTTGTTTTTTTTTATGACAATTCAAAAGTACCTTAGTTGTTGTGGTTTAGTTGAAATAAAAATATTTTGATTTTGACAAACAACTTACCAGCCGACTTGCAAGCTTCCACAAGCTTATCAAGATTATCATCTAGCTGTTTATGTGAGCTCAACACTTGCTGCTTCATCTCCGGCTTCTGCTGCAGATGTGGCTGACACGCTGACGTCAGCTCTGACGCTGTGCTGCGCAGCTTCTCGGCCGCTGAGATGACTTCCTTCTGGCAGTGAGGATCTCCGATGGTTGGAGCTGTCGTCTGTTACCAAGGGGATGGAAAGTCAGTTTGGTTCATGTGATTTGAAACTAAAATCCTCCGGCATTTAATAGTCAGAAAAAATGCTTCGAGGTATCTGTTATACAATATATTGTTACGAGCTGGGGTTCAGGGATATATCATTCAAACATCACAATTTAATTGATGCTCTTTTTCACAATTTTTCAAACACTTCTCAAACTTATTTACCACTTCACACTATTTCGCTTTTGATCGCTTTCCAATTTTAAACTGCCGACGACGAACCCATTCGCTCCTTATAAATCACAGGAAACGTCTCAGGAACATTCCAGACTGTTCATGACGCTACGAGAACTTCCAAGAATGTTTAACAGGGAAAAACTTTTGACACGAACTTTCGAGAAGATCAATTCTGCTATTCGACAGGGGATGGCGCTACTAGCTACTATGAGTTTCCTTCCTATTGTCAACTATCACCTTGTCTTGAAACAATATCTAGGTGGGAAAACACAATTCGCGTGTTTACCCATACCGATTTGTCTTTATAGCTAGTTACTTCTTGTCCGTAAATTCACTCATGAAAAATTAAAAATTTAAATTGTTTCCTCACCTGTGCCACAGTAAGCAACGCCTGCGCAGCGTCAGCAGCGCGAGCACCGCGGTTGTCGAGCTCGGCGGCTACACCAGCGTGCGGTATCAACTCCGTCAGACGCTGAGCTTGAGACAACAACTCGGATGCCTTGCCACACGAGGCTGCTGATAATGCAAGCACCTGCGAAAAGTCATTTATGAGAAGGTCATTTTTTGTCGCCGTTTTAAAATTGTAATCTCATTCTAGGACAGGAAAGTAAAACTGTAGTCTCATTGTCTCACCTGTTTCGCTTGGACATCTTGCTTGGCATCAGCTTTAGGACTGACGATGTACACCAGCTTGCCGGAAGCCGCTGAGAACTTGGCAGCGGCATCACTGAGACCCTGCCGCCAAAAGATAAATTAAACTATGATGACCGATAACGATTCCAACTGCTTTAAAATAGGAGCTAAACAATTGCAAGTGAAGAGTCACAAGTCACATCTAGAAAACACAATAGTTTTATGACAGTATACTTGACCAGACAAGAAAAAAAATACTGTAAATTCAACATTGAGTTTTTCTTATGCTTACCGCTGATTCACGATTCACTATTCATCTAATAATAGATCATAACTGATCGTTCATTTGAGTCGCACATCCATTGGATTCCTGCAGCCTTAGCCAGATCACCAGTCCACATAGATGAAGGCCTTCCAACGCAGAATCAATCAGGGTGGCGACGCTTGGGGGAGACGTATATCCAGTAGTTGACGTCATTCGGCTGAAATGATGATGATGAGACCATAACTCACCTGTGGTTGTCCAGCACTGTCGCACAGTTCTCGGCTAGCTTGACACAGCGCTTTTAAGTCTTGTAACATGGCAGCTTGTTCTGCGTCGGTCTTAGTGCCACAGAGCATGTGCGAGTCTGCAACATTATTATCCACCCAAACCAATAAATTTCATGTGAATTTGAACCAATCGCGTCGCGTCCACTTACCGTTCGCTCTATTTGGTAGTTGGTAAGTTAAGTCAGAACTTAGCCCCACTACGCCAAAAGCTTGCAAACTTACATGCTAGGGATTTTACAAATGTATGTTTAAAACCGTAGTCTTCTCTCTTGGTGTAAGTTATAAAAAAAAATTGTCCCACAAAAAATATATACTTTCAGTATATTTACATACATATATCCTATCCATAAAACAAAAAAAAATAACATTAAACGTATAATGATGAAGAATGTATAATATACAAGTGACTGACCTTGTACAACTTGCGGCATCAGCTCAGTGATAGTTCTGACTGCGCGGTCTGCGGCCGCGTAGTCGGGGTGCTCGCGATCTGTGACAACATGAAAACATTTCAAGAAACTCAGAATTATATGGACGAAAATCCATTTGATAAGATGAGTTAACAATCTTTATTCAGTTAATTAGAAAGAATATTTCCACGGGAATAAAAGATTTTTGTGAATTTCACAGCATTTGAGTGTTGCCTTACCTGCAGTGGCGGCGGCGAGAGCAGTGACTGCAGCGTTGAGCTGCGCCAGTCTGTTAGATAGACGGTGCTCCATTGCTGCGCCGTCTTCTTGTTTCATCTTCTGAGATATCATTGGCTGCCAATACAAACATTTCAAGTCAAATTCACGTAGGCTAAGCATTTTTCCTGTCCGTCTGCCAGTTTCATAGGCATTATCACAATTCAGTATTATCTTATTCAAGTTGTTTAGGCTTTGCTTATTAAACAGAGATAGAGAAACAATAAATGATTACTGTTGATACGTTGTCTAGACCAGCAGCCTAATCGCTCTTAATCGTTTTGACGCCATCAATCGACCAATCATATGCGAGATGAAAGACGCAATGTGGATTTCCGTCCGATGTGATTGGTCGATCGATGGCAGTCAAACCCTTTGCCTTGCCGAATTCACTTACGCACTAAAGCTGCTGGGGTTCCCTTTTTGTCATGCCTTTAGTATTTGTGTTTGTATTTAGGTAACTAACAGTCATATACAAATATTCTTAAGTTAAAGAAGATAAAAGAAAAGTTTAGGAATTGTGGGTACATGCAGGTTGTTTTAGCGAAGGATTATATATTAATATGCTAACGAAAAGATTAGGACAAGATGCCCAGTTCTGGGTTGAATCGATGCAAGTTCATATTATAATGTATATCATTAACAATATCGGGTTTGTACGTGCGACGGAGTACTATGCAGTCGCCCCGCGGACTGAGGTCCCCTTTGCATGTTGTCACCATATGACAAAAGTCGATTTGTTTCTGAAAATATTTATATTAATAATTTGTTCTTAAAATTACTTGACTTGCGCTACTGACCTTTTTGAGCTGTTGTTCGGCTGCATCAAGTCGTTCCTTAGCTCCCGACACGCTGCTGATGAACTTCAACTTCTGCTTCTCTTGTTGTTGAGCTGATGGCACATCAACCCAGTTTCCTGCGTGATGTAAATCTTTATGAATATAATTATACCGTATCGAAACATAACATGATATAAATAATCAAGGCCGATTGATTCTCAAATCACATGGTATTAGACAATCGTCACGAATTATACAATCTCTCTGGTTCACACCATCATCATACAATCACCCTATACTGTGACCCTATATCACACAATCATACTGAATAAAACAATCACCTGTAGGTATAATTCCACTAACCTATATAGGTTGGTTGTTTATATAAACAACTTTTTTTTCCGGTATGGAATATCCTCATTGGATATCCTATGTCACACCTACGCCGGGGGTTGCGGGGACATAAGATACTGCCGCAACCCCCGGCTAGTGCCGGCCCGCATTTGCGGGCCTCGATCTAAGGTTGTGGGAGGAATAGACTCGACTACGGCCGGCAGCGACAGGTAACTGCCTACTTCAGAGATGAGGGCACGACGCAGCTCCTCCCAGGCGGCACACTCTGCCAGCGTACGCCGCGCCTTGTCCTCCCGGTAGTCGACGCAGTGGTGACACTGAGCGTCCCTATATAACCAACCATGCCCAGCCTATTTTCTCCGGGACTACGTCGAGCTTCATTGCCTCGCCGCTTGTCTGGTAATCACCACTGTCGATTCTGGCTTTCAGAGGTTGCAGTGATTTGGGAATAGTGCTGTGGGATTGTCCCAAAACCTATATAACACAATCACCCTGTATAATACAATCATCCTTGATCACACCATCATACGGTATAATACAATCACGCTGTATTACACAATCACCCTAATAATACAATCACCCTGTACATATCAACCTGTATATATCATCCTGTATATATCACCCTGTATAACTCGATCACGCTATATAACACAATCATCCTATATAATACAATCACCCTGATTTAAAACATCAACAGGTAGGTTTTTTTTAATGTTATAGTGTAAACAGATATTGAATAAATAAATAAATAAATAATCACAATAATCCTGCATAAAACAATCACGCTGTATATATCACCTTGTATAACACAATCACCCTAATAATACAATCACCATGTATATATGACCCTGTATAACACAATCACCCAGTATAAAAAAATCAACCAGAATAATATAATCATTCTGCATAACGCAATCAACCTGTAAAACACAATCACCCTAATAATACAATCATCCTGTATATATCACCCTGTATAACACAATCACCCTAATAATACAATCATCCTGTATATATCACCCTGTATAACACAATCACCCAGTATAACAAAATCAACCTGTATAAAAGAATCACCCTGATTCACAACATCAGCCGGTATCATAACAATCATCCTGCATAAAACAATCACTTGTATAATTCAATCACCCCTACAACAAAATCAACCTGTATAACACAATCACCCTAATAATACAATCATCCTGTATAACACAATCATCCAGTATAACACAATCAGCCTGTATAACATTACCTACCTGTATAACACAATCACCCTAATGATACAATCACCCTGATTCACAACATCAACCGGTATCATCACAATCATCCTGCATAAAACAATCACTTGTATAATTCAATCACCCCTACAACAAAATCAACCTGTATAACACAATCACCCTAATAATACAATCATCCTGTATAACACAATCAGCCTGTATAACATTACCTACCTGTATAACACAATCACCCTAATGATACAATCACCCTGATTCACAACATCAGCCGGTATCATCACAATCATCCTGCATAAAACAATCACTTGTATAATTCAATCACCCCTACAACAAAATCAACCTGTATAACACAATCACCCTAATAATACAATCATCCTGTATAACACAATCATCCAGTATAACACAATCAGCCTGTATAACATTACCTACCTGTATAACACAATCACCTTAATGATACAATCACCCTGATTCACAACATCAACCGGTATCATCACAATCATCCTGCATAAAACAATCACTTGTATAATTCAATCACCCTCTACAACAAAATCAACCTGTATAACACAATCACCCTCTACAACAAAATAAACCTGTATAACACAATCACCCTCTACAACAAAATCAATCTGTATAACACAATCAACCTCTACAATAAAATCAGTCTATACAATCACACTGTACAACAGAACCACAATGCATAGCAGATACGGAATGGTATAAAACAAAATTATACAGGATTCAATCATCGCATAGAACACATTCTTAAAAAACATGGCAATCTTCGTTCGTCTCCATACTGACGCTAGAGAATGTATAAAAAGCTTAAAGCTTCAGTTTTGTTTTTTTTTTATGACAATTCAAAAGTACCTTAGTTGTTGTGGTTTAGTTGAAATAAAAATATTTTGATTTTGACAAACAACGTACCAGCCGACTTGCAAGCTTCCACAAGCTTATCAAGATTATCATCTAGCTGTTTATGTGAGCTCAACACTTGCTGCTTCATCTCCGGCTTCTGCTGCAGATGTGGCTGACACGCTGACGTCAGCTCTGACGCTGTGCTGCGCAGCTTCTCGGCCGCTGAGATGACTTCCTTCTGGCAGTGAGGATCTCCGATGGTTGGAGCTGTCGTCTGTTACCAAGGGGATGGAAAGTCAGTTTGGTTCATGTGATTTGAAACTAAAATCCTCCGGCATTTAATAGTCAGAAAAAATGCTTCGAGGTATCTGTTATACAATATATTGTTACGAGCTGGGGTTCAGGGATATATCATTCAAACATCACAATTTAATTGATGCTCTTTTTCACAATTTTTCAAACACTTCTCAAACTTATTTACCACTTCACACTATTTCGCTTTTGATCGCTTTCCAATTTTAAACTGCCGACGACGAACCCATTCGCTCCTTATAAATCACAGGAAACGTCTCAGGAACATTCCAGACTGTTCATGACGCTACGAGAACTTTCAAGAATGTTTAACAGGGAAAAACTTTTGACACGAACTTTCGAGAAGATCAATTCTGCTATTCGGCAGGGGATGGCGCTACTAGCTACTATGAGTTTCCTTCCTATTTTCAACTATCACCTTGTCTTGAAACAATATCTAGGTGGGAAAACACAATTCGCGTGTTTACCCATACCGATTTGTCTTTATAGCTAGTTACTTCTTGTCCGTAAATTCACTCATGAAAAATTAAAAATTTAAATTGTTTCCTCACCTGTGCCACAGTAAGCAACGCCTGCGCAGCGTCAGCAGCGCGTGCGCCGCGGTTGTCGAGCTCAGCGGCTACACCAGCGTCCGGTATCAACTCCGTCAGACGCTGAGCTTGAGACAACAGCTCGGATGCCTTGCCGCACGAAGCTGCTGATAATGCTAGCACCTGCGAAAAGTCATTTATGAGGAGGTGACTCTTTGTCACCGTTTTAAAATTTTAATAATATTAATTTCATTCTAGGACAGTCTAGTTAAAACTGCAGTCTCATTGTGTCACCTGTTTCGCCTGGACATCTTGCTTGGCATCAGCTTTAGGACTGACGATGTACACCAGCTTTCCGGAAGCCGCCGAGAACTTGGCAGCGGCATCGCTGAGACCCTGCGACAGAAAACATAAATTGAGCTATAATGCCCAATAACGATCCAAACAGGTTTAAAATAGGATCTAAACAATTGGAAGTGTATTTCACAACTAGAAAACTCTATTATATTATGATTTTTCGACAGTGTTTTTGACTAATTAAGTAAAAAACAGTCGGACTCGCGCACTGCGGGTTCCGTACAAACATCTACATTCATCAAAATAATTAAATACCATTACTGAAGTTCATAAACTATGACCGCGCCGAACATTGCTGTAACGATAAGATAAAACAGAATTGAGGGACAAAATTAACTTTGCCGTTGGAAAACATCGACTTCAAGTCGCGGTCAGTTTACCAACTGCAAATAAGTTAATAATCTTTTTTTATGTAGGTACAAATTTACGGTTTTGAGACACTGCTTCTTTTTCTGTCTTCTTTCCAAATTTCATGATTCTAGGTCAACGGGAAGTACCCTGTAGATTTTGATTCCCTTGCGAGTGTAAAATATGCATCATTAACTTATTATTCCCTTATGATAATAAATATTAATTCATTCAAGACAGAACTAAAAAAATGCTGATTAGTAAGGAATACTATAATGTTACAGAGTTTTTGAATGACAAATTTTGAATGTAGATAATTTAAATTGTTTGAGTTTTATTGATTTTGTAATTGATTATATTTTTGACTATTTATTTTATTAACTGTTGTTGTTATTAGAATTAAATTTAATTACATGACATTTGTTTGATATTTTATTATTATTAATTTGACATTTTGATTTTATTGCGTTTGAATTCATTTTAATAATTTTGACATTTTAATGCAGTTTTGTAATTTTTCGTAATTGATCATTGACATTCACTTCCAAAATATTTGCACGCCATAGTATGTGGCAAACATGTCGGCACTTATTATATTTTTTTAATGATATCCTGCATGCACGTATTGTTTATTCTTGCATGTATACACGTGTTTAAGCAAATAAATATATCTTTATCTAGGAGTTTGATTTTTTCACAGCTGCAAGGGGTTGCAAACTTGAGTATACGATATTAATTTAAACTCGATACCTCCACGCGTTTCCGAGATAAAGAGTCTTGACAGACAGACGGACAACAAAGTGACCCTATAAGGGTCCATTTTTTACTTTTGCGGTACGGAACACTAATAACTGTAAATTCAACATTAAGTTTATTTTATACAGATTACTAATTCGAGATTCGCTAGTAATCTATCAATAGACCATAACTGATCGGTCCTGAGCGTCTCACATCCATCGGGTTCCCTAGGTCATCGGTCCACCTTGATGGAGGCTTTCCAACGTAGGACCGATCAGTGTGGCGACGCTTGGGGGAGGTGTATGTCCAGCAGTGGACGTCTTTCAGCTGAAATTATGATGATGATGAGACCATAATTTACCTGTGGTTGTCCAGCATTGTCGCATATCTCTCGGCTAGCTTGACACAGCGCTTTCAAGTCCTGTAACATGGCGGCTTGTTCTGCGCCCGTCTTGGTGCCGCAAAGCGTGTGCGAATCTGCAGCATATTAATAGTATATAATGCAATTAGTGAATAAAGGACGGATTTAAAGCGAGGGCCATAGATGAATCACGAGCAAGTGAAGGATTCTAACAACCGAATCACGACCGTAGGGAGTGATTCATGATGATTTAATCACGAGCATAGCGAGTGATTCATGGCCCTCGATATAAATCCGTTTTATTCAAGAGTTGCATACTACATTTTATACCATGACTACGAGAAAAAGAAAGATTTAAGCACAAGGAATATTAATAAATACAAAATTATTTCCTTCAAAATTTACAAATAATGTGAAACCCTGACCCCTGAGCTAGGTAACAGCACCTGTGTTTCAGGGGCCGGTGACCACTTCCGTTACGTTACATAATTATAATTAATTAAACACCATTGCAATTAATATTAGAATTACAATCCAAACAAGTATTCAATAAATATTCTAGACTAAAATTAAAATCATTATTAAAATCCTAAATATAAACAAACTCAAAATTTAAATCAGTGAAGGAGTTTGAAAGTCAAATATTCTCTGCACAAGAAGTTTGTATCAAGTTTCTTTTTGCGCAAGCTGAGGGGGATAGGGGAATGGTATAAATATTTTTATTTCCCAAAAATAAAGATAATAGGGTAGTTGACAAAATATATATATTTAGTAGTTAGAGAACCTAAAAATATTAGACAAGTATTTTTCTTATGCCACGTAAACAAAAAATTACGACGATACAGTACGTGGCAATATCGTGTGACGTCACCATGTGCTACACTTTATACTGACAAAGTGACGTCTTTGATTTTTTTTATTTATTTGATAAAGCAAAAAACGGGTCCAATATAATTTAATAATGTCACAGACGTACTTAATAGAATTATCATTTTTCTACCTAGGAAACACACCTATTGTTGTTACTTTGAGTTTACAAGTTTTTAATTTATGGTAGAGAACACATTAAACATTAGAATGCTGCAAAAATCTGTACCCAATAGATTAAACTCTGTCTCTAAACTGTCGTATCCTGTATCTTAAGAGACAGCGTTTCGCAATGAACGTCCAATTAATATATATGCATGGGTGGCATGTGTCGATTTGCCTTCAGAAGGGAAAGAGTTATAGTTTGCTTTAGTTTCCAAATTATGTATGAGTACGCGAGAGTGCGATGATGAGGGTGAATGAATGTGAATTGTAGGTGTGTAGGTGTTTGTGTGTGAATGTGAATAAGTAGGTGATGTGATGTTGGTGTGTAAGTGGGTGGGGGAGTTGTATGTGCGAGTGTGTAAAGATGCAAGCATGCAAGGTGGGCGTGTGCTTTTTAGGTGATGTAGATAAGCAAAGTCTCCGTTGCAGCATAGTCCTGTTTAAGTAGCTATTCACCAAACCACATCATCATGCCTTAAGCATTTTACTGACTTTATGACGTGAGATAGTTAGTTCAAATGTTATACTATATATCACATAAATAATTTGAATAACTTGCTTGTAGGTACCACTTCTCATAAGTAAGTTTACACAAGTGTTAGAAGCCTGATAAAAAAATATCTTTTAAATTTACATACTTAACCCCCGATTGCTGAATTACGAATGAGGAGTTTTTTCAATCTCCTATTTAGCTTGAAAACTCAACAGTAACGCCAAATTCATAATTTCAAATATTTAATTCAAGACCGGCTCATACTTATCATTAAATAAACCTAACAAAGGTGTGGTTTTATTTTGAAGATGTGTGCAGTGACTGACCTTGTACAACTTGCGGCATCAGCTCAGTGATGGTTCTGACTGCGCGGTCTGCGGCCGCGTAGTCGGGGTGCTCGCGATCTGTGACAACATGAAAACATTTCAAGAAACTCGAATTATATGGACCAAAATCCTTTTGATAAAATTAGTTAATGGTCTTTATTCAGTAAAAAATAAAGAATACGTTCACTGGTATAAATGATTTTTGAATTTCACAGCATTTGAGTGTTAACTTACCTGCAGTAGCAGCGGCGAGTGCAGCGACTGCAGCGTTGAGCTGCGCCAGGCTGTTAGATAGACGGTGCTCCATCGCTGCGCCGTCTTCTTGCTTCATCAACTGACATACCATCGGCTACCAACACAAACACAAGTTAATTCTAGTTCAAAATAGTCATAAACTATTGAAGTTTTACTAGTATCTAAGGTTCATATTGCTAGAGCATACAGAAAAGTTTATATTATTTTGTTTTTCTTGACGATGCTGTTCCACGACTGGGCAAAGGCTGCCCCCAAGTTCTTGATATAATTTTTAATATATAATTTCAAGCTTTTGATTTTGTCCTTTTTTATCGTCTATAGGCTTGCGCTTGACCACAATCTTACGTGATGGTAAGCGATGATGTGGGCGACGGCGAAGCACGGTTGCCTAGAAAAACCCATTCACTCTTGATTTAAAGATCCCTAGATTGTAGCTATCGGGAAACACAGACTCCGGCAGGGAATTCCACTCCTTAGCTGTAAGCATAATAAAAGAGTCCCCAAAACGTTTTGAGCGAATGGGTAGGATGTCCACCATGTACCGTTCCTTTGCACCAGTTGTACAAATATGAATAACTAAAGTTGTCGCCAAACTTCTTGGCCGCCCTGAAGTTGACTACAATGTCTGCGCAGTAGTAAATCTCACACAAAGACAGCACCGTTTCATGCCCCGCGCATCCGGTAAACCAACTTCATGGCGGCCAAGAAGTTTGGCGAGGACTATACTTACTTAATATTATTATTTTTTACTTTGTCTGTAAAACCAGACCTAGCAGAACAATCATGAGTTACTATCAATAAAATATCTAAAGTAAGGATCGTCGAATCATTTTGTTTTTATAATTTGAACTTTATATCAATCGCCCAAAAGTCACAATGATTTGCAATAAGTTAAGGGACTACTGACCTCTTTGAGCCTTTGTTCGGCTGCATCAAGTCGATCCTTAGCTCCCGACACGCTGCTGATGAACTTCAGACGCTGCTTCTGTTGTTGCTCGGCTGATGGCAGTGATGGCACTTCGACCCAGTTTCCTGCGTGATATAAATCCGAATGAAAACATACCGTATACCAACATAAAATGATATCGCTTACCATCAGGTGAGATAGTGGTCAAACGCGCCTATCACAAAAATAATTTAAAAATGTGTCTATCGGATCAGGTGCGTCGATCAGGTCGTCCAACGTTATCGTATGTTGGATGACGCCGTATTTGATAGACTGCGTAAGGCATCACGCGGGGCAACTGCGACCCAGTGTTTCACCGCGACCCGACCATGTTGTTGGGGATGACGACGACGGGGCTATATCCGTGAGTGTTGGAGTGTGCATTCCGAGAGTATCGTTCCACACCGCCTGAGCTTAGACCTGCCCATGCATAATAAAAATAAGGGGCTGCTGTGTGCTCTAGTTTCGCAGCTATAAAATGTATATCATAGCAGCAAAGACCGATATCCTCTCGATCATGTACTGTGCGGCTGCAGGGCATGTCGCGTACCTAACGTAAAATTTCCCAAAAGTAACAGAGCTACACAACCAGCTGTATCAGCTCGGCAGTGCAGCATTGAGCGTCGTATCGGGAGGCTAGAGCACTCATCGGCAAGCTTATCTGCTTCAGGGAGGGCAACCCTCGCCCTAAATTAATGCTCTTTATGACGCAGGCGTTCTCGGGGACGATACCAGTTCTCGAGATTATTTGTCGAACGTCACGGAGCGTATCGACTTCCTGAAGCAGAAGATATATGCTTCATACACACTTGCAATACCTGTGCTGTGTTGAGCGGATGGGATGTCAACCCATCCAATGCCCCTTGTAATACCTGTGCAAAGTATGTCTACATAAAAACATATCATATTTGAACACATTTTTTACATAAAAAAACAATACTAAACAAGCTTACTGTGCATTATCGCCAAAATCAAAAGTACATGCAAAATTTCAGCTCAATTGTTTGGGCATAACTGTTTTAAAATTCAGTTGCAAGATTTGACCTACACATACTATCTAACAAGGAAAGTAAAAAAAAACTTTGTAATGATATAGAACATAAGAACTATACATTCCTAAATCACATGGTATAATATAATGGTACCGTATACACAATTAATACATTTAATTAGCCAGTTATTAAACAATTACTCAGTATTACACATTCACGCCATATCACAAAATCGTCCTAAATAAACAATCACCTGTATAATTCAACCAATCTGTATAACACATCATTTTTTTTTAAAGAAACAACAAAGGTAGCCTTTGTGTTATTCCAGACTATAATCTATCTCTGTGCCAAATTTCGTCCAGATCCGTTCAGTTGTTCTGGCGTGATTGAGTAACAAACATACATCCAAACTTTCGCATTTATAATACTAGCTACCGCCCGCGGTTCCTCCCGCGTGGTATTAGTACTTCTTCCAATATCTTCATAAATTATAGCCTATGTGTTATTCTGAGCTATATTTTATTTATAAGCAAAATTTCCGTAAAGTTTCATCAAAATCCGTTCAGTAGTTTTTGTGTAAAAGAGGTAACAAACATCCATCCATTCTCATAAACATTCAGGTTTATAATAGTAGTATGATAAACCTGTATAACATAATAAATTAAAAACAAAATAATCCTGTACATATAATTCAATCATCTTGTATATAACACAATCATTCTGAATAAACATAAACAATCACCTGTTTAAGTGTATAATTCAACCAATCTGTATAACACAATCAACCAACTACAAGTGAGCTTGTATAATTCAATCATTCTGTCTAACACAATCACTTTGTTTAATTAAATTACCTACCTTTCTGTATAATTAAATTAAGCAAAAATAATAACGTTTCCTTTAAATAGTGGGGGATGACCAACTGTTTTTAAAAGATGACTTTAAAAACAAAATTACAAATAACTCACCACCTTCTGCGGACTTGCAAGCATCCACAAGCTTGTCCAGACTGTCATCTAGCTGTTTATGTGAGCTCAACACTTGCTGCTTCATCTCCGGCTTCTGCTGCAGATGTGGCTGACACGCTGACGTCAGCTCTGACGCTGTGCTGCGCAGCTTCTCGGCCGCTGAGATGACTTCCTTCTGGCAGTGAGGATCTCCGATGGTTGGAGCTGTCGTCTGTTTAGAAAGTGAGATAGAAATTAGCACACTTTCTTACTGCTGTCTTACTTTTTAAACGACTTACAAAATAAATAGTACACCTATTCGTCCAAATTTTTCAATATCTAACTCACCTGTGCAACAGTAAGTAACGCCTGCGCAGCGTCAGCAGCGCGAGCACCGCGGTTGTCGAGCTCAGCGGCGGAGCCAGCCTCCGGTATCAACTCCGTCAGACGCTGAGCTTGAGACAGCAAGTCGGATGCCTTGCCACACGAAGCTGCTGATAATGCTAGCACCTGGTAGTACAAAACTTATATATTAAAACTAGATACACGGACACAATAACATAACTGACGAAATATGCGTGTACGCCTGTAAAACCAAAAACCAACCAGGTCCAACCTTCGGGGAAAACCAGCCAGGAGCTCTTGGCTAAATAATAATAGCCGCACAGGTCGACATTCAAGGTTAAGCAACGCTTGCCGAGGTCGGTCCGTAGATGGGTCACCATCTTTACACAGCAAGATTACTGCGTGCCACAGATAGCACGGCAAGCCGTTGGTGTCCGCTGTTATTTGAAGATCTTTGACAATCGTTACGGTTAGTCAGAAGTCTGAAATCTGACACCAGTCTGACCAAGGGGGTATTACTAGGTTGTGGAGGTCAAATAGGCAGTCGGTTCATGTAAAATACTGGTTAGGCAGGAAGCCCTGTCTAACGTGATTCAGCTGGGCACCATCGTGAGAGCCGAGCCCAACTGTGTTAGGAAAAGGCTAGGTAAATTGATTGAAATGCGCTAGTTTTTCTCGTATATTTTGGAAAAATAAAACCTATATCGTTCTTAAGTTCAAAAATGTTTGTTTGTGAGATACTACGACGACCTGTGGCTCCGTCGTTGCGTAAAAGAAGACTAAACAACGAACACATCTAAAGTCCTCGTCACGAGACGCTTTGTAAATAAAGAACTACTGGAACGTTCCATGAGTCAGACGCGTTCCAGTACCACAAACCACAACTTTTGTTGATAATGCGCAGCAGCGTTGAAGTATTCTTCAACGCTGGTCACCATCATTTCATTCGTCCACTGCTGGACAAAGGCGTGTTACCACATCGATCGGTTCTGTGCGTCATCGGTACACCTAGTGGGCTGCCTTCCAACGCTACGTCTTCCATTACTTATCGCCACTCCAGAACTTTTCGGTCCCATCGACCATCAGTTCTGCGAGCAATGTGCCCACCACTACCACTAACCAATAATAACAGTATATAATGGCAGTCTTATCCCATGTCCTCACCTGTTTCGCCTGAACATCTTGCTTGGCATCAGCTTTAGGACTGACGATGTACACCAGCTTGCCGGAAGCCGCTGAGAACTTGGCAGCGGCATCGCTGAGACCCTGCGACACAAAAGATAATCCATTCAGAACTAATAAAAATTCAACTGCTTTATTTTATAGTAGTGGCCCGCCCCGGCTTTGTCCGGATCATCATAATTTTAAACCTATAACCATCTGGAATAATGAACGTTTTAAATGGTGATAGATTTTTTCAACAAGTGTAGTGGTGCCAGAGATTACCCTACACGTTGGAACAGATACAAAACTCGGACTCTCCTTTTATAATATTAAGTTAAGATTTAATTTAAAAAAAACACATTTCGGATTTAATTTGAGTTTATTGAAACAGCAATTTATTTTCTTATTTACGTCAGAAGTCAAAAGTCTGATTCTACGTTATCTGTTGTCAGTCGTATTATAGGCAAGGAATTTCCATTTACATAGGCAGAGTCCTCACAGTACTGTTATAAATATTTCCTGTCTGTTCTCACATATTTTTCTGTCTAACTCACACCTTGGCAATTACTAAAGCACTAAATTGCCCATAAATGGTGACATGTTGGCAATGGGAGACAAATAAATAATAATAATAATAATATCGTTTATTTATAACATAAGGCACATTTTACAATAAAATATCTTAAACATATAAAAGAAGACAGTTTCTTATTTGCCTGAACTAGGTTGAACCTGTGTTGCAGACAATTGGAGACTGATGTTATCGATGCTCGCCCACAGTAGTCCACTACTGGACATAGGCGTCTCCAATTGCACGCCATTTGCTTCATCTGCTACCAACTACCCTGCTCATATCGTCACTCGACCTAGCCTGAGGGTGTCCCATCTTACGTTTACCAGTTCGTGATTTCCACTTAACGACTACGCCAACTCTCCCCTACAGTCATCGGTTCTACGGCTGACATGGCCGGCCCATTGCCACTTCAGCTTGCTTATTCTGTGAGCTATGTCGACTACTTTGATTTTCTGACGGATTACTTCGTTTCGGATTCGATCCCAGAGAGAGTCCGCATCTCGGCCCTAACCCCAAGGTCATAACAGGTAGGAAGCACTAGTTGAAGACTGTAATAAGTCGTTAAATGATAATGACTGACCTGAGGTTGTCCAGCATTTTCGCATATCTCTCGGCTAGCTTCACACATCGCTTTCAAGTCTTGTAACATGGCGGCTTGTTCAGCGCCGGTCTTGGTACCACATAGCGTGTGAGAATCTGCAAATAATAATATGTTATAGGAAATCATGTAGGCAAACAGAGTGGTTATATAAAATGTTTAAAATTCGATAATATTATTTTAATATCCCGTTGAAACAGCATTTGCACCTCTGTTACTCAATTTTGATCCACTAAATAACGTGGTTACTTTCGCGGACATACATTTTACAAATACATCACAAATATACATCTTTGTTGTTTACACATGACTAAGTTTGATATGTTGTATTTAATTTCTATTAAAATAAAATGACTGACCTTGCACAACTTGCGGCATCAGCTCAGTGATGGTTCTGACTGCGCGGTCTGCGGCCGCGTAGTCGGGGTGCTCGCGATCTGTGACAAGAATAAAGAATCTCAGAATGATACGGGCCAAAATCCATAATCCATAGAGTGAAGTGGTAAGAGAGAAAGTAGGCGTTTGCCCTGCAGTAAGACATCGCAGGCTTTTAGTAATGTATTGAAATGACAGAATCAGCTGTAAAGCTGAAAAAAAAACAAAGCTTCGCCTGTACTAGCGAAGACCATTATGACTGCGTCAAGAAATGGTGTTGCCGTGGCTGAATTCTGGGCCAAACATAATATTTAACTTTTTATATTTGCCATCGACACGCTGAGAAGAAGAAGTAATGTATTCAATCTGCCAGAACAGAACAGATCACATCTATCAGGTTAGATCTAAAATGTCGCATCTATCAGATCAGAACTATCAGATCTGCTGGCGAAACTTGCTCTGAACTTGTCAATGACTAAACGCGGACGCGGAATACCACTTGTCACTTAGTTGGCGACGTTTGAAGAGCTGAAAGAAACACAATTGGACGCTAGCTAAGCTCAAGAGTGTGCACAGTCGAGAAATAGGATAAGTCGAGGACCGACCCCAAGTAAATGAGATAAGGTCGCAAAAGAGGAAGAAAATTCAATCTACCTAGCCTTTGCCCAACTAAGCTACATCATACAGGTAAGACTGGAAGCCCACTGTCGGGGTCGGTTTCCACCAGTCTATAGCTGAGTACCATTATTTACATGGACCGCCTGCCTATACTCCACAATCCGCATTCATCATTCAATTCACAGCATTGTGTTAACTTACCTGCAGTAGCAGATGCGAGTGCGGCTACGGCCGCGTTGAGCTGCGCCAGTCTGTTAGAGAGACGGTGCTCCATCGCTGCGCCGTCTTCTTGCTTCATCATTTGACATATCATCGGCTGCAATACAAACGTTTAGATAAAACAAACCGTCATTAGGTATTGGCGGTTCTAAATCATGAGTAACTTAGACCACAGATATAAATCTAACAAACTTTATCGTTAGAAAAAAAATACAAGTCAATTTCACGTGTGCGCATTTATCATCGAAATTACCTTTTTAGGGTTCCGTAGCCAAATGGCAAAAAACGGAACCCTTATAGATTCGTCATGTCTGTCTGTCTGTCTGTCTGTCCGTCCGTATGTCACAGCCACTTTATTCCGAAACTATAAGAACTATGCTGTTGAAACTTGGTAAGTAGATGTATTCTGTGAACCGCATTAAGATTTTCACACAAAAATAAAAATAAAACAATAAATTTTGGGGGTATACTTGAAACTAAAACTAAAAATTTTTTTTTTCATCAAACCTATACGTGTGGGGTATCTATGGATAGGTCTTTAAAAATGATAAAGAGGTTTCTAATATATTTTTTTTCTAAACTGAATAGTTTGCGCGAGAGACTCTTCCAAAGTGGTAAAATGTGTCCCCCCCCCCCCCTGTAACTTCTAAAATAAGAGAATGATAAAACTGAAAAAAATATATGATGTACATTACTATGTAAACTGCCAGCGAAAATTGGTTTGAAAGAGATCTAGTCAGTAGTTTTTTTTTAATACGTCATAAATCGTAAACCGCAATTTACCAAGTACGGAACCCTTCGTGCGCGAGTCCGACTCGCACTTGGCCGTTTTTTTTTTACCTTACGACAGTGAAGTGAACTTAAGCCTTAAAGTCACATAACGCTAGTCTATAACCTGCATCAACTATTACTGACCTCTTTGAGCCGTTGTTCGGCTGCATCTAGTCGTTCCTTAGCACCGGCGACGCTGCTGATGAACTTCAGACGCTGCTTCTGTTGCTGCTCGGCTGATGGCAGATCTACCAAGTTATCTTGAAGTAAGTCTGTTACGAGAACGGGACATATTTGGACATGTAGGTATGGCTACTTTGCGTAATTCCTTAATTATTATTACCGTCCAAAGTTTTTGCATATATTAGGTATCAATCGAAAAAAATTAGAACTAAAGTTATTCAGTACCTGCATTTAGCTCGCCTTTGGGGTAATAAGTTGTACATTATGTTTGTATCTGTATTGATGTTTTGTGTACAAAAAAGAATAATAATACATTTTTGCTCACATAAGTTGACAACATATATTATAGGGAATAGCAGATTTTTTTACTTTTGAGAGATGATTTTTGCATTAATCATATTTCTGAATTATTCCGATCTGTCACCAAGTTTTGTCCTCTAGAAAAATATCGGAAATAAAAGTTGGATCTGTCCTCTTGTTAGTTTTATAGTATTAGTTCCCCAACAATTGACCAAAAGTAATTTCACTAGTTACGAACTGTTTTGTTTTTGACAATTATGTTTTAGGTTATAATTATGAAGTGGTCATTTGTTGGGACACTTAACCAATACTATAAAACTAACAGGGATACAGATCAAACCATTTTTTGGCGATCTGTCCCTCTATGGGAAAAAAAACAGGGTGACAAGTTCAATATTTTTTTCAAGTGATTAGCACCCAGTATAGAAACATTTTCTATAACTCAATCTCTCTCAATCTCAATATAATCTCTTAATAACTATCACGCTGCATGGGCTCTGTAACCTTTTGAATTTTATCAGGTCTTAGAAGACACAGCGTATGTTTCGGAGTGCTAATAATTAATTTATTAATAGACGTTGTAGCCACAAATATCAGTGCAGCTTTGGCTTTTGTACTAGGAAGCTCCTGTATCACAGGAGCCAGAATTCCACAAATGTTTTCATCATAGTCAAACTCACCACTGTCTCCCGACTGACAAATATGCACAAGCTTATCTAGACTGTCAGCAAGCTGTCGCTGCGAGCCCAGCACCTGCTTCTTTATCTCCGGCTGCTTCTGAACGAGTGGCCCACAGCATGCTGTTAGGTCTGATGCTGCGCTGCGTAGCTTCTCGGCCGCTGAGACGACTTCCTTCCGGCAGTGAGGATCGCCGATGGTTGGAGCTGTCGCCTTTTTAAAAAAAAAATAACTTAGATTATCAAACAGGCATTGTCTTGGTATTCTCGTTTCATCTTTGCCTTCATGTTTCTTTGTTTTTTATTGTTCCGATACAATTCTTAATTGAGAGTAAAATAATTGAAAAAAACGTTTCATTTTCAAAATTGCAGAATTGGTCTCTTAGTGGCAGTAGATAATTACAATCTAGAGGTGAACCGACTAGTCATCTAGTCGGCTAGTAGGTTAAGCCCATAGTGGGTCGCGGATAAATTTGAAAGAGACTGTTACCGCGACCCTGGCACAAGTAACTGAAGGAACACGGGTAGGTTTTAGTCAGTAAAAGTCTGACACGCCCTCCCGCTTCATCCAGAGCGGGAGAAGTCATTAAATGATTCCTAAGCCAAAAAAAGCTTAAGCCCTTAGTCTCTTACAGCAATTGGAAGATAGAATGGACAGGTTGGTATTTAATTAATTTTCGAGGTGGTATGCATATACATAGTGTCGTATGCCACATTCAGGATGGTATATAATTGACTTCGCCCTTTACAGGATCATCACCTTCCTGCCCTTGTCCCATGTTACTTTAAGTCAGCGCAACACGTTTTCTTCTTTCATACCATCCTTTACAGGACGATAAAAATATGTCTTTACAATTTTCTGCTTTCTTTTCTGTATACATACATACAGCCCGACCAACTTATCTGTGAAACGGACGTTTTTGGAACTTACATTTTGAATGGGACATAAGATCGGTTTTTGTTTATTTTTTTAGTGAAATGGAGACGAACAGCGCCACTCATAATTCACAGTGAAGTTGGTCGGGCTGTACATAAACTCTCGCCTTTTTCCCATGAGGGTAGGCAGACTACAAAACGCCACCTGCTTCGAACCTTACGTACACCTTTTGCTTCACTTACGTTCATACATCTAGTCATACACGCACGCCGGTTATGTGTACTGCACACCTGGCCTTTCTGAAGTTTTACCTACGAAATTACAAATGAGACAAAGTCTTACATGTGCAACCGCCTTCAAAGTGTCGGCAGCATCCTGAATCCTCTTGCCGGCCGGGCTGAGCTGCGCAGCCACGGCGGGGCCCAGCTGTTCTGACACCGACTGCACTTGGGACAAGTGGTCGGATGCCTGCTTGCATGCAGCCTCGGAGAGGTCTAGCACCTGTGGTAGGAAATATTATTGGATGAATGTGTGGAGGTATGCGGAACAGGATGAAAAGCCCCGCAAACGTCCAATGAAAAGGGAGGATCCTCCGCCCAGACAGGCTTGTGTCTGCTTCGAGCAACAGCCTACAGGGCAACATCACATAGACGGAAATCTCATCGCGACTTTCATTTCGCGACCGCGAACCGTACGACGCTGCGTCTGGTTACGGGCATGCACTGGATGCGTGACGCACAGGATCGGTCAGTATAGCGACAGTTGGGGTAGGCCTATATCCAGCAGTGGACGTCTTTCGGCTGAAATGATGATGCTCATCCGTCATCACCAACATACCTATTTAACTGAATGCAGTTGCATTTAATAGGGAGCTACTGTGTGTCTGACCTTTACAACTCAGTTATTGAGGCCCTTATTACAGATAAACTTTCACTTTTACGATAAATTTTATTCTATACTAGCTTCTGCCAGCGGCTTCGCCCGCGTGAAAGTCGAAAATTATCCCGAGGGAGCATATTCCCAGGGATAAAAAGTATTGTATGTGCTATTCTGTTATTGTTCTAGCCCATTTCTCCGTTTTCTCTCTCAGCATATGTCCTGCCCATTTCCAATTAAGTGTTTTGCATACTTTATTGACATCTTTAAATTTAGTTTTATTTTTAATTTTGGTTAATTCTAATGTTATCTTTTCTTCTTACGCCGATTACAATTCTCATGTTCCATTTTCACAAACGATTATGTTTTATTAAATTTCTCTGTCAATGCCCATGTTTGGCAGCCATGGACCAAATGGACTGGATAGAGTGATGGCAAAATGTGCCCGTTTTTTTTTGTCCATGTTTATTTTAAGACCTACCTTATGGAAAGCTCTACTAAGAAGTAAAGGTCGAAAACTGAAACGTTGGAAAGATGACCTCAAAAGAGTTGACGGTCCAGAATGGATCAGAATTGCGAGAGACAGAGATAGGTGAAAGTCTTTGGAAGAGGCCTTTGTCCAAGGACAAGCTGTTGTTGGTTAAACCGATCGTCAGGAATAAATATAATATTCTATTGTAAATTATGATAAAACAGCAAGCAATTTGAGCGTGAAGAAGTCACAAAAATACACACTAACAAACAATCGCATTTATAATATTAGTGTGATCTAGGTCATGATCTCACCTGTTTCTCTTTCGTCTTATCAGCCGCAGGACTGACGAGGAACACCAGCTTACTGGCAGCCTTGCTGAAGTCCGCAGTGTCGACTTTAGGACTCTGCAACAATGTGGAAAGTTTACAAACTATATCTTTTTGGGACAAAAATTTAAACCTTGTGTCCAATATTTTCTCATACATAGAACAACTTGTAAGTTAAGAGTGATGATTTCTACCAAGCAACGACGTCATCGCTTACTAAAAGTGATATTGGACAAACAAAAGCCTGTCAATAATTAAAATTAGTTCCTAGTGATATATACTTTTTAACCGAGGAAAACAAAGGAGGAGGTTATCAATTCGACGTGTATATTTGTATATGTAAGATATATTTTATATGTAAGGCCACGCCTTACTTTTTATAAAAGCCAACTCAGAATGCTAGACCAAAATATTTTTTTTAAATTTTTGCTTTTTGTTTCATTATTTCGTCGGTTCATTTTTTTGTTAAAAATGTTTGTTACATAGATTTTTTTGGATAACTTACATTTTCAGTGTTCTCACAAATACTGCGGCTGGCTTGACACAGTGCTTTCAAATCTTCCATCATAGCGGCCTGACCAGCTGGGTCCTTTGTGCTGGACAACTTTCGCGAATCTACAAGACAATAACCAACATTACACTTCATCTAGATAAATGGAATATACTTTATTGTACACAAAATTAGTTACACAACTCTTTTACAAAATTGATATTATTTCATAAGTACAACAGCGGTATTATCTAACAGGCATCTTAAAGCCTGCATTTCCCGTAGGGCTAGGTTTAAATGTGTTTTAAATTATAAATTGAATGAAAGCTATAAAAGCTAACTTACCTTGCACAATGAGCGGCATCAGTTCAGATATCTCCTTCACAGCCTTTTCAGCCGCCGCATAGTCTGGATTCTCAGCATCTAGGGACATAATTATTATAACTAGTGTTATATCCTTTTTTTTCTTTCTTTTTGAAGTGTTACTTCATAGGCGGCGATTTGCAAGACTTCAGAGTGAAATTGCAAGTACGCATCAGAGGTCTTAGTGCAAGTTTTTACTCACGCTCATTCGCGCTAACGTAAAAATCAATTTGTATTGAAACTGGATAAGCACCGTCTGGGGACGGTAAGGAGAAACCTCTTTTTTTGTATACATTTTGACATAAGAGATCGTTTACGTTATCACGAGTGAGTATGTTATAAAACTCGCCATAAGCACACAGGTGTAGGCATATTTCGCTATGTGAGAGAAGAAAGATAAAACTCACAAAGAAGTTTTCAAACTTGATCTCATTTATTATTTATTTCTTAAGAAGTTTCACTTCACTCGTGCAATTTGTTTTATTTATTTTTTGCTATTAACTCTGTCAATATACAAAGTAAATATTTGGAAAGTATTCTCGGTTATAGAAATACTGTCTGCTCCAAAGACTATAGGTACTAACCAGCCTTAGCAGCGGCGAGTGCAGCGATGGCCGCGTTGAGCTGCGCCAGTCTGTTAGACAGCCTCTGTTCCAGTGCTGCTGCCTCTTCAGGCTTCAACGGCTGCTTCGTCAGTGGCTGTAGGATGATTAGAATTGTGTTATTTTTTTCTGTTTTGGGTAACATCACCCCTTCCATATTCCATAGGCATGTCAAGAGACATAGTGTACAAATCCATGTGGTACAAATGGCTCTGCGTCTACCCGAACAAAACACAGGTAGAGGCCGTCCGCCATTGACCTGGTGGTCCAATACAGAAAGAGACCTCAAGCTAGCCTAATTGAATAAAATAGAAAACATTTATTCGACATAGACACATTACAAAATCCGCAATAACATAGCAGAAAAGTTCAATCAAACATTGCGCTGAGCGTATAGTTGTCGGCACATAACTTGGCAAGAGTCGTTAGATGCGCACAAGTTGTTTTTTTAGGTCTCTTTGATAGTGAAGCAGGGCGCGGGTAACGTTTAGCACTATTTCAAGCGCCTGATTAGTTGGTTAGTTGACACAAGGATCGACTGACCAATCGCGTCGCATCCACGTTCCGTTCGCTCTATTATGGTGGTTGGTCAGTTCACGCAATATGCGTGAACTTACCCCCACTACGCCAAAACCTTGCCAAGTTACGTGCCGACAACTATACCTATATCGAAAGGGTTACCGAATTAGAATTTGTTGAGCGACAGACACTCAGCGCTGCTTTTCAGTTGGCATCGGCACAGTGACGCACAGACGACGGTAAATAAATTGCAAGAACAGACAACCCAAGACAGAACAACTCGGCGCAGGAAAGTGAGGAGATCCGACCCCAGCCCCCCCCCCCCTCCCCCCACAACTATAGAACAATCAAATTCTGATATGAAAAGCTTCTCATAAGTACATATCAGTTAATACGCTATTATTTAATACGAGCTTCTGCGAGCACGAAACCCCTTCGAAAGACTCGACTGGTGTCAGATCTCAAGCTTCAGCTTCGACTGTCAAAGATCTTCAAATGACAGCCGGGACCAATGGCTTAGCGTGCTTTCCGAGGCATGGAGAAAACTCGGTATGTTGAAATGGTCACCCATCCACGGACAGACCTCGTCAAGCGTTGCTTAACCTTGATGATCGACCATTGCGGCTTTTATTATTTAGCTACAATAGACCAGGGTGTCAGAAACCGAATGGCAATGTCTCTAGCACCGTGGTCTCAACATACCTGTTTGAGTTGTTGTTCGGAGTCGTACAGTCGGTTCCTAGCTCCAGTCAAGCTGTTAATAAACTTGAGTCGACGCTTCTCTTTCTCAGCCGGCGATATGGTGCCAAGAGTACCTGTATGAACACATTATTGTACAGTAGACTCAATAAATTTTGTCATAATTATCATTTTAACCAGCTATCATCACTGATAGAACTATTGTTGCCAATAAGCCGGATATAGTGGTGATAGACCGATTAGCGCGCCACACAATGATAATCGATGTCACCATCCCGCATGACGAGAACCTCGTGAAAGCTGAGAAAGAGAAACAAATCAAGTATCTCGACTTAGCACACGAGGTTGTCGTCATGTGGAATGTGAACTCGGCGATCATTGTGTGATTGTCGTTACGGCCAACGGCCTGATGGCCAAGAGCCTCGACGACCATCTGTCGAGGCTGTCATTGGGCGGTTGGATCAAGGGTCTGATACAGAAGGCAGTACTCCTCGATACGGCTCGCATTGTGAGGAGGTTCCTGTCTCTGGAGCCCTAACCACTGGTAGCTTGGACCCTGTTCCCGATACCGGTGGGCCTGTATTTCTTATATTTTAAATGCTTTTTTAAGTTTTTTTTTTATGTATTAAATAAGAATTTAGATAAATAAAGGCAATTTAAGACAGTATTAAAGGGGTCAAATATACTAGTTGTTCATTAGTATACAGGCTGATCATTATTATACAGAATAGTCATAATTTTACAAGCTCATAATTTTATACAGTTTCATGTACACACAAAACACATAGAGAAATAAAAATATTCATCAAAAAATCTTTTTATATTAAACCTTTTCGTATTCTTATCAGTACACACTTTCATTTGATACCCATATCATGGGAGTGAACAAAAAATAACTAGTCCGCTATATTGATAAATTCAATATAGCGGACTAGTTATTTTAGAATAACGACACTTAGCTAACCATGCATTGTCATCCAAACTAAACGAGTATGCAAAATTTCATCTTAATCGGTGGAGGATAACTGCTTTAAAATTCAGTTGTAAGATTTGACCCGAACACACTTACATACATACATTGCAACTTAAATAAAAGCTTGTAAAAATGCAAACAGATAAAAAAGAGCACACAGGAGACTTTTGTATCAAAGGGTATTTTGTCCAGCAGACCTAATAGCAGCAAACCATAATTTATAGAAACTGATTATAACTTATACAAGCTGATACTTTTATCTACTATATAAAAATAAGTCGGGTTTTTTGCTGACGATATAACTGCAGAACGCACGAAACGATTTCGATGGTTTTGCATTCGTTGGAAAGGTCTCGGGCTCCGTGAGGTTTATAGGTAGGGTAGTGCAGGGTAGGGTAGGGTATGGTAGTGTAGGGTCGGGTAGGTTTTTTTTTTTTTTTTTTTTTTTTTAATACTATTTTTTTTTTTTTTTTGCGCCTATTTTCTGCTTAACTTCATTCATACAAGTTCTCGCTTCTATGCCTCTCGTACTTTTATTCTGCATCCTGTATCTTTCTTTCATTCATCATCATGCATTCTTGTGGGTGGGACTCCCACTTATTTAATACTACGCTAAGGGCAAACTTTATTTAAATAGTTTGGGGAAATAATACAGTTAATACATTTATTTTTACATTTTTCTTAACTACTTATTTCTAGGTACAACTTATTTTAATACTTTTACATGTACATTACATTGGTACTTTCTTAGATACTACTTGCTTGCTTTCTACTTAGATTTGTGCTGTTTTTCCTATGTTTCTAATCTTATATAATAACAATATAAATGAAACATAGCTTACTCTTAACTTTTATTTCTATTTACTACAATTATGGCCACATTCTCGCAGTATGCTAGGAACTTTTCCCGGTGTTTCTTACCCATAAACTCGTGTAGACTCTCACACGACAGTCTCATGTCCAGCTCACATTGTAGTTGATAGCGTTCCCTGGTAAAAATCGGGCAATCTATGAGTATGTGCTGGACACTCTCAGACATGTCGGGATCGCAGGCGCACGCTGGGCTCTCCTTACACTTGAAGCGATTCAAGTATTCAGAGAACCCACCGTGCCCTGTCAAAACTTGTGTGAGTAAGCCTGTAGGCCGCACCTGTTGTACAATACGGAAAGCTGCTATGGCGTCGGGAAGAAACATTTTCGTCACAGAGGCCGTCTCGCCAGTCACATATCTCCGATTCCATTCATCAAGCGATTCCAAACGGATCTGTCGCTTGATAAATGAAACCGGACACTGATCATAGTCCGGCTTCCTCCGTAACGACAATGCTGCCTCCTTAGCCAACTCGTCCGCTCGCTCATTCCCCGGCAGGCCCGCGTGGGCCTTGACCCAGAACAAGGATACAACTTTGCTCTGGACCAGAGCTTGAGCCAAGTTGGCGCGCGCGCGAACTGCCAGGGGATGGAGAGAGCCATGGTTTGTCAGCGTCTGCAATGCGGACATTGAGTCGCTGTACAAACCATAGCTCGCCTCTTGCCGCGCGAGGATTACATCTGTCGCTTTGCAAATGGCCAGTAATTCAGCCTGGTAGACAGTGCAGTACGCGGCGAGGCTAAGCTTGAGGTTCCGGACTTCACCATCATTATCCCAAATGGATAATGCGGCTCCGACCTTCCCCTCAATCTTGCTGCCGTCAGTGAATATACGCACTGCCTGCACATTCTGACCGTCCACAAGCTGTTGGTCTGCCAGGCACATGAATTCCAAAGCCATTTGTTTGGCAGGGTGAGGAGTCTCTGCAAATCTCGCCGCACCCTCAATCTCCCGGTCTCCTGGCACGAACCGAGACGACCCTCTTCTTGCTTCATACAGGGCGGCTGCCTCTTGTGTGCGCAGATCTAGAGGTAGTATCCCGGATAGTAACAGTGCCGAGTTAAGAGAGACAGTACGGTAGGACTTACAGAGCTTCTGGACGAATCCTCGTTGGACCGAGCCTAGCTTCTTCCGTATACCTTGCTTTTTCGTAGCAGGAGCCCAGGCAGCGGCCGCGTACGTGATTATGGGCTCGATTGTTGCCGTGTATATGGTATGGATTACTTCGGCGTTTAAACCCCAACTAACTTTAGCAGCGCGAGACAGCTGCTTATAAACATCCGTTACCCTCTTGCAGACGTTCGCGGTATGCTCACTGAAAGTGAGCTTCTCGTCAATGGTCAGACCCAGCAACTTCATTTTCTTCACCATACGAATGTCGACCCCGGCCATGCTCAGCATTGGAGTGTCGTACTTAAGCTTGTTGGTTATGGTCATCGCACAGGTCTTGTGCGGTGCAAACCTCAGCTTATTTCGGACGCCCCAATCCTGAACATGGGCGAGGGCTGCATTGGCGGTTCTCGAGACTTCAGTCGCCGTGTCGCCATCCACGACCAAGACGATGTCATCCGCGAACGCCTGCACAAAGATACCCCGTCGTTCCAGGTCCTTTAGGAGTGGATCCAGAAGGAGGTTCCACAGTATTGGACCACCGATAGACCCTTGAACACAGCCTTTGTCAGTCTCTCGAGTACATTCCTCCCCGGCATAACGAATCTTAACCCTCCTACTGTCGAGATAGCTATCTAGCAGCCGCCTGATGTTGACCGGGCACTTTTCCTCAGCCAGCCTGACTTTTATAGCTGGCCACCAAGCGCTGTCGAAGGCCCCCTCTATATCCAATGACACCAGGACAATTAGCTTCTTCAGCCTCAACTTGTCCTGTACGTGCTCCATTAGCGTATAGAGGGCGTCCTCGGTGCTCCTCTGGGGCATAAAGCCAAACTGGCGGGTACTAAACCGCGGTACAAGCTGCCACTTTAGACGTGCTACGACCATCCTCTCCAGGACCTTCCCCAGAACAGGCAACAGACCGATTGGTCGGTATGCCTTGGGGGTCAGATAGTTGTCCTTGCCCGGCTTCCTAAGGACCACGACCGTAGCTTCTTTCCAGATCTCCGGAAAGTGTGCCAGTTCGAGGCACTTGTTGTAAAGGGCAAGGAACAATTCTGGGTCCTGGTGGATCGCTCGACTGCAGATGTCAGACGTCAGTCCGTCCCCTCCTGGTGCCTTTTTGGGATTGAAACCTGCCACGGCGATCTTCAGCTCCAGCGTCGTAAAAGAAGGGTCATGATGTTCACCATAGACCCATTCATTCACTCGACTGGCCGCTTCTCTAATTCGCCTGTGGTCAGCGTTGTCCTGGTCTACTCTGTCTTTGGGGTAGAACGTATCTGCTAGTAGGGCGACCGATTCACTTGGACTGAGGAATGTACCATCGCAGCATAGGGTTAGTTCTTCCTGCCGTCTGGCAGTCCTACCGATGATCCTGTAGATCCCCTCCCAGACCCCTTCCCGATCCTGCTTCCGGCAGAACTCCTTCCAGCTGGCGACTTGGGCATTCTTCGCTTGCATCTCATACTCTTCTTTGGCTTTCAGGTACTCATTGACGACCATCGCTCGCCGGACCGGCGCGGCGTTGCGGATGCGGTTCCTGAACCTGGTGACCTCCTTCTTCTTCACAGCGAGCTCCTCGGACCACCACGGAAAGGTAAGTTTCACATCATTATTTACTTTGGGAATGGCCTTATTACATGCTTCTATTATTATGTTTCTATATTTAATAATTTCATCTTCTAATTTTTGCTTACTGTCAATTTTCTTAGTATTTTCTAAATTTAATTCATTTGCAATTTTTAATTCCCCCAGTTTATTTTCAAATGCTGCCCAATCAGCCTTTTTGGTATTGAATTTTCTAGTAGTCCTAAGAATACTTATCCCCTTATCTCTTTTTATTTTAATATTGAAAAATATAGTATTGTGGTCCGAGGATGTTGCTCCTGTGTCAACCCGCCAGCCGTCCACCAGGTCAAAAAGGTCGAGCGAACAGGCCGTAATATCCACATGGCTTTGATACACCTTACCACCTCTGACGGTATCAAAGGTGGGGGTGTCGCCAGTGTTGAGCACCTGAAGCTCTAGCTCCTCCAGGGTTCCAGACATTTCAGCCCCCCTGGGGTCCTCTATGATGCTGCCCCACCATGCACTCTTCGCGTTTGCGTCGCCGCCAATCAGCAATCTACCGGTGGCCACTTCCGTTTTGATCCGGGTCAACAGATCCAGGTATGGCCCTATGGGTTGGTCTGGCTCGAAGTAGTAGGAGACTACTGCGATTGCCCAGGCTTTGGTCCGGATTCCCACCACGACGATGTTATTTGTGGTGAGTTTCGGGTAGGGTATGACATCTAAGTCATGATCAAAGACGGCTATCGCCGCCTTTACCCTCCCACTTCCATCAACCTCGCACTGGTAGATTCTCGCCCCACGGTAGCTCTTCATACTTCGTGCTCCCCCCACATAAGGCTCCTGGATCAGTGCCCACGCGATCTTATGTTCACTGGCCTCTAAAAAGAGTTCGGTGGTAGCCAGTTCCTTTCTTTGTAGATTCGCTTGGGCCACGCGGTATGGTCTTGCGTATTGCTGGACAGGAGTCGCCGGGGTGCCCTTAGCAATACGCTATTGTTGAGCGTGATATTGCTTCCCATCTTCTCCTTATAGTGCACTCAGAGCTGAACGCATGGTGGTTTGCGTTGTCGATGTTCGCACGTGCGCAGTTACAACAAGACGGTGGAAGGCCTGCGTTCCAGTCCATGCAGTCCACCCGCATGTGAGGCCCGCCACAGTGTCCGCACTTCGCCACAGTCTCCGTACAAAGCCGTCTACTGTGACCGTAGCCAAGGCAGAGCGAGCACTGTACCAGCGGTGACTGATCCTCAACCACCACTCGCTGCATGTCAACGTGCACCGCCCCGACATCGAGTATGCGCTTCCAGACTTCTGTGGCGACCCTCAACACCACGTGAGCCGTGTGCGGGTTTCTGGTACGCTTCCTATATAACAGCTCAACCTTACCCTGCTCTTCATTAAGGTCCCTAAATATGTTACTGTTTTGGTTCTTGAGGGCCCTCAGTATTTCATCGTTGTTGTTGTACTGAAATACACCTTTCAGCACAACCTGCGGGTTTTTATTTTTTATGTCTTGCACGCTTAGCTCTGGTGCTTCCTCTATTTTTTCCCTTATCCTTTTTCTATCTTCTTCAGTGCGACAACCCACAATTACCTTGCGATCCTTGGCCTTTCTTATCTTTTCCACCGATATTCCTCCTTCTTTGGCGTTCACTGCTTTGCGTATACTTTCCAGCACCTGCTCTCCCGTTTTTGACTCATCCTTGGCCGTTACTACGATGGAGTGTAGCGTTTGATGTTTTGGAACTTGTTTGGAAGGCTGACTTACCACCACACTGGCATATGAGAGCTTTCCCATATGTTCTTGGCCAGTTAGTAGCGCCGCTTTCAGTCTTTCCATGTTCTCATTATTTACGGCAAGGTTTCGGGAATGTTCCTCCAGGGCCTTTCTGAGGGAGTCTACCTCAACCTCACTTACAGCCTCTGGAGAAGGCGGAAGGGCTTTCTCAGCCCTCAGCTCTTCCTGGACTTGAACGCCCTTGGTTTTATAAGTCTTCTCCGAAGGGGGGTTTCGCCCTTTCTCCTGCTCAGATTCCTTGATTATCTGGTAGAGTCTGTCAGCCTGAGCCTTAACCTCTGCCTTAATCTCATTCTTTGTATTCCTCGAGGTGGTCATGAGGGTTTTGATTTTAACAAGGCATATTCTGGCCTCGGCTACTCTACATTTCTGAGTTGGCGGGCTCCCGATCTCGAAGGACACAGATCCTCTTGCCATCATTGGCGTTGTCTTAGCAGGCTTTGTGGGAGAAGGTCCCTTTTTATCGATTTTACCCGCTTCCCAATCTCCCACACTCTTCCTCACGCTTTGGGTGGAAGGCCCGGCCTCCTCTGGCGCCTTCTGTGGGCTTTTATCTTTCGGGTTTACTGTTGCCTTCTTCTGGATGGGTGGGGTACGTATACCTATTCCGCTCATTTTGGTAGTTTAAAATGGGATTTGTTACGGATTAGTACTGCGTCAATGGGGTATTGTATAAGGTACCCCAGTTATGTAAAATTGTATATATAGATTAAGTCAAAAATTTCAATAAAATAAACACAAAGTAAAATAAAAAATTAAATTCCAAGGAATCCTGTCCTTACAATGCGTTCCTGCGAGAATGTGGTCACGTTACAGTCACAGTTTACGATACCTACAGGAACGGAATTAAAACAATAAAAGTTTTAACAAAGTCCTTAAACTAATCTTAACCTAAAATATAGTACACAAAAGTGATACTATACGTCCTTATTCAAAATTAAAAACTAAAATTTTGTAGAGTCTGTTAAATCTCTATGTAGAGAAGTTAGTGTCTAACTCTGTCAAAGAAACAATAAAAGTTTTAACAAAAGGTCCTTAATCTAGTCTTAACCTAAATATAGTTCACAAAAGTGCTTCTATATGTCCTTACTCTAATTTTAAAAACCAAAAAAATTGTAGAGTCCTACCAAGTTCTCTATGTAGAGAAGTGAGTCTCTCTATCTTGCTCTGTCAATTTACAAAAAAATTGGAAGTTACTTTTTAATTGAGCTCTATGTAGAGTCTCAGTCCTTGGCCTAGCTTATCTCTAAGCTCGCCTTGTTAAAAATGTTATATTTTAAACTAAAGGTAAAAATTTAAAGTTAGTGTTAAATCTGAAATTTGCTCTATGTAGAGTCTGTGTCTCTGGCAAACCTAGAATAAAAATATTTTTCAAAAATAGTTGTAAATACCCCAGGAAATTGGGTTTTTGTCCCAAAAAACTATTTTAAGGCCCCGTTGACTCTAGCTAGAGACGTCCTCACCCCTCCGGAGAGACACCAACTCCTGCTCCACCGATTACGGAAAACCGCTTTCGATTCGGGCTACTGTTCTCCGAGTTATTGACAATCTCCTGAGATAGTACTCTCACCCCTAAACGGCTATGTCAATGTACGATTTATGGGTTAGGGGTTGAAATTTTGCCAAAATGTCCGGAGGGGGTTCAAGACTTTCTCTCTGTGAGAAAGTGTGGGGGGGGGTCAGGGGGGGGGTACCCGAGAAAAAATGACAAAAATGGTCTAGGACCCTTAGTTTTCCCGGAAAATGGAAACACAGTTACCGTGCGGTCGGTCGGCAAGTCCGCGTCCCACTAATAATTTTACAATTTAATAAATACCCTCCAAAAAATTTGGAAAAAAATCATATAGGTTCACAATTAACCACGCTTAAATTATATGTAAAAAAATAAATATGTTATAATAATTAATTTCGGTGAAAAACTAATTCAAAAAACGGAAAACGATTACCAAGAACCGCAAAAAAAATGGTTTTTTCCCGTTATTTCGGGGAAAACGACCTCTGACGGTATTGAAAATTTTTATTTAGACTGGGGGTTCAATTACACGTCAAATGGGGTAATTCACCCCTCGGTCAGGGCCGTAGTTATGTTTGGGTAAAAGTTTAGGTATTCCTGTAGGTATTTTTAAAATCTTATAACTAGGAAAATACAAATGGGAAAAATCTAAAATTTGGCAAGCGTATTACTAAAGACTAAAACTATCTAAAACAAAATTAAAATATAGGGGTAAAAGATCGTTCCCAGGAGCTGGATTCATCCGAAGTTGGGCGATTTTTCAAAAAATTCCAGCTTCGCTCCCGGTTGTCTTTCCAACAAACGGAAAACGGTACCGGGTTTCTTGCTTGGTCCCCTTCAGGATGCGATGGTGATTGTAGTCCTGGCTGCACTGGTTTCGATGTCAGGTTGCATGCGGTTTTCAGTTTTTCTCCTGTAGCTCCGCGGGGGGCGGCGGGAAAAATCTGAAACTTTGCCAAGATGTGCGGCAAAGTTTTCCCCTCCTGATAGCAGTTTCAAAATATGGGCTTGCGCCGATGGTTTCGACGCCGCACGCAAAAGTAGGTTTTCGGCAGCGTGTTTTTCTGGATTTAACCTCCAAAAACTCTGTTTTCGGGTTTTCCCGGGAAAACCAGCAGGTTTCTCACCGGGACACTGCGATCCTTCAACACAAGGCACGAAAACACACACTTTGGTATAATTTTCACTATCACTTTTGCACTTCGTACTATTTTCGTGATTTTTCGAGCGTGGAGCAGCTTTAAAACGATCTGCTCGCGGCTAGGGGTGCCGCGCAACAAGGGGTCGGGTAGGTTAGGGTAGGGTAGGGTAGGGTAGGGTAGGGTAGTGCAGGGTAGTGTAGGGTCGGGTCGGGTAGGGTAGGGTCGGGTAGGGTAGGGTAGTGTAGTGCAGGGTAGGGTAGTGTAGGGTAGTGTAGGGTCGGGTCGGGTAGGGTAGTGTAGTGTAGGGTAGGGTAGGGTAGGGTAGATAAATGTTTGGTCTTTTTATGGCAAAACAAAGTTTGCCGGGTCAGCTAGTACAGAATAATTATGTTGTCAGTTTATACTTTTCATTGAAAGGTTTATCATTTCGGTAGTCGTACTCACCACCTTCTGCGGACTTGCAAGCATCCACCAGCTTGTCCAGACTGTCTTCAAGCTGTCGCTGTGAGCTCATCACTTGCTGCTTCATCTCGGGTTTTTGCTGCAGATGTGGTTGGCATGATGACGCCAGCTCTGATGCTCGGCTGCGTAGCTTCTCAGCCGCTGAGATGAGCTCTCTCTGGCATTTCGCGTTGTCAATGGTTGGTGCTGTCGCCTTCGAAGGAGTTTGGACGTTAGATTCTTGAAACTTTAGATTACTACGAAGGTCCTAAGTTACTCATTAGTCTTATGGCTTTAGGTTAGTGTCCGCAAGGCGGAGTGCTGTCACCATTACTGTGGTGCTTGGTAGTAGACTCGCTACTCACCAAACTCAATACCGCACCATTCTACACAGTAGGGTATGCAGATGACATAGCTGTAATGGATCTGGATTGAGGATGACGGAGGAATGGTGTACAAAGAACCACTTCTCTATCAACCCAAGCAAAGCAGTCATTGTTTTATTCACGAGGAAGAGACAACTAGGAAACCTAGGAGAGCTCTCCCTCAATGGAATAACGCTACCCTGGTCCACCGAAGTTAAATATCTTGGAGTAACTATTGATAAAGAGCTCAGGTGGAAAACTCATGTGGAAAATATTACGACACAGGCCTTACGAGTGTTCGGCATGTGTCGTTCCACCTACGGTAAAACTTGGGGGCTAAAGCCCAAAGTGATACAATGGCTGTACCGGAGAATGATAATTCCTATTATCACATACGGCAGCATAGTGTGGTGGCCAAGAACAAAGCTTCCCTCATGGAAAGTGCCACTCACCAGGTTACAAAGAACATTGTGTCTCGGTATCACGGGTGCTTTTAGGACAACACCTACGGCAGCGATTGAGAGATACCTCAATATCCCTCCTCTGCATATGATGGTTGAATTCGAGGCAAGGAAGACATTACATTGTCTTGCTGTTGCTGGACTATGGGATGCCTCGAAGCCAAAGACCAACCATACAAAGTTCGATGGAAATGAAGGCCTGGATCGGGTAACAAGCATGATATCCGATAAAATGCAAACTATGTTTGTGTTTGAAATGTGTTTCAAGGTCCAAATCCCTTCAATAGAGGACTGGTCCAAGGTACTCGATCCACCAGAACAAGATAGTCTGGTGTGGTACATTGATGGATCAAAAAGGAATCAGTTACAGGAGCGGGGATATATGCAAAAGGATATAAATGTAGCAAAAGCTTAGGGAAGAGCAACAGTATTCCAAGCAGAAACATGCCATAATAAACTGTTCTCAAGAGAATATAGATTGAGGAACCATGGTTTCAAAGCCATGGCATCCTACAAAGTGGACTCTAGACTTATTCTGGTTGCTATCCAAACCCGAAACAGGCTTGGGAAGCATAACGGAGTAAGACTGATGTGGATTCCTGGGCTAAAAAGGAAAGGAATCCATGGTAACGAAGTGACAAATGAACTGGCAAGAGAGGCTCAGCAAATGATTTTGTGGGTCCAGAACCATGTGTAGGCATTTCGACATGTCTCGTAAAAGCCACATTTAGGTAGTTTGCAGATCACAGACAGCGAACACATTGGCTGTCTGTGTCTGAATACTGGTCTACAACACTCCAAGAAATTTCTAGACTTTACGTTCAAAGCCCGGAAATGCATTTGGAATATGAGCAGGGGGCAAATCCGCTACCTGCTTGGGGCCTTCACTGGGCACTTTGGAACCAACGACATGCTCATGAAGATGGGTCCGGCCGCGACACCCAGGTGAAGGTTGTGCGGGGATCATACGGAACGCATGGAGCACCGCGTGTGCACATACGATGCACTGGCTGGTAAGCGAATGAGTCTCCTAGGGGTTGGATACTCCCGCGCGCGCCCGCTGTACGCACACATAAAGTGATAGCTCCGTTGCAAAAAAATTTATTAATTGCAAATGTCGCTTATTTCTTATTAAATTTACACAAATCGGTATCCAAACTTGTGATTTTACGTGTTGTCAAAACGGTGTCGTGATAAATCAAAAGGATTATAAAAAAAACAGCAAAAACAATTACTACAAAATCAACAAAGTGATTCGTGAACTAGTGACTCAGTGTGACTCATCATAACAAGTGCGCGAAGCGACTTATTACCAAATATGGTTACAAGTTGACCCGTTTTCGCTGAATCATTGGACAAGCATAACAACTATATCGGCTTTTCGAAGTGTCACAGAAGAAGTGCCGTGGCGCAACGGCTACAGACGCGGCTAGCCGAAGGAGTGGTCGTACGTTCGAATCCCATCAGAGAATATACTTTTTGTTTTTCAAAATTTGAATATTATTTCCTGTTTAGGGGAAAAAAAAATACTCACTAAAAATTGATAATGGAAATGGATCCAGATTACATAACTATTCGTAGACCACAGAAATCGACCTCGCTAGACAACATTTTCAATGATAATTCCACGTTACTAGATACTACCATGATGAGTTTGCCGAGCACATCGTTGAATGAAAGCGACACTACCTTGGATCTAAAAGATACAATAAAAAGATTAACCTTAGAACTACAAAGCGCACACCAGGAGATTGATAATTTGAATAGCGAAAATTTCCGTCTAAAAATGGATATTGGTCAACACCAAAAACTTATTGAAACTTATAAGAAAGTAAACTTATTGGAGAGAAAAAGCATTACACCAAAGTCTTCGCGCCAATTAAATTTGATAAGGACAAGCTGTTTTTCGACGCCTACAAAAATAAATCCCTCTCCTAAGGTTACTACCTATCCACCTAATACTGTCGAACAGGCACAGAATGCTACCGATAGCTGCGACAATTCATTTAATTCAGCCTTATCTGGACGTATTACTGAGGGAAACTTAGAGACAAAGTCGCCGAAAGATGTCATCTATAGTTCTTTCACACTTCCGGTCAGCTCAAGCCGTGATTCGAAATATGTTGATGAGACTACTCCCACTTCGAAGACAGATTCTAATATTGAATGTACTCCTGCTGAAAATCAGCAGTCGACCTTTATCTCACAAACCAATTCGCAAAAAGAAGCTACTCATAGAGTCATGATCTTCGCTGATCAAACTGGACACGGTGTTCGTAAAATCCTGCAGCACTATTTGGGATCAAAGTTCATCGTGACCTCATTTATTAAGCAGGATGCGACTACTGAACAGGTTCTGAAATCATGTGCAAGTATGTGTAAAAACTTTAATAAAACCGATTTTGTTATAATATTAACTGGCTCAAATGACAACAATCCGATGAATATTCAAACTTATTTATATTATACTTTATGTCAATTAAAATCCACTAATGTTTTAGTAGGTCAAATTTACAAGCATAACTCACTGAATGTAAATAGTGTAAATAAACTACTAAAATTTGTGTGCGGTAATTGTACAAATTCTACCTTTCTATCGTTACATAGTGATGTTTACATGCCTTACGTAAATAAATTGCATGCTTGTAGATTAATACATAGACAGATTCTAAATATAAATTATAAATACAATTATCAAACTTATACTGAAAATCTAGTTAGTCGGAGTAAGCAAAAATCTACAAAAAATGCTAGCGTACAAACAATTTTTTTCGAAAATGTTGGGGTTCAGACTGATGATGTTGATGCGGCGACAAAAACCATCGACTTAACTCCACAAACAGATTTTTTTCGTGAATAGAAATGATGTATGTGTAAAATGTAGTAACAATGTTAATACTGACCCAATTAATTGTACAAATTTAATAATTTTCCACCAGAATATATGTGGTATTTCAAACAAGATAAACGAATTAGAAGCCTATATACAAACTCTTGGGCAAAAGGTAGACTACCTATGCTTGACGGAGCATTTCTTAAATAGTGTATCTGTATCTTCTTTCCACTTAGATGGTTACAAATTAGCGTCTTATAATACACGTAATAAGAAAAAGAGAGGAGGGAGCTTAATTTTAGCACAAGCAGATAGGAAAGTAGAGAATGTGATAGTAATTGATAGACTGTACGTCGAAGAGAGTTTTGAGGTATGTTGCATAAAGGATACCACAACTGGAGTGTATGTATGTTGTGTGTATCGTAACCCTAATGATAGGAATTTTATTATTTTTATGAAGAAAATGGAACTATTGCTTGAGTTTGTATTCAATAAGAAATGCTTTATTTGCGGAGATTATAATGTCGACTTGCTTCTGGAAAACAAAAAACGTGCTGAGTTTTTGAGTCTGCTGGCATGTTACAATTTTAGATGTCTTTTTGATAGCCCTACTTTTATTCGTAACAACTCGTATTCCTGCTTAGACAATATCATAACGAACTTACATGAAGATCAGGTATTAAGAAGTGTAATTGACCACAATGCTTTAGGAGATGGACATGGAGCACAATTGGGTGAATTTTTACTAGAAAATATGTTAGTAAACAAAAATAATAATTATTTATTAATTAATAAAAGAATCTTTAATTGTAGAAATAGCTTAGCTTTTAAGGACAGTCTGTTACATCTAAATTGGAGCGCAATGGGAATTAACTCATTTTTGAGAAAATTTAATAGTACTTTTCGGAAAAGTTACAAAAAACGGGTAATAAAAATACATTTGAAAAGGGGACAACAGTTAAAGTGGGTAACTAAGGGAGTAAAAACGTCTAGTAAAATGAAAAGAGTTTTATGCACAAATACTGGTAATCATCTTCATAAAAGTGTACTCAATTATAGAAATAAATATATTCGAATATATAGAAGAGTTCTGACCAAAGCCAAAAAAATTGCGGTCATAGAGAAAATTGATAACTCTAATAATGTAAGTAAAGAAGTATGGAAAGTAATTAATAACAGCACAAACAGGGTAAAAAAAGTGCAACAAGAACCACTTTTACTAAAACTTGAAGATAAAATTATAGATTCGCCAGCTGCCGTGGCTAATATATTAGCAAAACAGTTTAACCATAGTTGTGATTTATCTGAAACTGAGACGGAGGAAGCTCTATTGCTTCTTCAACAAAGTTGTGAAAGGGTTATAAATGATATGTCACTTACGCCTACTACACCCAAAGAAATAACACAAATAATTAAATCTATGACTAACAAGCTCTCCAGTGGATATGACGAAATTCCTATTGCTATTATTAAAGAGCACTTAAAAATATTGGCTGGGCCACTGTCAACATTCTTTAACAACTGTCTTGAGCAGGGTATTTTTCCGGAACAATTAAAAATTGCAAAGGTGGTGCCAGTTTATAAAAAGGGTTCAAAAAAGGATCCTAAAAATTACAGACCAATTTCGCTTCTACCGACACTATCAAAAATCTTTGAAAAAATATTGAAATCTCGGCTATTGACTCACCTTCATTTAAATAAAGTTCTACATGAAAGGCAGTTCGGTTACCAGAAAGGAATTGGCACTGGAGATGCTATTTATAAGCTTTTAGATGATGTGATTAGCAAAATGAATAATAAATTAAAGGTTGCAGGTATTTTTCTAGATTTGTCGTCCGCATTTGATACGATTAATCACAATCTACTTATTGCTAAACTTAATTATTATGGTGTAAGAGGCAGAGCCCTGCAATTATTTACATCGTATTTAAGAAATAGGAAAATGTATGTAGAAACCAGCACTATAGAACATAATGGACAACGGAAAACATACCAATCATCCATGATTAATGTTACCACTGGCGTACCACAAGGTTCCATATTGGGTCCCATTCTGTTTATTGTTTTCACTAACGATTTGATAAACTATATTAAGAAAAAAGAACCAGACATTAATCTCGTAGTCTTTGCCGATGACACTAACGCTGTAGTTGGGGCGAAAAGTATTAGTGAACTGACAGATAAGGTCAATACTACGTTGGCAGCTTTTCAGTTTTGGTTCAATACTAATAGATTAATAATAAATATTATAAAAACAAACATCATGTTGTTTCGATCCACTGCAGGCAATAAAGAGAATATGGACATAACCCTTAACAATGCAAAGATAGAATTAGTGAGGGAAGTCAAATTTCTAGGTATCCATTTGGATGATTTGCTGAATTGGAAAAAAGAACTAGCACACATTGACTCTACTATATCATCAGCGTGTTATGCGTTGAGGAAATTGAGAGACGTCATAGATACGAAACAGTTAAAGATGGTATATTATGCTCTTGTCGAATCCAGACTTCGATATAGTATACAGTTCTGGGGGAAAAGTTACGTTTATAATTCTCAGCGAGCTTTCATTCTTCAAAAAAGAGCAATACGTACAATTGTCAAAATTACACAAAGAGAAAGCGGTCGATCTCATTTTCAGAATTTACATATACTAACGTTGCCCAGCTTATACATACTTCTGTTGTTAGTTAATTTCAAAAAATATGTCCATGAATACGAATCTGGGGAAGAAAGAATAGCCAGGGAAAATACTCGTAGAAAGGACTTTAAAAATAAAGTTGTACCTAATTTCAACATTGTCAAGCATAGCCCTCATTACCAAGCTGTACAAATATTTAATAGATTGCCGGCGGATTTAAAAATTTTGTTATACACTAGCTCTTTTAAGGCTAAACTAAAAGCTTTTCTGTTGGATAGAAACCTGTACTCAATAGAAGAATTGTATTTTAGAGATAATATTGAAATTTTCTAACTAGAAAAAGCTACTTATTGTTATTGGTTTTGGTTGGTCATGTTTTCTTTGTTTCTTCTTTTTTATTTTTTGTATTTTATTTGCATGTATTTTTTTTTGATTTACTTTAATATAATTAATAATGATGAATGTAATATTAAATAATGTATCAAACACAATGTAAATTGTTCCTGATAAATAAATAAATAAATAGATATCCAAAACCAGAAGACTATAGGCTCATATCTCCTAGTCTCGTTGTGAAACTCATGAAAATATTTTTTAACGACATTGGGGAGGAGTAAGTTATCTAGGGAACCACAAAAGATCCCAATGGGTCTAAGTGTCCGAGTTATTTCTCGGCTCCTCCACAAGATAAGATATGGCTTTAGTGCACTAATATTTATCCAAAATATTGTTATACGATATTTTTGTCATAAATACTGTACCTGTGCCACAGTAAGTAACGCCTGCGCAGCGTCAGCAGCGCGAGCACCGCGGTTGTCGAGCTCAGCGGCGGAGCCAGCCTCCGGTATCAACTCTGTGAGGTGCTGTACTTGAGACAACAGCTGGGAGGCCTTGCCACAGGCGTCCGCGGATAGACCGACCACCTGCAAACAAATTATTTTTTAAGAACTGAAAACCATTCAAAAGAAAGATGTGGTTTGTGAAAGCGGATGAAGTGGATGATAGCGGGATGGTTGACAGTGGAAATGAATTCGCAAGTGTGCTCCATCGTCGACCACATCATCGCTTATGAGCAGTCCCCCTAGCCAAGTTATAAACGTTTTGTATCGAATCTCTTTCTGCAATCGATAACGCCTTCTATTTGTATGATCTGACCACGTGACTCAACGATCAGATGTGTCATTTCCATACATTGATTCATTTTCTATTAGTAGATACACATAGGTGCCGAAACGAATCAAAATAAATTCTCAAAAAATTACACATAATTTCCATTTTTTTTTTATCGTCTATATAGGCTTGCGCTTGACCACTATCTCACCTGATGGTAAGCGATGATGTAGTCGACAAAAAAAAAATGCAATTATCTGTAAAAGAACTGTAGTTCCGGTCGAAAAACCAATAGACCGTCTAGATCGAGGTTCTCAATGTCCGCTAGCTAGACCGACGATCTGAAAAGGGAAACTAGACGGACTTAATTGAAAGTTCTCACCTCATTTTCCTTAGCCTCGTCAGCTCCGGCCGAGGCATGGAACACCAGGTTCCTGGATGCTGCAGTGAATTTGGCAGCAGCATCGGTCAGGCCCTACAACAAATAATATATTGTTAATCCGTCAAATCAAAATTCCAAATATCAACTTAGCCATTGTCAGTAGGTGCTGAATGCAACTTAAAGTTACCGCCAGATAACAAAGAAATATAAGTCATTGATTGATCGACTTGTACCAAAAAGTATAATTACCTAACTTGAAAACATGTTTTTTTTTTATTGAGATATTTTGATAATTTTGGTCTCAAATGAAAGGTATAGGCGTGGAACCATTTTACCCGTTTAAATCATGTAAATCGGTCCTCGCGTTTATGAGATATTAACTCACTACTGAAAGCCAAGTGTAACGGTCAAGGACGCCCCTTACCGCGATACGTTTGTTTTGATCGTGTTAGCATTTTAGCAACACTGCCTTTACATTTTTATCGTATCGTCTTGAAATATTAGAATACATTGGTAGACAGGTGTTAACGGCTTTTATTTTTTTGTTATCTGGCGGTGATTTTAATTACAAGATGAATTTAGAAAGTACTAGGTAGTAATTTGCACTTGCCCTGATCTATAGAAAGAAAGACGCTGCTATAATAGCTAGCTCACCTGTGGTTGTCCGGCACTGTCGCACAACTCCTTGCTAGCGTCACACAGCGCTTTAATGTCTTGTAGCATTTCCGTACGAGCCGCTTCGGTCTTAGTGCCACACAATTTACGGGAGTCTGCAAGATTACATCAGCTTTTAACAGTTGATCGCTTAAGTAACACAATTTGTAAGCACTCATTTCGACTTCAATTCAGAATCTCAGATAGGCACTAAGGCTCTAGTTTTGGAACAAAAATACTCAGTGGCATACGCGAGAAGTTTAAATTCCTTTGCAACCAAAATTTTCGGACACTTTTTAATAACAAATAATCTTAGACAGGAGAATATATTGTTCGAAATTTATAAAATCTATGTACTGAGTGTTTTATGTTTTGAGTTGCATTGACAACCATTTAACGAATAGCCACACACCACAGACAATTCGAAAGACTTACAAAAGTGATATTATGGCAATATTGGTGTAATCAATTTACCTTGGACCACGTGCGGCATCAAAGAAGTTATGTCACTGACAGCTTTCTCGGCAGCAGCATAGTCAGGGTTCTCGCGATCTGAATAATAATAATTGAGTGAGATTGAGGTCAAAAGCGGGCTCATCTTTATTTTCTTTTTGTATATACTAGGCCCCTCAGAAAGTATTGCGAAAAAAAGTTTTTATATATGGGAGACTGGCCAGTTATAATGTTTTTCGAAAATATGATTATTTATAAGTAAAAATAAGTAAGTTCCAATTTCAAAATTTCCCTCCACATTTTTTGCGAGTTAATTCAAAGTATTGTGTCTCACTGAAATATGGATCTGCGCCGGGAACATTTTAGAGCTATGATTTTATACGATTTCAAGTGTCGCCTGAAACCGGATGAATCGTACGATAGACTTCAAATGGCATTCATGGATGAAGGCCCTTCCAAGGCAACCGTGTATCGTTGGTATAACGAATTCAAGCGCGGTCGACCAACTTTGGGGGATGACGAAAGAAGCGGTCGCCCTTTGACGGCTGTTACCGAAGAAAACGTGCTAGCAGTGAAAAATTTAATCCAAGACAATAGGCGAATTACATATCAGGAGATTCAACACATATTGAAGATTGGATCGGGAAGCGTTCACGAGATTCTACACAGCCATCTTCGCGTGAGGAGGATAGTATCACGCTGGGTGCCGCACAACCTCACCGATGCTCAGAAGCAGGCCCGGGTGGAATGGTGCCGTGATATGCTTAACAAATTTGAAGCAGGCTCGTCTCGGCGTGTTTACGACATCGTTACAGGTGATGAGTCCTGGATTTATCAATACGACCCAGAAACCAAGCGCCAGTCGACTGTTTGGGTGTTTCAAAATGAGCCAACGCCTACCAAAGTGAAGCGATCTAGAAGCGGGGGTAAGATTTTGATCGCTAGCTTTTTTAATTTGACTGGCCACTTGGTATCAATTCCCTTACGGGATCAAAGAAGCATTAATGCCGAATGGTATACTACCAAATGTTTGCCAGAAGTTTTCTCTGTTATAAGCAACAAGCGACCAAACACAGGGCTCCGCGGGCTACTGCTCCACCACGACAATGCACCTGCGCACACCGCACTCAAAACGAGGGACTTCCTGGACAGCACGCCAGTCAAACTCCTGGGTCACCCTCCTTACAGCCCTGATCTAGCACCGTGTGACTTCTTTTTATTCCCAAAAATAAAAAATCAGCTCAAAGGGATACAATTTTCGTCGCCGGAAGATGCGCTGGCTGCGTTCGAGCAGGCTGTAAACGAGGTGTCTGCGGCGGACTGGAAAAAGTGTTTTGAAAACTGGTTTAGGCGCATGAATCTTTGTATAGAGGCTGGTGGAAAGTACTTTGAAAAGATTTAATAAAAATATATGTACGTATAGAACAATTTTTTTTAGTTTCGCAAAACTTTCTGAGTGTCCCACGTAAAACAAAGTCGGTCTAGTTACACCATTTATAACTCGGGAACGGCTGGACCGATTTCCATAATTTTAATTTATCTCTCCTCTTTTTTTTCATTATTTTTCCCATACGTTTTGCAAACACTGCGCCATTTCTGATACATGACAGAATACAGGGAAGGTATGAAAACAAAAAGAAGGTAGGGTAGGTAGTGTAGGGTAGGGTAGGTAAAGTGGATAGGGTAGGGTAGACAGACAGGTAGGGTAGGTAACTCTATTTTTCCAAAGATGTCACAAAAAAACAGTTATGCCGTCGCACGTCACATCAACATGTCGCTGACCCATAAGTTGCCCCCTACCAAAAATCGCCCAACGTAAGCGTAAAAAAGTTTTCACCTCAAAAAACATTATAATTTGTCCGGCCTAACGCTTCTATAGGCGAACCCCGTAAAAGAATTGGGATGAAGAGGCCTTTTCATAGAATCTTTATAATCAGTGGTCACAAACCTGCAGTGGCGGCGGCGAGAGCAGCGACAGCCGCATTGAGCTGCGCCAGTCGATCTGACAGTTGTTTTTCTAACACTGCTGCATCTTCTTCTCTCATCATACTACAGGCCATCGGCTGTGTAGAAAAAAGCGACAGCAAAATTATGGAACTGCGCATACAAATACTATACCATCGTTAACGACCAGAGTGTGGAAACCCTCGAGAATCTACAAAAGCAAACGTATCTATTTGCTAATTAAGCTTGCGTCGCAAAAAAGACTTAGTTTTACACATTTTTATTTAATACTAGCTAGCTTACTAGTAACTAGCTTTTATCCGGCAATCCAATTTATTCAAATAAGGCCCAAATTTTAATCCGGATAACGTGTATACTCTTATTCGGATAATTCGGTTACTTAATTTTGGTTTTTGACTGCTATAAAGAAGAAAGAATATTTATTTTGTTATAGACTAAAACCTATTTACTATTATCGTACCTTAAAAAAATAGACTTTATAAATAAGTCAACAAGAACAAGGATCAGTTTTTTGTGGACCAAGGATCTCGAATACAAAGTCAACAAAAACGCAATCGACCTCATGTTTTGACCAAAGATTACGTTGGGGCAGTAAACACAGCCGTCAATGCTGACCACTGGCGCTTTGGTCGCGTACGGAAATCTCGGCACCAATGGTTCCAAAACCTAGCCGGTTCAGTTAAATGTATATGATTTTATTTCTGTAAGTTGGTTTGTACAAACACTTTTACATGTCGGGGTGATGGGTCATAGTTTTAACGAGATAAGGTCAGCGTTTGTTTTTCGTCAGCTCTGAGAAGAAAGACCGAAACAAACTGCAAGTGGTCAGCATTGGCGCATTAGATTGGACAGTTTTCTTTTTTTCAGAACGAAGACACTTTTTGGGGGGACGGGTTTTGCAGAAATTGATGATGCTTTTGATTGCTTTATACAAATACTTAGTATAGACCTTAGTGAGTTGTTGTGCAGCGGCGTCCAAGCGTCGTTTGGCTCCCGTCATGCTCTGCACGAACTTGAGACGCTGCTTCTCTTGTTGTTCTGGTGATGGTGTCTCACCGGCTGAATCTGTGTAAGTCAACTCATCATTATCACTACATATTATAAAATAAAGTCTCCCGCCGCGTTTGCACGCGATAAATTCAAAAACTACTAAACGGATTTTTATGCGGCTTTCACCAATGGAAAGAGTGAGAAACGGGGCAGGCTTTTGTGTATTGTTGGCGGGTCGCTAGTATATTAAATTAGCTTTTCCCCGCGGTATTGCTCCCGTCGCCCACAACATAGGATCCGTTTTCGGCATAGAACCACCACCATCACCACCAGGAGACCTGGTGATCTGACTTACCATCAGGTGAGATAGTGGTCAAGGGCAAGCATATACAGGATGCCCCAAAAGTCGTGAATCAAACGCAACTAGGGGTTAGACGGGGCCATCAGCTGCAAAAAATCGTTCTACGGGTCAACCCCTGCAGAGTTATAATTTATTTTGTGTTTTTATGAAAAAAAAATCTATTTTACTAATTCTTATTAAAATTTGAAAAAATCTACATTCTGTATCTTATTTATAATTTTCACTAGATTGGCACTGATGAGGGATTAATAGGATTAATAGGGGCTCCAAAAAGATATAACACATGGCTATGCGTGGCTTTGATATCTTTCGAGGACGATCATTCGTAGCAAGCATAAAACTCGATTAGGCCTATTTAAAAATAAACTCTGCAGGTAAATTATAACTCTGCAGGGGTTGACCTTAAGGACCTCCCGTAGAACAGCTTTTTGCAGCTGATGACCCCATCTAACCCCTAGTTGCGTTTGATCCACGACTTTTTGGCCACCCGGTATACACAAAAAAAATAGGCTATTTCACTCTGGAATAATTTAGCTTTATACTGGTGAAAGAATTTCAAAATCGGTTAGGCAGTTTTTGAGTTTATCCATTACAAACAAACTTACAAATAATCAAATCTTTCTTCTTTATAATATTAGTGTAGATTAACGTTTTCTTATTCATCAAATACCGCATTTTGAGTTTAATAAAATTTATGAAATACATTTGTAGCGTGAACCCTCACATTCTTAAAATTGAGTATGTTAGGCAACATCAGCATTTGCATACGCGTGATCATTTAGTGAACTGGCTAAGTAAAACAAATCAGTGATTTGACCACATATAACACGGGCGGCATTATTCATCAATTCCGGATATCCATCATCATAAGTGTTCAGACAATGAAAGTCCATTTGAACGAAGTGTACAGACTATCACCGTACACCATCAGTTATTAGTAGGAGGAGAGAAGTCAAACTAACATGTATTCTGCTACAGTTAAAAATATACAGATCTATGACAAACACACAGATAAACGGCGCGTAGGCTCCCCTTGTTTCATCTTCACCATTTCAGTAGAAAGACGTCCATTGCTGAACATATCAAGGGTCACCACATTTACTGCTGTTCCCGTGCGTTTCGCATCCAGCGGATTCCCGCAACCGTCGCCAGACCATCTGTTTACCTGTGGGGAGACCTTCCAACGCAACGCCTTCCGGTTCGCGGTCGCCAATCTAGAACTTTTAAAGCTCACTTACCACCGTGTCCCATCTCGCACACATCCGCCAGCTTGCCCAGACTGTCGCTGAGCTCATAATGAGCGTCCCTCACAGCGGCACACTGGGGCGCAGTGTGCGGCGCCAGCTGCGCCTGGCAGCGCGCAGTGAGCGTGTCTGCGGAGCGCTGCAGCTTGTGCACGGACGAGCTGAGCGCATCTCGGCAACGAGGCGAGCTTATGCTTGCAGCTGTCACCTGTACACAGAAGATGAATTCATAGAATTTGATGATGACATATATGATATTGTTACGAGCCGGGGTAGATCTCCTAGTCTCTTTGTAAAACTCATGGAGAGGGTTTTAACGAGATTGGGGAGGAGTAGGTTATCTAAGGGACCACAATAGATCCCAATGGGTCGAAGTGTCCGAGTTATTTCTCGGCCCCTCTACAAGATAAGGTACGAGCTGGGGTTCCGGGATAAATTAATCAAACAGCAAACTTTAATTGAACAAATTATATTAATTAAAAGGTAATGTTGAATGCCCATGTAACACCCACTCCTATCAAGGTTGGAGACTCTACACTCGAAGTTGTGGAAGAGTATGTCTACCTGGGACAAACGATCCAGTTGGGTAAGGCCAACTTCGAGAAAGAGGTCAACCGTCGAATCCGACTCGGCTGGGCAGCGTTCGGGAAATTGCGCGGTGTCTTCTCGTCCAACTTACCACAGTGTCTCAATGCGAAGGTCTATGACCAGAGTGTGTTGCCAGTGATGACCTATGGCTCTGAGACGTGGTCGCTCACAATGGGCCTTATCAGAAAGCTTACAGTAACCCAAAGGGCAATGGAGAGGGCTATGCTCGGAGTATCCTTGCGTGATCGAATCAGAAATGTAGAGATCCGCAAGAGAACCAGGGTTACCGACATAGCCCGAAGAATTGCCAAACTTATGTGGCAGTGGGCAGGGCACATTGCTCGCAGAACGGATGGCCGATCTAGACACGGCGAGAGCCTTCCAGAATATTCGGCTGAGAGAGACATCCAGGAAGAAATTTAGAGAACTTTCCAGGATGTTCGGCCGAGAAAGACTTAGGCGACACGAACATTCGAGAAGATACTATTTGATAGGAGATGGCGCTACTAGCTACTACTAATTCTTCCTCTCATATAAAATAGATGACATTGCCTTATCTTTTAACAATGTGAAATTTGGGTTTGCTGCATATTCATGTGTATGATGATCCCGGCATTGTTTAACCTTGCACTGTCAAAATTGCTATATTATAAACTACACCAATTTATTTGATATCATGAATAGATATTTAATTGTATGTGGATGAACAACATATAAGATATTATGATGCCATAAATTCTACAAAAATATCTTGGACAATAGTTTAACACTACAGCTGTCCTAAAAACAATCTTCTAATCCCATTGTCCAGAAAAGATATTTTCCTAAGAAGCAGCGTGATATTTTCAAAAAAGCTATACCTACTAAACTTAGTCTTGATCAGAATTTGATTAGCCAAAGATAAGATAAAAAAGATACCACAGTTATCTTAAAAAAGTAGCCGTACCTGAGCAACAGAGCGCAAGGCTTGTGCATCGTCGTGCGTCTGGTTGGCGTGGTTGCCGAGCTCGGCGGCCGCGGCGGGCTCCACGTGCTCCTTCAATTGCTGTGCTTTTGACACTAAGTACGATGCTTGATCGTGTGCCGTGGATGACAGGTCCATGATCTTTAAGCATAGAGGAGTATTTAGATTGAGAACCTTGCATATCACTAGACCACTTTTCATCACCTTTTGAATTGAAAGACGTCCACTGCTGTACATCCACGGGATGCGTCTCGCATCCACCAGATTACCGCTATATTAAGCAGGTCCACCTAGAGGAAGGCTTTCCAACGCAGCGGTCCTACTTCCGGTACTTATAGCCACTATAGAACGTTTCGTCCCCATCGGCCATCCGTTCTGCGAGCAATGTGCCCTGCCCACTGCTACTTAAGTTTGGCAATTCTATGGGCTATGTCGGTAACCCTGGTTCTCTTGCGGATGTCTTCATTCCTGATTCGATCACGTGAGGAAACGCTGAACATAGCCCTCTCCATTGATAAATCATTAGCTCACAAAAAAGAAAACTATTTCGTGCAATACATAAAATAAAGTTCTATCTACATTTACCGAATATTGTGATTCATCTGAAAAGATAAGACGGGGAATATTTTTCGATAAACGTGAAATAGGGTGTTTGAATCCACAATACTATGTCCAAATGAAACGACATTGTGTAATTCAAGCTTCACTACCTTGAAAGAATTTGTATACTTACATGTTTCTTCATCCCCGTATCAGCGTCAGGACTGACGAGGAACACCAGCTTGCCTGATACGGCTGCATAGTTTGCAAGTGGTTCTCCCTGGGCCTGTAACAAGTTTTGCTTATTAACACACATCAGCTTTTTTGCCCGCGACTTTGTCTGCGTAGCTTTAGTACTTCACGCACAGCCTATTTTTTATATCGCGCAATAATATTGTAGGTGTGTGGGCCGCCCTTCTTGAGATATTATTAGTTCACCATACAAACAAACTTCCACCCCCTTAAGGATGATCTCAAACTATTTCCATACGGTTCGGTACGGTTCAGCGATTCAAGCGTAGAAAGGTAACGGATAGACAGAATTACTTTCGCAATTACCTATAATATTATTATAAGTAGGTATGGATTCGTTACATTCAGACAGACTATTGGACTATTTTGTCCCTCTTATAGAGAGGAAGCCTGTGACCCAGCAATGGAAACATTATAGGCTGGTTATTATATGCTATGATTAGCTTTGAGGTACATTTTTCGGCGCAGTGGTTGAGCGATTGACTGCTGCGCTGCACCTACAGATATTTGTGCCGGCTCTGGGTGTTGTGTATGTGAGTTTATATGTTTGTAAACGCACCCACGATACAGGAAGAAATGCCTAGTGTGGCGCAAAGTTTTTTTTTAAAAAAAAAGAGAAAGGAAAATAATTTAAAGGTCCAATTCTGAACAATTGATAATCTAGATGACTAGAATATGAATACAAATACTATGGGTTGTGTAAAAGAAGTTGATATGGTTAGTTACAAAGGAGGCGAAATACTGAAATAACTAAGAAGAAAACTTGCTGCGTTCGACTTTTTGTAAAAAAAAAAGCTTTTAAAAGTAATAGGTATTCTAACATGTTGGTAGCCATCTCCCTCGCACATGTCTCTGACAGCATCGCAAATTCCAAAGAGATTCTTCTGCATCGCGGCGCGAGTCGCCTCGTCCTTGTCGCAGCTTACTATCTCCGTGTCTGAAATATTGAGAGACATTCATTTATTTAGCTTATATTTATTTACTAGCTGTACCCGCGGCTTCGCTCCCGTCTACTGTCTACCTTACCCTACATATATATATATATATATTTTGGATTATTTGTCATGCTTACTGTACTTCCACGGGGAGATGGTGCAGTTATGTGGGGCTTCAACCTACTAAAACTCCACGGTGTCCTCCTGTACCGCTTATGGCGGGAACACGGGCAAGCGTTAGCACTCACCGCGAACCTCCTCTGGGGAGAACGGATAACCGGCGCACCAGAACACATTTTACGCCATGACCACCCCAGGGATCAAACCAGCACATGGGCGCCAGGCGACCCCGTGTATGGCACCCTTGGTCCCCCTGTGACGGGTCACAGGCCCCGTCAGTCAGTGGCCCCGCCACCTACCAATTTTCGACCACAGGAGATAGGGAGAGCAGCCAACGCTATACCGACCCTCCTCCTCCCTATTACCGGTGGGGCCCCTTCGCAAGATATGGCCCACCTCCTTGTCTGCCCTTCATGCCTGACCACCTGCACCTTTCAGGATTTGAACGTAGCGAATGACAGAGCTGTCCGAGTAGCACATACTGGTCGGACAAAATCTGAATGGTTGAGACCATAGTTTGAGTTTGTCGACACGAAATAAGGGAATATTTATTTAGGTAAGACATAATCGTAAACCACACAAGGCAGACATGACATAAACCCTAATAACACTCTCTGCTCCGGAACCCTGCGCTCGGTAATCAGCCTGACCAACTTGGCCCAGTTTTTTATCCGTAGTTAACTCAACCATTGGTAAATATGCTAACCAATGGTTTCAAATTTCAGTAAAATGGCCTTTTTTAACAGCTGTATGCCTCACAAATTGTCAAATAAGATGGAGAGTTAATAATTTGATTATTTATTTTTTAGACTAATAATTGAGGAGTGATTTGTCAAAGGGGCTTATTGCTATGATAAACAATTTTTCAGTAATGGAGAAAAACCCGTCAAAGCTGTGTTAAATTATACTGGAAATGTGTCCTTCTGTACGAAAATGAGATTTTTGGCTGAAGTTTCCTTAGGAAATATGTTAGTTTTTGTATTGGATTTTGGACTAAAGTCTAGTTTTGTACATTTCATTAAATTGATTTATTTCAAGCAAAAATGCAACCAAGCCCTTTTGAAAAATCACTCCTCAATTGATGAATAATTGCGTTTTACCGCTAATTTTAACCATTGTTTAGCATATTTAACCATTGGTTTAGAAAAACTGGGCCAGTTATAATTAATTTAAAACGTTTATTTTCTCTTCACAAAGAATGATATGCTTCATTCAAACTTCAGTTAAACTTTGTGACGGACTAGTGCCTGTGATAGGTTTCTATAAGAACCTGTATTATAGGTGACCAGGATAATTGACTTGATAAAGTTGTGTTGTAACTCACCTTTGGCTATTTGTGGCATCAGATCGGTAATGGTAGTTATTGCCAGCTGAGCGGTGTCGTAGTCGGGGTTCTCGCGATCTACAAATAATAATAAAAATACTGGATAATTAGAGAACATCGGAGATATTTTTTTTTGAGTAATGGATTTTGTTTGTTAAAGATCTTCTCTGTACTGACCAACCCTCTGGAACACCGTCGACTGAAAAGACAGCACGTATGGGACATATCCTGATAGGCAAGTAGTGGGTCGGCTCTAACTGGAGGACCGTATACACGAAGCGCCTATATGCACAGAACGCATCTGCTAATGGCTTGAGAAGCCGATCGCAAGATAGAAAGGCAAAAAAAAACAAAAAGATCTTCTAAGTTGAAATGTGCTGTACACATTTCAACAGGTGTACAGCTCTGTAATATAGTATTAACTTTGCATTCGTCAATAAATCCATAAGCAAGCTCACCGGCAGTAGCAGCAGCAAGTGCGGCGACGGCAGCATTGAGCTGCGCTATCCGCTGCTCTAAGCGACGCTGAGCGGCTGCCTTCTCCTCTTCCGTGGGTGCACCCACGCCAGAAGCCGGTCGCTGGACAAAGATGGTGCATTTAATAAATTTTCATGAGTGGGTTTAAAAGAAGACGTTTTCTTCTTATTCGTCGTCTTCATTTCTAAAGGACGTGCCCGTTTTGAAAAGCTTTGACGGAGTCAACGACGAGCTGCTTCCAAGCCCTTACTTCGGCTCTTCTCAGGGCAGTAGTCACCGTGACCAGACCATCTAGTCAGACTAGCGAGTAGGTCCTCTTGGTCCATAAATCCACTACAACCAGGTTTTCTGGCGTGCGAGTATGGCTAGATGTATGACCGTCAACTAAGCAAAAGGAGTATATAAGAATGGTGTACAAAGGCGTGTTTTTATGTATCCATACTAATATTATTAATTCGAAAGTGTCTGTCTGTTATCTTTTCACGCCTATACCACTGAACGGGTTCCAATGAAATTTGGCAAAGAGATAGATGTTATCCTGAGGAAGGACATAGGCTACATTATATCCCAAAAATTAGTAGGTAGGTAAGTAGAATCCACTGACGAATTTATTAACGTTGTCAAGAGGTTACCACTCAACAAGTCATCGGGTGAAGATAAAATATCTAATCGGATGATTATAGAAGCGTGTAAAACAGCCGGTGATGCGATTTTAACCGTTTACAACCGTTGTATTGCGGAGGGCGTATTTCCTCGTATATGGCGACGCGGATTTATACGAATTATCCCGAAAAGTGGCGACAAACCCCCGGACGACCCTAAGTCGTACCGGCCCATAACATTACTTCCATCTTTGGGAAAACTCCTGGAGCGCCTTATCGTTCCACGTTTGCTACCGGACGGACCAAAATTTCATAACAATCAATTCGGTTTCACTACTGGAAAATCTACCGTAGACGCGGCCCTTACTGTTAGGAAAATAGTTAATACATCTGAACATAAGTACGTAATTGGGATTTTTCTAGATATTTCTGGGGCTTTTGATAACGCATGGTGGCCAATGCTATTACTTATAAAAAAACTTTTTTGCAAAAAAATACTACCGACTTCCAAATGAAAAACTACAAAGTGAAAAATAACTTAACTTTTTGAATCGGTGTCTTTCGTAGGAACCATTTTTTTGCCATATGGACACCGACTTCCAAAAGTTAAGTTATTTTTCACTTTGTAGTTTTTCATTTGGAAGTCGGTAGTATTTTTTTGCAAAAAAGTTTTTTTATTTTTCCCTTTTTAGTTTTACCTACCTAATAGCAAGTTGTTTATTAAGGTCCCTATAACTCCAGAATAACATAAAACATGAACATAACCGGTGAAATGAGAGATCTGCGTAGCCCTTTATAGCGTACTGCCGTGATATTATGTTATGAAATGGTATAAACAACAAACAGACATGCGATTGCAGCAATCCCTAGAGTTTTGCGGTTATTTATTGAAGAGTTCTGTTGTGTATCTCCGAAGTTCCTCATCAGACCTTCACCAAATTAAAATGGGACCAATTTCGAAACATACTCTTTCAAACAAAAAAAGAATTTTCAAAATCGGTCCACAATTGACGGAGATATCGGTGAACATACATAAAAAAAAAAAAAAAAAAAAAAAAAAAAAAAAACATACAATAAGTCGAACATAGAACCTCCTCCTTTTTGGTAAGTCGGTTAAAAATGAAAACTCGGGGCTGCTACAGAAATATATATAATCTAGTTTACTCTTACTTTTTAAATGGTTCCGCGAAACTCAAACTCGGTCATCATTCCATGTCGAAGTCTCTCACCATGGGATGTCCTCAGGGTCCACCTTTATGGAATTTAGGCTTTGATGATTTCCTCGCGATTCCGCTTCCTAGCGGCTGTTCATTAACCGGTTACGCGGACGACGGTCTTCTGCTCATTCAATCAAGTACTCGAGCTGGACTCGAGAACTTGGCTGTCACTTGCCTACGATTAATATCTCAGTGGGGCGATCGAAACCGCCTGACCTTTGCTCCGCACAAAACTTATCAACTCATTTTGAAGGGTAATCTTAAATCGTGTCCTACTATTAAATTTAATGACGTTCCCGTAAAAAGGAAGCAGTCCGTGTGCTATCTTGGTCTAGTGTTAGAGAGGAATTTTGCATTTATAGATCATATTAAAATAGTCGGTGAAAAAGCAAAAAAAAATTTCTATGCCTTAACGAGAATATCTAAATCTACGTGGGGTCTGTCTTTTTTAACTTTAAAAACTATTTATGGGGCTACTTACTTGGGTTGTATGTGCTATGGGGCGCCTGTTTGGGCTGATAGGGCCACCATAGGGGCGGTACGACGTAAATTACTTCAAAGTCAGCGTTTGGCTTTGATATTCTTATGCAAAGCATACAGGACGGTTAGTACTGAGGCCTTACCGATACTTGCTGGTGTACTTCCGGTCGACCTTGAAGTGCAGCGACGTGCTGCAATGTACTATTCCACACGAGAGACCGCGGACGCGAACTTTTTAACGCGGAGTGACCGTGAGAAAATCTCTAGATTATTTAAACCACCTATTGACGTCTGGGAGGAACTTTTATCCGAATGGCAATGTAGGTGGGATAATTCTATCAAGGGCCGACACCTCCACCAATTCTTTCCATCCGTTCGCGTGCGGCTGGCCAGCACGTGGCTGGAAGTGGATCACTGTGTTGCCCAATTTCTCACGGGACATGGTAACTTTAAAAGTAAATTATTTTCTTTCAAGCTCGTTGCCTCGCCTTTATGTCAGTGTTCTACATCTGACTGCGAATATGTACAATCTGCACATCATATCTTATGGGAGTGTATTCTTTGGCAGAATGAACGTAATATTATGTTGAATAATGTACAGGCTGCATCAGGAGTTGTTTACTATACGGACCTTGTGGAAACTAGAACAAATTTCCGTGCGTTCAAGCGTTTTTGCCATACCTATTATTGGAACCAAATATAACAGCTCACAATGTTAGTACCCATTAATATGTATTAATGCTAATTTTTTTTTTATCCGTGGTGCTAGGCAACTGGGCTTATCCCAGTTGTATATGACCCTTTGTGCCTATTGGCCTTGTTTGTTCTGTCTCCTGCTTGATATGGAGGGAAGTGGAAATTTACATTTTTCCTACTCCTCCGTTATTCTTTTCTGATTAATTTCGTTGCGGGATCCAAGACAGGTAAATTCATTCTCCGGGACTTCGTCGAGCTTCATTGCCTCGGCGCTTTTCTGGTGGTCGCCACTGTTGATTCTGGCTTTCAGGAGTTGCAGTGGTTTGGGAATAGTGCGGTGGGATTGTCCCAATATAAAAAAAAATAAGTAGAATAGGGTAGGTAGGTAGGATAGGGTAGGGTAGGTACTTAGCCAGTTAACAGGAGCGAAGTCGCGGTGGACAGCTAGTTTATTATAATTTGAATATATTAAGGAATGTTTTTGAAGGTAGTATGCAATTATGCTTTGTAAATACATATCAACATACACTCAAAACTATTTGTATAGTTGTGTACCAAGGTGATTCGACAAGCATGTGGGTAAAAAATTCAAGGTTTTTTTTTTAAATCTTACATATCGTCACGCCAGTTTTTGTCTGAAGGGTTGGGCAGAAGTGCACCTGTAGTACATACATCCACATGACGCTAGTTATGTTTGAGTATTATGCTAAAGGGGGGGCCAGCTGATTGCTATCATCCAGGCACAAATTAAATCCCTAAGGTCCAGTTTTTGATCCGTAGAACTCAACTGATTGTTTAACAAGCTAACCAATGCTTTGAAATCTCGTTAAAATTCGTTTTAACATGAACTGTTATCCTCACAAATAGTCAAATAAGTTGGAGAATAAATTTCTAGACAAATTGTTAGACTAAAAATTTGTGGATATATGCATTTCAACGAAATTTTACTTGGTTAGCTTATTTAAACATTGGTAGAGTTAACTACGGTTAAAAAAATGGTCTTTAAACCCTGGGCTGCTTCACCTCGCCCAACCTGGGCATCGAACCCAGGCTCCACTCAGCAGTAGCGCTTGCGCTTGCGCTTGCTTGAGTTGCGACCAAGTACATAATTTGATTGTCTATTCTCCATTGTTCAAAATATCGAACATCATAATTAAGATTAAAATAACTAATAATATGGTTTCTAAAAACTCAAAAGTCTGATAGGTAAGTTATCCAAGTCTAATTTATCATTACGTAGTATTATATTATCTGTGTCATTACATTTTTCATTTACCACTACCTAGTTCTGCCCGCGGCTTCGCCCCCGTTAAAAGTGTTTTATTATCCCGAGGGAACTTTTTTTTTTTATAAACTTTATACCGGGATAAAATGCCCTATGTGCTATTACAGACAATATTCTATCTCTGTGCCAAATTTTATCTATCCAAACTTTCGCATTTATAATATTATACCTTCAACTGTCCATTTCCAGACACAATAGAAATTACCATTGTTCTAATCCGATGTACCAAAATATATCAAAATCATGTTCATACACATTCTTCTTATTAATAAATCAACCAAAGTGGAAAACATGGTAGGTGCATAAATAAAAATATAATTATATTAAAACAAACTAGTTACGAAAGTATATTTATAGCTTAAATAAACATACAAATATATTTACTATTATAAATACCTATAAATATATATCTCATCTATCAACTCGACTCATAAGTAGTACATGTATGTATGTGTGTATCAAAGAGTCGATAATTTCTCGAAGAGTGTCCGTCGGCGCCGTGGCTTAGTTGGTTAAAGCGCCTGTCTAGTAAACAGGAGATCGTGAGTTCGAATCTCGCCGGGGCCTTGTGGTTAACTAGTATTTTTTTCGTCCACTGATTTTTTTTAATGCAATGGTTATTATTCTTGTTTTTAACAAACACCTAATTAAGTTTACTCCCTAAGCCAACCATATATTTCGTTCAGATTAATTTATTTTGGACAAACAAATCACTAAGAGCCGATTTCTGGCTTGAGTATTTGGAGTGAAGACATGTCAAATCCTACATTAATGTCAAAAGATTCAAATTGATCCAAAAAAAAATAAGTGAAAAAATTTGTGTGTTTATTAACAATAGTGTAATGTAAATGAAAAAACCGGTCAAGTGCGAGTCGAACTCGCGCACGAAGGCTTCCGTACCATTATCGCAAAAAACGCCAAAAAAAAATAGTTTGTTGTATGGGAGCCCCATTTAAATATTTATTTTATTTGTTTTTATTATTTGTTGTTGTAGCGGCAATAGAAATACATCATCTGTGAAAATTTCAACTGTCTAGCTATCACAGTTCATGAGATACAGCCTGGTGACAGACAGACAGACACAGACGGACCGCAGAATCTTAGTAATAGGGTCCCGTTTTTACCCTTTGGGTACGGAACCCTAAAAAGCGTGGGTTGCTTTTTTACATTTACATTACACTATTCTTAATTAAAATTTATTGAATATTATTTTTACTTTTTAGTTTGGTTTACTGTTTTTTTTAAACTATTCTTTTTAGTTAAATTTACCATTAAAACGTGTTTGTTAGTTTTTCAAACGACAATTTATTAATGCATCTCACTGTGATGGGAGTTGGTAATTGGCGTGTCTACTGTATCCGGAGCATTTACTCAATACGTGTACATGGCGCAAGGCATTACCGTGTAAAAATTAATCCGACGTTTATAAGGGGGTGAAAATCACGTTCAAAGATTCCCTTACATAGATACATATATACATACATACCAAGCTAATAAAAGCGTGTTAAAAATATCGTGAATGATCACCATTAGGTTTTCAGGCATTGACAAATGTTAATTCTTAACTTCAATTTTTCATTAATTCAGAAATCAGAGGTAAGAGCCGATATTTTCAAAAGTCAGATAACTGTTATCGGGAGAAAAGCTGTCAAACCACCATTGTATAAAATGAACAGAAAATTTGTCACGCCGCCATATTATATTTTTCAGGTAAAAGTTATGACTATTGAAAAATCGTCTTAATAGGCCCGCGTTTGTTCATTCACATTTAATTGCCTAGGCATACCAAGAAAATCTAGACACATATTCTATATTTCATTACTATTTCAATAATATAACATATAGATTGAAACTTACTTTATTCCACTCATCGAACTTAACTCCTTGCAACTTATTTCTGGCTCCAGAACACGTCGTTATGAACTTGAGTCGTTTCTTCTCCTGTAGCGGGAAACCGGAGTCCACATCTTCACCACCTGTGTACGACATGATATTATATTAATAATCTTACTATATAAACGTGAACGCGCGTACGTGTATAGGTTATACATCAGAGTAACACATATGCTGTAATTTATATAGATATTGGGAGAAGTAGGCACTAATACAACGCGGGCGGTAGCTAACTACTGTAACAAACGTGATATTTTTTGTGAGGTTGGATGGATGGATTGGATGGATGGATTGGATGTTTGTTACTCTTTCACGCAAAACATTACTGAAAGGATTTTTATGTAAATTTACAGAAATATAGCTTCATCATCTGCCTAGCTTTTTCCCAATTATGTTGGGGTCGGCTTCCATTCTTACCGGATCCAACTGCTGCTAGAAGAATTCTACTACTGGACATAGACTTCCCCTGGGCTTCGCACTTTATTCCTCACATCCTCAGGTCCCTGTGACCTTCACCTTTGGACTTATATCTACTCATACTAAAAAAGTATTACCAAATCACTTTCCAAAATCGAAGATCCTGACTCTTGGCTGCCATGTGAAAACATCTAAAGCAAAACCTTCTCACCTTCCAAGTTACTATAAGCATCCTTCAGCCTCTCCAAGGCCTTTAGCACATCATTTCTTCTGGTGTGCAGCAGGTCAGCCATGTGCTGCCTCGTGGGGTCTTCCACCAGAGGTTTCCAGGTGGTCTCCAGCTGGTTGACTGCGGAAGACAGGTTGGCGGCTGCAGCTGTGAGGGCGCTCTGGCAGTGAGGCTCGTGGATCGCTGGGGCTGTGAGCTGGACAAAGAAGTAGGCGATAACGGAAAGACGTACAGACAAAACCTTGAAAATCTACTTAGATAATGAAAATGTCAGCGCCATTTTAAATAAATGGAGATGTTGTTTATGAGATGAGATTTTCTAAGAAAGATGACAGTAGAAAAGGATAAAGAACTTTATTTTCATACTTCGCCGTCTTGGTAAAATGGATCTGCTAAGCTAAGGCATATATTTTCGAGAATAAGACACATACGTTAACTATTATGCGTTATCGGTGAATAATGCAAAATGTTTTTTTTATTAAAAAAAAAAGAGATAAGATTGACCTGTCTCACTTGACGATGATAGATCATGCAGTCAAAAATCATAATAGTAACTAAATAGAAGACTACGGTTCTTATTCATTTGTTTCTAAAAATCTAGTTAGCAATAAGACACAATTTGTGACCTAATATAGATAAGATTTTTTTGATTTTGAAGCATCAACGCATGCTGCTGCCAGATGATGGGTCTCGCAAGTTCCTAGTTACCTGTGCGCTGTGCAACAGATCCCTGGCAGCGCCGGCAGTGCGCACGCCAGCCTCATCCACTTGCGAGGCTGCAGGCATCGCGGATGCCTGGCAGGTCAGCTCGTTGGCTGTCACCAGGAGACGAGACACCTGGGTGCCGACGTCCTTGGCTAACTGGACGATCTGGTGGCAAAACAGACATGGTCAGTAAATGATATCAGGCTTATAAAAACTTCAAACCCAAAAGCTCATGTCTTAAAATTAGTAACTCGTTAGTGACACACTTCTAAAATCACAAATTCTTTGTTTTTGTTAAAAATTTGGTATTTTCTTAAGTTTGCCGTATCACATTACTTCTCAGAATTTTATCCATATTAGCGACACTAACGGATGGTGTAATAATAAAACGTGTTTTTTTTTTAATTTTGCGGGTTCGATTCCTGGCTGAGAATATAGATTTTCAAAAATCCAATATTGCATTTTTAGTTGTCCTTTTTCAAATTCATTTATTAAGTTAGTTTTTATTAAGTTTATCTTGGACATCACAGGCAACGGTGAAGGAAAACATCGTGAGGAAACCTGGACTTATATAGTTAACATAAGTCTGAAATAGCCAAGTCATAGGCATGTGAGGTTGCCCAGAGGCGGCTTAATTAACTCTGACACCAGAGGTGGCCACACCTCACACGAAGAGAAGAAGAAGAAGTTGTCCTTTGAGTGGTTTTCGCTATGCCTCGTAGTTTCGGATTTGGTCATCCAACTTGTGAATACTTTATTTCGAAAAATAATTCCCGTTCTTCCCATTTTTGTTCACATACCTCATTCTCTTTATCTGCATTAGTACCTCTCGCAAACTTGAACAACAACTTGCCAGCGACATCCGCGTACTCGTTAGAGGCTTCTTGCATTTTCTGAAAATACATAAAGCACCTCATACATTATCTCTCAATACATGATCTCTAAAAACGGTGTAGGAAAACTCGTGAGGAAACCGGCATATCCTAGAGCCGAAAATTTGAAGACATGTGACATCCACCAACTTACACTGGCCCCGCGTGGTGGGTAATAGCCCATTCTGTCTCACAGAGAGGAGGCCAGAAGTGAGAACATTAAAAGAATGATGGCGAGCCAAAACAACAATCCCCGAGAGCTGTGCTGTGGACCCTGAGTCCAATACTATGTATGATGACCATCAATTTGATACTGACCTCATGATTCTGATTGCCAGTGACTTTCTTGGTGGCGTCGAACAGAGCTCGCATCTCTTCCAGCAACTCCTTGCGAGCGGCCGGATCTTTAGTGCTGGCTAGCATCTGGCCATCTAGAAAAAAAAAAAAAAAAACAAATTATTATTGTTATCGTTTCTCAACTAAATTGGAGTTGACTTCCATTATAGCTAGGTGAAGCTGAGTGTAAGTATTTTACATTGAGCGACTGCCTATCTAACCTCCACAACCCAGTAACTGAGTAACACTATCCTTTGTGGAAGTGGCAAAGTATTGGGGCAGTAAAATAACCGCGTGCCATTGACACGATGAAGGAGAATAAAATGAACCACTTGGATAGACTGTTCAACAACATTTAGGAAATGCGGTCGCAGACATCCAACTGAATATCTTATGTAAAAAGACATAATTCGAGGTTTGGCTCTCGCCTATTTCCTCCTCCAATTTATCAAAAGATATTTCAGTAACTGAAAATAAAGATATACATATACATATATATACTGTGCCGTTATCTTTTCTTTTTTGATGATACATTATCTTGAGAAGCACTAGAACCCTTAAAAGATGCTCAGAATTGTGCTATCAACAGAGGCTTAGCGTACAAACTTGACAACTATGAAAAAAAATACAATATATATCTTTTTTACTTAATTTACGGAATATCTTTTAAATTGGTCCAATATTGGAGGAGGAAATAGGCGAGAGCCAAACCTCGAATAGAGTTGTTTACTAAAAATTTGTTTTTTGTCCGTGTCGGGTAGATTCATAAAAAATATTGGACACGTACTTTTTCTTTTGACACGTAAACATAAACTGACGACGATATAATGCGTTGAAATATCGTGTGACGTCACGCCACTAGTACACTTTATACTGCCTTAGTGACGTCACAAGCCCCCACTCCTGAACTATGATGCGCTTACCTTTGTAAATTTGTTAAAGCAAAAAATACGTGTACAATATTATTTGATAATCTCACTGACGGACTAAATAGAATTATCATTTTTCTACCCACGAAACATTCCTATCAGGAACTTTTTACGAAGAAAATTCAGTCGGAGCTCTCTGCCCGCATTTCCTCTTAACAATATACAAATGTTACCCGACAGCTTGACTTGCTTGCCGAGGCACAGAGGAATCTCGGTACGTAATGGATGGTAACCCATCCACAGACCAACTGGGGCAATCATACCAAAATGTTTCCTGTTCTATTCTAGCTGATAACATGGGCTGAATTTAACTTTACCCATAGGACCAGATATCTTTCCAATGATGGCCAATCATGAATTAAAACTTTTTTAAAGAGTTGCATACTGTCATACCTTTAGCTATCTCAGGCATCAGCTCATTGATGTCATTCATGGAATTAATTGCAGCAGAGTAGTCGATATTGTCAGGATCTGAAACAAGAAACACATAAGTCACCATCTCATCAACTACAAGCCCAACAGACCGAATGATGCACTAGAGTCGATCGAAAAGCGGGCCAAGAGACTCATCGGTAATGAGGCACTGGTCGAGTCAAAGCTACAGAGCTTTGAACATCGTCGCCGAGTTGCCAGCTTGTCAGTTTTTATCGGCTACATTTCAGGGAATGTGCGATGGAATTGCATGATCTAATTCCGCCCAGCCCGTTCCATCATCGGACTACCAGACGTACGGCGATGCGTCATCGGTACATGGTGGATATCCCACCCATACGCACATAACGTTATGGAGTCCCTGCCGGAGTCTGTTTTCCGACAGCTACAATCTAGGGGTCTTTAAGTCAAGAGTGAATAGGTCTTGTCGACGAAATCATCGCTTAACATCAGTTGAGATAGTGGTCCAGCGCCAGCTAATAGACTATAAACCTCATTCCTACTATACTCATCTCATCAAGTAAACAAGTCTGAAAAGCTAAATTTTTCTATTCCACTCAGTTTAAGAATCTTCCGGGCTCAGGTCATTTATATCGGAGCTTGAACCATAACAGCTTGGGATGACCTACAGCCCAGACTGATTTGATCCATTCAATCAAATCATTGATTCTGTTACATGAGAAAACCATATTCCCATAGAAAAAAATAACCCAACTGCCAGTTGCGGACTTGAATCAGATAACTTTATTAAAACAAATCATACCAGAATGAGCCATAAGGTACAGCGCTATGGCCGCATTGAGCTTGCCCACGCGGTCCTCCAGGGCCTTCTCCAGCTTCCTTTGTTGTTCCTCATCCAGCTTGGGTCCAGTGTAGTCCTGGATAGACCAAACAAAGACTTGTAAGCAAAAATCGGTGAAATTTAACAGATAGCCAAAAGTTCACAACTATTCGAGAATGAAGTAAGTCTTGATTTAAGTCACTCTTTTTTTTAAAGCACCGTAAATTAAACCTTTGAAGGCCAAAAACAAACAAAACGGAAGAAATAAAAGGGATTTAATGTATTAAGCAAGTATCGAATATGAACATTATATCCATTAAAATAGGGTTTATATTCCGTTCTCAGCTTGAATAAAGTTTAAGTTCGCCATAGATGTAACAAAAGAAGATAAAAACAGCATAATACTGGTAAGTGACTATAAGTAAACGTAGAATCAAACCAAATGGCGGCTCGGAGCACTCGGCGCTGCGCAGTAGCTATGTGTCAACGTGGGAGAGGAGTAAGATGCTACGCAGTGAAAACTGAACTTCACGGATTTTATTAAGTTTGAATCCACCTATATCTTTCCATTTTCAACTGATAATTGACAACAAACAAAGTAGAAGATGCTGCTGCTGATTGTGGAAGCATTAAAAAAGCTAGATTATCCAGCTATCCAGATCTCTAAGAACTAGTGTTTTACCTCATGCAGAGCCTGCGCAGCTGTGTCAACAGAGTGTAGTGCAGTGGTGGCGGCTGCTATGAAGGACGCTCTTCTGATCGTCGCCTCCGTTTTCTCGCCGTTTCTGAAGCTCTTGCGGGATTGCTGCAATCGTAACATTAAGTGACAAATAAATTGTATAAGTCATATTACTCTAGTTTCATCAAAATCCATCCACATAAACTATTAGGAAGTAGAAACGAGGTGAAGCGTGACGCTCAAGACTGATGGCAATGGAGGACTACTGCGGACGCCCTTTGCCCTATCCAGCAGCCTAATTGTGTAAGAGAATTCGGCAAAGGAAACAACACACACATACACAAAAAAGTTGAATAAAGATTCAACTTTTTTGTGTATGTGTGTGTTTTTGGGAAAGAACCAGATTGTTTCCTTTGCCGAATTCACTTACACAATTAGGCTGCAGGGGACATAGGACATTAAGGCCCCTTGCGCCACCCTGGGTTATATTACTCACTAAAATTTAGTAGCTCACATTGCACATTATGTAGACATTATTTGTTATTTTACCTCATGTTTTACCAACTAGCTGATCTAAACAAGATTTTGTCTGGACTTTAAAAGAGACTGTGACCTCTGAGTTTGTTTCGGCCTTTCTTCTCAGAGTAGTCAGATAGGTAACACCGACCTCATCTAGTTTAAAAAAAATGATCGACATGTAAAAGTGTTTGTACAAACCAACATACAGAAATAAAATCATTTATCATTTAACTCTTAGTTAAGTTTTTGGCACAAGTGGGCCTAAGTCAAGTGAACCAGGAAGTAGGGCTAGTGCAGTATTAGTTAATAAGTTATCATACCCTGAGATAATCACTGCGTCTCCTGGTCTTGGGGTCGATGGAGAAGTACATCTGAGTGGTCAGGTCGGCGATACTCTCAGCGGCATCCTTCGCGTTGTTGGGATTCTAGATAAAATAATATAAATATGATACAATTTTGATGTAGTTATTAACATAATATTACGGCTGTATTTCCCGAAGGAATAGGTTGCGGTGCACAATTTCACTAGTCATGATTAAAGGCGGCAACATACTTATAATAGTCACAGCGGATCTGAGTGTCTCTGAAGTTGGCTCTGCGAACGATTGCGTAAGAAACAGTTAAACAGTTTGTCATCGAGTTTACTGCATGGAGTAAGCGAGATAGGACGATGCGACAAACGTAAGCGAGTAAAAGAGACAGTTATACAATGCTATCTTAACCTTCAACATGTCACGAAAATAGCTACTGCGCAGGGTCTTGCAGCCAATTCAGAGACACAAAGATCCGTTGTGAGTATTATACGTGTCGTGGCGTGGCGCCTTATGGTTATGATATGACGTAGGCTTGAACAGATTCGTATGATTGGTGCTTCCCATGGCACGCCACTACACGACACAGTAATGCTTAGGCAGCTTGGTACCAGGTAATATGGGACGACCCTATTGCCATCAACTGTGCACATACAAGTCAAAACTATTGAGAAATTTTAGATGGAAAACTCAATAACAATTTACTCGATCTGGGAGTTGAACCTAGGCCCTGATGCTCAGCTGTAGCGTTTATAATTATAGCCCAGTAGAAATCGTAATAAATTAATTAATCGTATTAAATTTAAAAATCAAAAACCCGACTGCTTTAAGAAGCGAATTCAAAAGCTGTAAACAAGAAACTGGTTTTTGGGTTTTATATTTTAAAAAAATTGTTCCATCTTTTAGTTTATCATTTTTTCGAATTACTTCGAAACGTATAAGTGGTACATATCTTTTTAATCACCTCTTAAAGCCCTTCATTTTGATAACCCACTCGATGAGTTTGGAAGAAGAAAAAAACCTCGTACAGTATATGGCGGTATACCTATCTTGGGCGGTCAAGACGTATCTATCTAACGATGTATAAAAATCGATTAATCGTCTAGCGGTTTGAAAGATATGAGATAGTAAAGAATATTACATACATACAAACAAACAAACAAACAAACATTGTATATGTTTGTTTACGGAGTAGTATACGCGCAAAAAACATAACCCTTTCCTTGCAGTATAAAGGCTAAAATCGCAAAGCTTGATGTAGTTCTCCATTTTTAGTAAGTATGTTGTATGGACCAGTAATTAGGGTAGTGTTAATCCAAATTTGCAACTTCGAAAACGTGTGCTCACTGCGCACGACGCGAAAAACTGCGAACTCACGAAATACGTGGGACACTCAGAAAGTTTTGCGAAACTAAAAAAAATTGTTCTATACGTACATATATTTTTATTAAATCTTTTCAAAGTACTTTCCACCAGCCTCTATACAAAGATTCATGCGCCTAAACCAGTTTTCAAAACACTTTTTCCAGTCCGCCGCAGACACCTCGTTTACAGCCTGCTCGAACGCAGCCAGCGCATCTTCCGGCGACGAAAATTGTATCCCTTTGAGCTGATTTTTTATTTTTGGGAATAAAAAGAAGTCACACGGTGCTAGATCAGGGCTGTAAGGAGGGTGACCCAGGAGTTTGACTGGCGTGCTGTCCAGGAAGTCCCTCGTTTTGAGTGCGGTGTGCGCAGGTGCATTGTCGTGGTGGAGCAGTAGCCCGCGGAGCCCTGTGTTTGGTCGCTTGTTGCTTATAACAGAGAAAACTTCTGGCAAACATTTGGTAGTATACCATTCGGCATTAATGCTTCTTTGATCCCGTAAGGGAATTGATACCAAGTGGCCAGTCAAATTAAAAAAGCTAGCGATCAAAATCTTACCCCCGCTTCTAGATCGCTTCACTTTGGTAGGCGTTGGCTCATTTTGAAACACCCAAACAGTCGACTGGCGCTTGGTTTCTGGGTCGTATTGATAAATCCAGGACTCATCACCTGTAACGATGTCGTAAACACGCCGAGACGAGCCTGCTTCAAATTTGTTAAGCATATCACGGCACCATTCCACCCGGGCCTGCTTCTGAGCATCGGTGAGGTTGTGCGGCACCCAGCGTGATACTATCCTCCTCACGCGAAGATGGCTGTGTAGAATCTCGTGAACGCTTCCCGATCCAATCTTCAATATGTGTTGAATCTCCTGATATGTAATTCGCCTATTGTCTTGGATTAAATTTTTCACTGCTAGCACGTTTTCTTCGGTAACAGCCGTCAAAGGGCGACCGCTTCTTTCGTCATCCCCCAAAGTTGGTCGACCGCGCTTGAATTCGTTATACCAACGATACACGGTTGCCTTGGAAGGGCCTTCATCCATGAATGCCATTTGAAGTCTATCGTACGATTCATCCGGTTTCAGGCGACACTTGAAATCGTATAAAATCATAGCTCTAAAATGTTCCCGGCGCAGATCCATATTTCAGTGAGACACAATACTTTGAATTAACTCGCAAAAAATGTGGAGGGAAATTTTGAAATTGGAACTTACTTATTTTTACTTATAAATAATCATATTTTCGAAAAACATTATAACTGGCCAGTCTCCCATATATAAAAACTTTTTTTCGCAATACTTTCTGAGGGGCCTGGTATTGAGACTTCCAAAATTTCGTGAAAAGTGAAAAAGCTTTTGACTTTTCTCACTTTTTGATCTTGAAAGTCACAAACGTTTTTCCACAAACAAATAACCAAGGGAACGAATCGCTGTGATAAAAATATCGTATCTCCTAACTCACGACATGGTCTAGCAGATAAGCTAGATAGGCCAATTATTTAATGCAATAGTTATATACAGGTAGATTCAAACTTAACGGCAGCTTGAAACACTCGGCAACTTGCAACGCAGCAGCAATTTCAATTTCAATGTGACAGTGGGGATGAGTGGTGTGATACTACATAGCAAGTAGCGAACCTCAGCTGCCATTATGCTTGAATCGAGCTGCAGATACTTACGACTTTCCCTGGTTCCGTAGAAGATGTTAACTTGTTCATGAAGTTGTTCAGGTCCTGTAGCTCGTCTAGAAGCATCTTCTTTGCGTCGTCGATAGCTTGCTTGTCTGCTGTCTCTTTCACACCTAGTCAAAATAACCATATTCATAATTAAGGATGAAAAAGTATTTATCGTCACAGAAGCTGACTTGCCTAAAAATTACGAGCTTAAACTAGATAGGCCGGGTTTCTTACCGCTAAATTATCGCAGAATAATGTGACAAATTGTCAAGCACGCTTTATCTGCTGGTTTTGGTTGGTTGAATTAATTTTCAACAGCCAATCACAACAGATTATTGATAAACCCAACGGAAAAAGAGGGGTGTTATAATAAGTTTGACGTGTTTACCTGTGTATTTGAGTATCTGACTGTTGCATAATAGCGCCTAACCTAAACGGATGAGCCGATTTTGATTTTGTTTTTTTTTTTGTTTGAAAAGTGACTTTATTGAAAGTGTTCTTAGCTATGTTTGATGAAAATCGGTTCAGCCGTTCAAAAGTTATGAGCGATTCACTGTTTGAATCGGGGTGTAGATTGTCGATCGAAGCGTGTCTACTACTAGATTAATTATGTAGCATAAAATAAAAATGTGAAATTTGACTAGTTAACCAACTCTTTTTGATCACAATGCATTTTTGCAATTTATTCCGATTAAGAAATGAGATTTTTGACTGGTTTGATGGATATTTGAATCCAAGCGACTTACCTTTCTCGACAACTGGGAAGTCTTCCTGCATAGTTCGTACGATTTGCTGAACGTCCTTCACGTGGGTGTCCGTGGGATCTGACGGAAAAAAGGAAGGTTTTTTTTCAGAATTAGCTTCAGCTAGCGGCTTCGCCCGCGTGAATGTCGAAAATTATCCCAAGGGAACATATTCCCGGGATAAAAGTATTCTATGTGCTGTTATGAACTATAATCTATCTCTGATCCAAATTTCATCCAGATCCGTCCAGCCGTTTGAGTGTGAAGAAGTAACAAACACACAGACAAACTTTCCCCTTTATGATATTAGTGTGCTATTATTATGATTCTGTTTTCTATTGCATACTCTGTATAATGTAAAGTGGTAGAGCGGAGTCACCTAACACAAGCATCTTCTTGCTTAAAAAGTGGACGTAAGGTAAAGCTTTATTTAATTGAAAAAAAACTTTTTTTATTTATTGAGGTGTTAGATTTTGCCCAATTCTTTTGTCCAAAAACTATTGCACCAAAAGTTTTTGAAACAAAAAAACTTCTTTTTTTGGCTTGTTACCTGTGAGCAGTCCGACTATCTTGACGGAGTTGGAGTTCATTCTGTTCAATTTTCTGATGCAGTCCTGTGACATGTCTCCGCGAAGAGGCATCTCACCTTTCTGCAAAAAAGACACAGTGGCGGCTAAGAATATGGGAATGCGTTATTTTATTTCATACGTATTTAAAAAGTTATTTTGTCGACCTATGCATACAATCTTGATACTCGTAATTAAGATAGTGAACTTGGAACATCTTAGCAGCAAGTTAGACATGGAACTGGACTAAGCGTTCCCTGTCTGGCTTTTAAGTGAATACGGTCTGAAAAGTGTGAGAGAGACATAGCACTCGTGCGGCCAGTTGTTTATTCTTTCTAGAAATTGGACGACGCCATATACTCTCAGTTTCACCTCCGTAACAACGACCTACAGAGAAGAGACAGGTCAGACAGACCGCACATTTACTTTGTCTCTTTCTACAGCTCTGTCCATATCTCTATATATCGTACCAACTTAATAACTACTTACCAAAGCTTGTTGCTGGTTCTGAAGGTGGTCGGTGACCACAATCTGCTGCACCGTCGTTATCATTGTGCCGGATTGAGCATGGGAACCTGGTTGGAAATAAAAATTTATAAATTTTAAAATAACCTTTTAAATAAAAGCCTTTTCGTATTCCTTTCAGTAAACCCTTTTATTTGATACCCATATCATGGTCGACTTAAAATAATAATCGGTCCGCCATCTTTGGGTGTCCGCCATTTTGTATTTAGAAAAATGACAATTATCTAACCGTGCATGGTCATCCAAACCGAACGCATTCTTAGAATTTAATAAAACGGCATTGAGAAAAGCTTACCTTGATCACTGGTCATGAGTTTGGATGGGCCGACAAAGGATTCCGTAATTAACTTAGTCGGATTGCTGGCGCCACACATCTCGATGAGATGGCTCCTGAAACAGACAAGTTTGTATATTGTATCTATAGATTATACCTGTCACTTCGCCCGCGTCATTATCATCATAATTTCAGCCGAAAGACATCCACTGATCGACATAGGCCTTCCCCAAGAGTCGCCACCTCGATCGTTCCTGTGCGTCACTCATCCAGCAGATTCCCGCAATTCCCGCTCCACCTAGAGGGAATCTTTCTAACGCATCGTCTTCCGGTTCTCGGTCGCCACTCCAGAACTTTTCGGCTCCATTGACCATCCGTTCTGCGAGCAATGTGTCCTGTCCACTGCCACTTAAGTTTGAGAATCGTTCGAGTCGGTCACCCGCGTATAATTTGGGAACAATCCAGAGGATACTACAGGGATAAAAGTTTCCTATATTCTGAGAAAGGACATGTTCTACCCGTGTGCCATGTTTCATGTACATCCGTTAAATTGTTGAGGCATTATTGTTTGTTAAACATCCAGCTCATGTATGATTATAGTAAGACAGGATTAGCAGGATTGTAATACGAGACATAACATCACACTAGGATAGCCCGAAGAGGTAGGCCGAGAAAGCACAACAACATCTGTCATGTCGTACGTTGGTATATACTCCATAATTTCATGGGGAAGAGTCAATAAGGATGTTTCCTGGGTAGAAAAATATAATTCTATTTAGTCCGTCAGTGAGATTATCAAATAAAATTGGACCCGTATTTTTTGCTTTACCAAATCAATAAAAAACTACAAAGTTAAAGCGCATCATAGTTCAGGAGTGGGGGCTTGTGACGTCACTAAGGCAGTAAAAAGTGTACAAGCGGCGTGACGTCACACGATATATCAACGCATTATATCGTCGTCACTTTATGTTTACGTGTCAAAAGAAAAAAAATACGTGTCCAATATTTTTTAATTAATCTACCTGACGGACAAAAAACAAATTTTCAGTTAACTACCCTATTGAAGCTAGAGTCACACTTATACTGGGCCGAAGCGAACTCGCCACGCCGTCGGATATCTTCGGGAGCGATAGTGTGCGGCCAAGTGCGAGTCGGACTCGCGCACGAAGAGTTCCGTACTTGGTAAATTGCGGTTTACGATTTATGACGTATTAAAAAAAGACTACTTACTAGATCTCGTTCAAACCAATTTTCGGTGGAAGTTTACATGGTAATGTACATCATATATTTTTTTTAGTTTTATCATTCTCTTATTTTAGAAGTTACAGGGGAGGGGACACACATTTACCACTTTGGAAGTGTCTCTCGCACAAACTATTCAGTTTAGAAAAAAATGATATTAGAAACCTCAATATCATTTTTGAAGAACTATCCATAGATACCCCATACGTATGGGTTTGATGAAAAATTTTTTTTTTTCAGTTTCAAGTATGGGAACCCCCAAAATTTATTGTTTTTTTTTCTATTTTTGTGTGAAAATCTTAATGCGGTTCACAGAATACATCTAGGTACTTACCAAGTTTCAACAGCATAGATCTTATAGTTTCGGAAAAAAGTGACTGGGACATACGGGCGGGACAGACACGACGAATCTATAAGGGTTCCGTTTTTGCCATTTGGCTACGGAACCCTAAAAATGCCGTGTTTTTTGTACTCATGCTGAACGCAAATTTAAGTAAACGTTCGGACGGTCGTACCTTTACTAATTAAATCTATGCACTTACTTTCCCATCTGCACGTTGTCTTGGCAGATAGCCATGGACTCTCCGGGGTCATGGCTGGGCTTGGCCAGCATGCGGCGTCGGATGATGTCGATGTAGCCCTCCAAAATGTCCCGGATACGGTGGCAGTCTTGGGTCTTCACGCTGTATTCTTTGTCACTGGCGAAAGAAAGAATAATTCATTTTTATAAAAGCTTAACTTGGCTGCAAACGGTAGTTTTTGGCAAATTTATGTTATACCGGGCCTAACGACTTGTCAAGGTAGATGACCCCTTTAGACCCTCTATCATTCTTCTTCTTTCCTCTACTTCACTTCTCCACCTCCGTTAAATTTCCATATAGCGTACTTTCTATCTGGCAGGTTAATTTGTACAAATTCTGTTCCTTTCTTTACCTCATCTGCAAAACAAGCCTGCGAAACAAACCTGTAGTCTCCGAAGTTGAGCGTGAAAGTCTGCGACTTCCCCGCGTGGTAGGTCTTGACGTGCGTCAGCGGCCACTGCTGCAGGATCTCCTTGGTGACCTCGTCCAGGCGCAGGATGGCCTCCGCGTTGATGCCCAGCAGGCGCGGGACTAGCTTCTTCTTGTCTTTTTGTTTTTCCTACAAGAAAATTTGAAGTTTTTAAAATGGCAATATTGCTTTTCTCAAATAAGTATTTGGTACAAATAGATTCGTGTCTTAGTTATTTAAGAGATCTCCAATAAAGGATATACAGTGTGTGTGTGCTTCTTCAATATTAGAAACATAATCATAAAGAACATTCGAGTTATAGTTGAAAAAAAATAATTACAGGCTGATAAGACGCTTTAGTTCTATAGAATAGCATCGCATCTATGACCCCTCTGCTGGAGCACTCTCTAAACCTGCATTGAGACCCCTTATAACTTTTCATCCAAATGCAAACATACCTTAACCAAAAAGAAGGTGACTCCATACGTAGGCATGGCTCTAGCAGTCTTGATGTAGAGGAACTTGGCCTCCAGCTCGCTGCTGCCCACGTGCGTGGCGAACTCCTTCACAATCTTCTTCTCCACGCTCCAGGCGTTGGAGTACTGTGCCGGAAGATATTCTTCCGGTCTAAGGGGATGGAAAAGGGTGAGATGAGACACTATACACATGGGCAAAAATTGTTAAACGTTACTAACTGCTTCAATGCTGTTATTACCGAAAAAGCCATTGCCTCGCGTGGATCCACGTTTCAGGCTCTCAAGGGGCTAAACATGGGGTTTTAGCTTGAGTATGTTGACTCTATCTGGCACTTGCAGTTTGACAGTTATAGGTATACATAATGCTCAGAAAAGCACGTCCTGAGTAATGTTTATTTTTCTTGGTCCTCAACTACTGTCTGGGTCAGCCAAAACCGTTTGTCTTCACACCGTCAGGTTTCAGTTTACGTATATTATAGAGTTTCTCGTCTCCTATCCTTTTAATCTGTGCAATATGCAATAATAGACATACTTCTTTCTACCATTCAAGTACTGGTATATTGTCTACATAATTGAAATAAACGCTTTAAGTTTGAGTGTGACTCGAATAATTATTGTAAGTGGCAATATAGACTAGATAGGAACCTCATTGACAAAGCTAGCTTTTCCCTATTACTAGACAGTTCTTTTTCTGTTGGGCTCTATGTTGGACTTAGCTCGTACACCTGCCGGGCGAGCACGGCCTCTGTGATAACCTTGAGTCACGCACGCATTTTATCACGGTTTTGCTCCCAAACTGTGACAAAAATGTGTGATTCAAGCCTGTCACGGTAGGCCGTGCTCGCCCGGCTGTATGTTGTTGTGTACAGCTTAAAATAAACGAACGTGGATGCTCGAAAAGTTGTTTGATGTTTGTCGATGTTTGTACTATATTTCCCAGCATTTCAAGACACTTCTATTACGAGTAAAGTGTAAAATCCTCTAGATCTGCGAAGCCGCATTGACGAAGAATACTTACTTCTCGATAAATCCAGACTTGTGTTTCTTCTCATCATAGTCTCCTAATTGAACGTGGCACTGGATCCCCGCAAATTTCACCGCTATAAATAATTAAAATATACTATTTAATTGGCATGGTCACGTATGTTGGGGCCTGGTCAAGGATTCAAAAGATACTCTGGTAGGGTGCAAGGCAGATGACGATAAAGACGAAGCATTTTTTTTTTTTTTATAACCTGTAGGCTCGCGCTTGACCACAATCTCACCTGATGGTAAGCGATGATGTGGTCGACGGTGAAACACGCTTGCCTAGAAATAACCTATTCACTCTTGACTTAAAGACCCCTAGATTGTAGCTATCGGGAAACACAGACTCCGGCAGGGAATTCCACTCCTTAGCTGTACGCATAATAAAAGTGTTCCCAAAACGTTTTGTGCGTATGGGTGGGATGTCTACCATGTATCGATGGCGCATCGCCGTACGTCTGGTAGTCCGATGATGAAACGGGCTAGGTGGAATTATATCGTGCAATTACATCGCACACTCCCCGAAATGTAACCGATAGAAGCTATTAGGTAAGCTGTTTCGTTCTCAAATTTATTACCTCTACACAGTGGATTAACCCTGCAGGGAGTTGTTGATACGCGTAAAGTCCCCGTCACGTGAAGCTATAAATTTTGTAAACACACATTGGCGTTCCAACACAACACAACAACACACTCAGACGCGTGCCAGTACCTACCAATGACAGCGTTATAAATTGCTTAAAAATAAACCAACCAAGTGAAATTGCTCGTTAGTTCCGTATTACAAACATACGTGTAATACTTTTGGTTGAATAAACTTGGTTGGTGAATAAACTTTGAGTTGATTGAATTTCTAATTATTTGTTGTCGCTACGTGGAAGTTCTTTATTTACAAAATTTATAGCTTCTCGTAATGGGTACTTTAGTAATGAAATAGAGGAATCCATCGCGATAGGCTACGTAACGTTCTAACGTTATTACCATTTGCTGTCCATCTTATGTGACTTGTCCCAAAATCGTGAATAAAAAGCGACTAAGGAATGATTACGGGAGATTGGGCAGCGCCTTTGTATTTGGTAATAGCAACATATTGCGCTTACTCATCGGTTAGCCAACCGTGGCGACTAGGCTAGGATCTGCTTAGCTGGCATACCAGCTAAGCAGATCCTAGCCTAGTCGCCACGGTTGATAGTTGATTGGATAGGGTATGCCCTATCCTCCTCATTCTTGCATTCCTCTGGCTTCATGGCCTCGGCACTATTATGGTGGTCGGCACTGTTGATTCTGGCTTTTAGGAGTTGCAGTGGTTTGATAACAGTGCGGTGGGATTGTCCCAAAAGACCCTAGCGACCATTATCATCATCACCATAATCAGCCTTTTAATATTCCCACTGCTGGGACACAGGCTTCCTCTCTGTGAGAGAGGGAATGGGCCATATATAATCCACCACGCGGGCCCATTGCGAGTTTATGATTCTATGACATGCCGGTGTCCTCACGATGTTTTTCTTCACCGTTCTAGAGCAGTGGTGATGAAACAATTTACACAAAGTAAAGCGCCTGCCCGGGTTCGAACCCACGACCTACGATACGACACGTAAGTCGGGGCCGTTATCACTAGGCCACCACTACTCTAGCTACCTTAATAATAACTCCGAAGTATCCGACTCCTTTAACACAAAATAACACACCCAGTCTTTGTGCTCCTTTACAAATAAGAATATGATGGACATACCTACAGATAATAATAATAGTAGTCGGTATGGTAAAGAGGGAGTCGTAAGAGAAACGCATAATTTCTTGACACAAATTCGTTGTACCGGCACAAAAAAAAACACAAAAATAACCCATATAAAATACTTTATTGTCATAAACTTAGATTCTAATCTAAACACTACCTAGTACCATCACTGCTGCCAGCCTGACCATCCTTATTAACAATCTGCTGCAGCTCATAATCCTGCACCACTTGAAAGATCTTACTCTTAGCCTGGTTCAGAAAATAAGGACTAAACTTCCTTAACGTCGAACCTATTGTCAACAAGAACACGTCTAAAGGATCTGTAGGACTCAATTCTTGGAACATAGCTTCAGAGAACTCTCTAGAAGAGCTCCCGTCTTCTTGCTGTCTTTTCCTGAAGACTGGTTTCGACTCTCTTGCCTCTTCAAAGTCTAATGTCTCATCAACGAATACTTCCGAAGGCATTTCGACTTCGCAAGCATCATCTTCTAGGAACCCTGCGTATTCTTCTGCTGTGGATCCTGAGGAGATGGGCTCCTTGAAGTATGGCGTCATGAAAGACAGTTCCTCTTCGTATTTGTACTTGTAACTGTGTGCGTTTGGGTTTTTGAGTCTCTCGCGGAATTTTCGTCGCATCATGTCGCGAATGTTTATCCATCTTGATTTGCAGACGAGGGCTGGAAAATAAATAGGTTTTATTTAATTAGGTAGGTTGATATCATAACTTAAGATATAAGCTACATTAAACATTATCACGCCTGTAATTTCCGAAGGACAAAGAGAGGTGAACCTATGTGAACTGCGCCCGTTTGTTTAGGAACGAGGATGTAGACATCCACTGGGGCTTAATCTACTCTTGATATCGGTAGGCTGCTAAATGCCACGTACAAGTTCATGCCATTGAGTAGAAAATCAGCAGGCGGCCCACCTGATGGTAAGTGGGCACCACTGCCTATAGACATCTAAAATACCAGGGATACCAACCATAGGTACGTAGTCATGTATATTCGTATTCCTAATCTTTTCTACGTTGGCGGTTGGCTTATGGCTCCACTCGACTTTTTTTCTACCGTGTACGAGATAAGAGAGTACCAAAAGCAACTGACAAAGAGAAATCTAAAATCAGACGCTTGCAAGATGACTATGAAGACTAACAATAAAACTCTGAACCTGACTGAACAAATAAGATGACACATCATCAGTCACGGATGGCCGATGGGGCAGAAAAGTTCTGGAGTGTCGACTGCGAACCGGAAGACGTTGCGTTGGAAGGCCTCCCACCAGGTAGACCGATGACCTGGTGAAGGGTGCGGGAATCCGCTGGATGCGAGACGCACGGGACCGGTCAATGTGGTGACGCTTGAGGGAGGCCTATGTCCAGCAGTGGACGTCTTTCGACTAATGTAATGACACTCATTAAAAAATAAAGTCACGTAGACGTTAAAACAATGACTCCAATGGGTCAAAGGTTGCAATCAATGTCAAGTGAACAAACAATCCGCTACAATTAATTAATTCACGTTTATTTGTTCTTTAAATTAATAATTATAACTTTAAAAACTACTATTATAGACTCTAAAGACATTTTAATTTGCCTTGACATTCTGAATAATTGATATTCAAGTGGCCTTCTTCCCTAGATGAAGACCATATGAAAACATGATAAAAATCCTCTAATATCAAAGTAGGTACTTCATAATCCACAAAATCATCGTCACAATTCACAAACGCTGTTATACTGCTGCCCCCCCAACAAAACAGAGCGCAATAATACCGCACAATCAAACTATTACAAAACATAGATAACCCTATCAACTAACCTATCTACCTACTTATAATTCCACATCAAAATCGACGCCAACTTCACATTCAATTCACCGTTTGAAAATAACCCTTATCGCAAAGAAGATAAGGTGTAAGGAAAATAAAATAAATATAAGAAAGAAACTTACCTGGCCTGCTGAGCGAATCCCCAATCTTTTGCCAGACAACTTCTCTTGAGTCGAAATCTAGATATTTTGCATGTCTTGTGTTGTATAGAATGGGATTTTCTTTCACTAATTTTAGTAGTTTAAGGTCTAAATTCTTATTGAATGGTAGTGGCATCGTGTCGTGAGCGGGCCGTTCTCGTCTCGCGACTGCGCGGGGCGCACTGAGCGGCAACGTCGCGTCGCGGCTACGTCACGTGTCGGTTACGTTGGTATCGGAACCGGTTGCTAAGGCACGGCGCGCATTCTCGATTGCCTGTTATGATTGGTGGTGTTTTTGTTGCAACCATGGTCTATGTTGGTTGGTGTTTTTGTTGGTACTTGACCTAAGTTTTGAGTGTTGTACCAAAAAACAGTAACAAAGACCATGGTGGCAAAAACAGCGAAGTTGTTGTTAAGTAGGTAATAGACTTAAAACATTACCCTCCTTCGGCAGTCGGGTAAAAAGAAGATCATATTTTTTAATAAATATGGTAAGATTTATTATTAAGAAGATAGCAATCACGACATACTACTTATTTTTATATTTAATTTCCTTTAAATCAGTAACTTACCTAATTATGCAAAAATATAAAATAAACAAGTTTAGAATTATAATGTCCTTGTATTTTTAGTTTGACTGGACAAGCTTACGTCTCAGTTGCGAAATATGTGTTATTTGGTAATACGCAATATTTATTAATGAGCAATATTTAGTAAAAAAAAACAATTACTTCTCTGTATAAGAAGCCTTCGTGCCGCATTTACAGGCACGTTTTTTTTTGTTCCGACGAATTTATAATAAAGTCCCACGTTGACATCACACAATATTTTTCAAAAAATTGTCCCATATTTGGATTTTTTTAAAGGGTAAACTTAAAATATTGAGTATTTTAAGTGTACCCTTAAATAAGACAAAAAGTAAAAATAAATAATTGTGCGACAAAAAATCGGCATCTATTATTATCGTGTCGCACAGTGTGTGGTCGCTCCGAGCAGTATTATTGTTCTGTGCTCCGAGCGGGCAACGCGACGTAGTGTGTGTGAGTTATCGACCGACGCGACGCGACGGGCTGCCGTGCAACACCTACTGTAAGAACTCGCTAGTAACTCACGTATATCAAGCGATAGTAAACCCTTTTAATGATTTAGAACGCATGAAAAAAAAACTTTTTCACAAACCGACGAAAAGGAAAGGAACTGAAAAGCGAAAATAAAACTAAAAATGAGAATGCCAAAAAAGAGATACAGATAAGTAGTTTTTATTTTTATTCTTATTTAACATAAGTTTGCGTACAAATGATTCACGAAAGTTTGAGATGAGATACACTGGAATATTCATCAGCACTTCAATGGTAACAAATTGACATTGACAGTAATGTAGTGTTACCACTGATGAGACTTTCGACAAACATTTATTTACAAAAATAAGTACTCAAAAAATCACAACACATTTAGAAGAAAATAATAACAACTTAGTTATAACTTTAATTACCTATGTTATTTTAGAATGTTTCAATCGTATTCAAAATACTTATTGCTTAGGTACTCTTTTAAGTTATTTTCTTTCTAAATTCTAGCACTATTATGAAAATATAAGACTTAGATAAATAAATGTTTAAAAAAAAACCTTAAATTACTTAATAAAAGCCCATATCTTGACATCTTTGAGATCAATAACTTATCCGTGATCACAAACAAAACTCAAAATACCGAAGAAAATCTTATTATCCTAAATACATAGTTTCGGTAGTCGAAACTTTTCCTGAAGAATGTCCATGTTTCTCTCTCTCAACAATTTGTTGCAAATCATGATCCTGAACTACCGCGAAAATTTTACTCTTTGCTACATTCAAATGATATGGCGAAAAAGTTTTTAGTGTAGACCCGATGCTTAGCAAGAACGCATCGACAGGGTCTGTAGGATCTAACTCAGAAGATTGAATGATGGGCTCACTGAAACTTGGCAAGTTAATGGTCTGGTTAACTTCCTCAAAACAAGGCTCTTTTCTTTTCTTGGATTTTCTCTTCTTAGTCTTAGGTTTCTTTACAATCGGTGCGTCAGAATCACTGCCTTGGTCTAAGTCAACATCTTCTGTTGGAGACTCATTGACCAAGTCGTGCCAGTTTTTCGCCTGTGTTTCCTCTTCGTCTTCCATATTTACGATTACTACATCTCTGTAGAAAGGCTTCATAAATGTTAACTCTCTGTCATATTTGTACTGCCTTGGTGAAGGGACCGGTTCAGTGATATTTTTCTTTAGAATTCTTCTGTGTACGTCTCTTATGTTAATCCACCGGACTTTGCAGTCGGCCCCTGTAATCAATAAATAAACTGTATTTGCGAAGTACACTTTAGCACGAGTATTTAATGTTCTTTCATTCATCACCCTTATAGAATAGAATAGAATAGAATGTACTTTATTATACACCAAAAAAAGAAATTACACAACACCCCTTATCCCAATTGAATTGGGGTCGGCATTTTCCATTATCTCTATTAGCCATCATCATAATGTCACATTAAAAAAAAATACGTTTGTGATAGGCACATGACCGTGATATAAGCAAGACAAGCCTTATTAAAAAAAATTACGCCTTATGTGGGGCAAATACCATGACGTGTTAAAACCATCATTAATCGAATGTAAGAGGGAGATGGAATTACACAAGAATAGCACTATCACCTTATCACAACGTAATTACGATGGCATTGACACTCCTGGTACCCTGTCATTGGTCAAACACTTTTACATAAATATGGTGGTTATTTTTTCTTTTAACTTTTAAAGACTCAATTCAAAAGGCGTAAGTAATGAAAACTTATTTGAAAATAAAAAAAAACATAAGAAAACTTTCAAACTAAACTCACGCTACACTCACAAAAATCTCGAACATTCCTCCCACACAAACAAAACAAATAGTAGCGTCGAATCGTGACAACTAAATACTACTCACCAGCCTTTTTCAACTCATCGCCGATCTTCTGCCAGGCCACTTCTCTGGCGTTAAAGTCCATGTATTTAGCATGGTTGATATCATATAACACAGGGTTTTCCTTCACCAGGCGGATTAGCTTCACGTCTTGTTTGTCGGAGTTGTCGTTGAACATTTTGTGTGGCGTGCACTGTGTGGCGAGGCGACGGGCGTCGTACTCGTGGAGACGCGATTTGTCGGCGCTCGGTCGTGGTCGGACCCTCTCGCTTGCACGTGTTTAGGGTCGGTTTTTATGACGTGAATTATAATTCACTTCATTTTTGTTTTCTTATAATTACTATTGTAGGGAAGACAGCGTGTTATTTTTTTTATTTAAATGAAATGGAATGTTACTTTTATTTATAATTTTGTTTAAAAGTTGCATGGTAATAAAGGTAGGTGCCTAGTTTGCAAGATTGGTACCTATATTATTGTCCATAGATGTAAATAGTACTTGTTCAAAAACAAGGTAAAAAAAATTAAGATAAAATATGTCAGTTTTTTATAGCTTTCAAAAAGAAACTTGTTTTTAAATTACATAAAAATAATGTTCAGATAGATACAAAGAGCAAAGTTTCAATACTAAGTAACCTACTATGCTATACTACATTGTTTAAATATAATTTTCCTGAATACACATTTAGTTATTATTATAATTATCAGTTTAGTCACTCGTGGACGTGGACAAGTATTTAGGTATATAATTATACAGACAGTGAATGAGCTTGACATAATAACGAAACAATTAAAACCTAACCGTCTAACAAATAAACGCGGAATAAAGTTATACCAGGTATAACTACGGTATACCCATACATTTTCATAGGTTTATACCTGGTATAACTTTATTCTGCGTTTATTTGTAAGAGGGTAAATATTCAGGGTATATTATTATATGCGCAAACGGGCTCGCGGATATAATAATCACAATTTATTAATACATAAAATTATATTTAAATGTAAGGTATTTCTGTGCATTTAAGTCAAGGTTACGGAACGATTCTATAATATACACAAGTTTATAATATGCAGTATAAATTTATGATGCAGCAAAATGTATGTTCTCTGTCACAACAAACACATTGATGCTGTAACCGGAATCTAAGTGATGTCTATTGGACGTTCTTCACCAAAAAGATAATTTTGTCACTGGAGTAATTATTCCATTCAGGCAGATTTTGTATATTGTTTAATTGCCCATCGTTTCTATATCGTCAATATACCAAAACCCATCCGACCACAATTTTACCAACGTAGAAACCAACGTAGAAAAGTTTAGTGCATGTTTCAAAATGTTGGCACAGAATTTGTATGGAGTTATCCACCAGACAAAAACTAGAACTTATTAAAAGATAGAGGTGGTAAAACACTATTCACATTCATTCATTAGTTTTTTTTTTATAATAATTAAATTCACTCTGTAAAACTGCTTATTAACCGGTTGACTGTTTACTTTTATTTCGGTACGGATACACCGCCATGTAAGCCCGCTGCTATTCGACCCAGAGCTGGCTTGCTCGGCTACATCGACGCGTCGTGACGGGGTCGGCTATGAGTGCCCCTCGATACGATAGTCACGGTATCACAACGATTTAACTCTTTGCACTTATTTACTTTTTCAACATAGGTACATGTTACAAAATTTGAAGGAAGAGATGAAGGATGAGATTACTTTTTTGGCTACAGTTAAATAGCTGCAATTCTAAAGGCGGAGATTGCAAGGCATGCGCAGTGTAAGGCGCTCATCGCTGCTTGTGCTTAAGTGTTTAGTGAGATTTACGACTGTTTCATTACATTAGGTACATTAGGTATGTCCACATTGCTATGATAAGTGATGTTTAAACACACTTAAATAAGTAAGTAAAGCTTTTGGATCAAAAACCAATAACTTACATGTTTTTTTTTGTACTTTTAGGTATCCACGGCACAGATAAGAAGGAAACAAAAATCATAATTCCATATGGATGTAGGAGCAAAATTAAACAAAAAAATGTTAAAAAAATACTCGGAACAGGTAAATACGAAGAACAAAAGGGAATTTACCCTAGTACACCATCGGTACCTACCTACCTACCTTCTCATATTTTTTCAAAATACATATTTTATTTTATTGCCTACAAAGACTATCCTCCGTGTCACTTACCTTGCTGAGAGCAGTGGTGGTCCAGTGGTAACGGCCGCGTCTTACAAGTTGTAGGTCGTGGTTTCGAACCCAGGCAGGCGCTTTACTTTGTGTAAATTATTTTACCACCACTGCTCTCAAAACGTTAAAGGAAACCGGCATGTCCTAGAACCAAAAATTCGAAGACATGTGACATCCACCAACCCGCGTGGTGGATTACGGCCCATTGCCCACAACGGACCAAATGTGAGTCTAAGTGCGACAAAGGGGGTCCATCTATCCTATCCTCACCTTCCTGCTCGGTGACAGGGTGGCGTCCCTTCAGGATGGCGTCCCTGGTCTGCACGTACAGCAGGTGCAGCTGCACAGGGTCGCGCGAGTCCACGTTGCGATCGGAGTAGAACAGTCTTCGCTTGAGGAGGAGCGTCTCTTTGAAGTCGACGCCTTGTTCCCGGATAGTACGGTGCTGATCGAGCCAGTCCACTGTGGGGAAGAATGGAGGCATTGTAATAATAAGGGTGTCTCAGAATGTTTTTCGTTTTTGATACTTAAAAAAAAGGTAATAGAATAAGTTAAAACTCGCTTTATTTACTGTTTAATTAACGAGCAGTTTTCCAATTTTGTTTATTAAAAACAATAATAAGTAAATGTGCATCCTTGACTTCCTGACACTCAATTTTCCTGGAACTAAAATCTTAAATCACACGCCAAAAAGTGAGGGACCGACTATTCCTTGACGTGATATGGCAGCCCAAATAGCCCAGATTAAACGCTTGCTGATGTTCTCCTATAGAGCTGCTTAAAAAGTTAAGTTTACAAACTAGTGCCACCCAACCTGAATGTTTAAAAGCAAGCAAAGACTCACAGACGAAACAAATAATGAAAATTTTAGTTGCAGGCCAAACGAGTGTCAGGACGAGGAGGGTGCGAATTTACTTAATTTAGTTTTTTACAAATAAAATTACAATACTGCTCATTAATTCAACAGTAATTAAACTGAGTTTTAACTAATTCTAGTACCTTTTTTTTAAGTATCAAAAACGAAAAACATTCTGAGACACCCTATACTTTAAAATAAATGACAAAAGAAGACTATGGGTCTTCCGTAGCAATCTCTTAGCTTTTTTAGCATTTGCACGATTTTACAACCGCATCCGAATCGTTGCATAAATGCAACATCGCAATTGCCGAGTCATTGAGTTCTTTTTGGGGATTTTTTATTGACTTTGACTTTTGACTTTGACCTAAAGCAATAAGGGTGTTTTAGTAATAAGAAACCCCTTGGCTGCAGAAATAGCTAAGATGGTAATAGGTATTTCCCCGAAAGGGTTATTTCACAAAGACCTGAACTAAGTACTACTTACGGCTGATATCTCTGTGACACTGTGTGTTAAAAGAGTAAGTGTGGAGTTTCTTGTCCATTCTTCTCCACAACAAGCTACATTGCCGAATGGACGGTAGAATCAATTATTATTAGTTTTAATATTTATTTATTTTGTCGTTCGAAAGTGCCGCTTAATGCCGAATAAATAAATTTTGATTTTTGGCACGATAGAGGAAACTTGTAACGATGTGGTGGGCAAATTATATTTAAATCTTAGATGATTTTGACAGTGAATGGCCCCAAAATCGTCAGGATTTTGGATGATAATATGTCTTATGGAGTAAAACAGTGTGAGTGCCGAGTGGCATCCAAAGACTGGTAAAAGGAATTTTGATCGTCCGGCAGACGACATTGTTGCCAGCACGGGTAGGACCTGGGTAAGGGTGGCACAGGTGCATGGATACCGTGGATGACATAATTATTATCACCATTATAATAATTATCTAATATATAAAATTCTCGTGTCACAGTTTTCGTTGCCAAACTCCTCCGAAACGGCTTGACCGATTTTGATGAAATTTTATATGTATATTCAGTAGGTCTGAGAATAGGTCAACATCTATTTTTTTTTTTTAATTGTTAGGGTAGTTATGTAGGGTAGGGTAGGGTAGGGTAGGTAGGGTAGGGTAGGTAGGGTAGGGTAGGTAGGGTAGGGTAGGGTAGGGTAGGGTAGGGTAGGTAGGGTAGGGTACGTAGGGTAGGGTAGGGTAGGGTAGTGTAGGGTAGGGTAGGGTAGGGTAGGGTAGGGTAGATAAATGTTTGGTCTTTTTATGGCAAAACAAAGTTTGCCGGGTCAGCTAGTGTCTTATAGAAAGAGATACTGCTGTGCCAGCTAAGAGAGACGCATGGTAGTAACAGATTTATTTGTAGGTCGGCACAGCAGGTTTCATCTACAATACGTCTCTTTTAGTCGGGACAGGAGAGTTGAGGGGACGGTCACAGTAAATAATAACGTCACTAAGATATTGATCCAGAACGCTAATTGCTGCAAAACTGAAGTGGTACTGGGCAGGTCATGTCTGTCGGATGCTGTCTAACTTGTGGGCTCGTATATCGCAAGACTGGAGCCCTGTCACAGCTGGACTGGGTCACGGCGAGAAGGCGGGACGCACAACACCAAGAGAAATGGGAGGAATTGGGGGAAGCCTTTGCTTAGGAGTGAGACAATACAGGTTACCAAAAAAAAAGATATTGATGGTACATACCGTTGTCATCAGTCTTCAGCCTCTTGCTCATCTGTTCCAAGATCACGTCTCTCTCCTTTGCTGGCTTAGGTCTTCTCAAGGTGAAGCCTCCACTACTAGGCTCCTTGGTCTCTTTACCGTCTTCTGTTTCTTCCACTTCTTCTTTGCACTAGAGATGGAGATAGAATTTTAATGTCCGACTTTTGAATCCTTCCTAAAATCTCTACATTACTATTTTACGACAAAGTTGTCAATTTAATATTATCAAAGAATTCTCTATTGAGGAATGCAATGTGTGTGAGTGATCTTAATATAAAACCCAGTCAAATAGAGGATTTACAAGCTTGTTTTCTTGAAGAGAAATTTAGCAGAACTAGGTAATATAGCACGTACAATAGAAAGCAAGCCTACAATTGGCTCCGATTTCAGACACCGTATTGTTTCTGACAATTGATTTAATTTAAAAAACCCGAATAAACCTTCCCGATTTAAATATCAAACTCTATATCCCTAAATAAGATAGACGCGCTTCCGTGCGACCGCTAGAACCCTAAGGTAGTAATTGACTTACCAGTCCATATTCATCGTAGTTCTTGATGCCGATGCGAGCACAGATGTCCATCATCAGCTCGCCGACTGTCTTCGCCTCGTCCACCTGCAGAGTCTTCAATGTGCCTGAAGGAAAATTGGTGGATTACTAAGTTTATTTACTTATTAAAACTTCATCTATATCTATACTTCTATACTAATATTATAAAGAGGAAAGATTTGTATTTTTGTACGTAACGAATAAACATAAAAACTACTGGACCGATTTCAAAAAATCTTTCACCGTTGGTAAGCTACACTATCCCCGGGTGGCATAGGCTACTTTTTATCCCTTTATTCTCACTGGAACGGAAACAACGCGGGTGAAACTGTAAGGCGTCCGCTAGTGAAAAATAAAGCGGCCTAAGTCATTTTCTACCAGTCAGTCTCGCTGGGGGAGAGATAACATGGCAGGTGCAAGTTGAACGATGACGTTGATTCATGAAACATTTGCCCTAAGCAGACATAGCTCCAACAGGCGCCAAATATATACGTTTTTCCTAATATACCTCAAAGTTGCCATACAGCTATCTATCACAGCAGTAGACACAACTTGGGGCGAGCTCAGGCACTAATATTTAATAGGATAACTCTCGGCAAGAGAAGCTTTGGGCTTGGCCTTGCCAAGCCCAAAGTCAACTTTCGAATCAAAACGTGGTCTATAACACGCTAGCAACCAAGCACGGTTGCAAAGTCTTCAAACTTTAGTTTTCAAATAAAAATGTCTCACCATCCAACAGCCGAACTCTCAGGTTCCTCATCCTGCAGATATAATCCAAGGAGTCTCCATCTCTGAGCAGGTAGTAGTCCAGGGTCCTGTCGTCTTCCAGCCATACTCCAGTCATTTCATCATCAGCTGAGCGGAGGAATAATGCGTATTCTGAGGGAAGACAACTAACATCAGAACATCATGCCTGCTAACCCCGAAGAGATGTTGATAATTAATCAAAGATCAACCGGGCATAAATCCGGACCTGAATACGACTGAGAGGGAAGAAGTTCTTAGGTAATAAGAAAATGCCTCCTCATCATCATCATCAGTCTTTTAATGTTCCTACTGCTGGGAAGGATACAGGCTTCCTCCCTGTGAGAGGGAATAGACCGTAATCCACCACGCGGGGCCCAGCGCGGGTTGGTTCTAGGACGTATCGGTCTCCTCACGATATTTTCCTTCACCGTTTTGAGAGCAGTGGTGATGAAATAATTTACGCAAAGTAAAGCTAAGTCTGGGTTCGAACCCACGACCTACAACTTGTAAGTCGCGGCCGTTACCAATGGATCACCAGCTGTCTGATAGGCTCTTGAAATTCTTAAACAAAACTTTGAGATAAGTACCTAAGTAAATCATAAATGTTTTTCTGTATATGTTTTTTTGATAATTTTGAGTTAAAAAGTGTCAAACCCAACTTTAATCTCAACGTTTGACAGGTTTTCGGGCTAGTAGACCAGGGTAGAAGCCTTTGAAAATAATAAAAAAGTGAAAAAAATAATAGAAACCCATTGGGAAAGAAAAAGAATATTATAAAAATGAAAGGAAAAATAATTTACGGGCGATCTGAGGTCGGGAAGGGGAAGGGGTTGAGTTTTTAAGGGTGAAAACGGTTTATCTCGATTTCCGGCAAAACTACAAGTCCTATGGAAAAAAGTTAAATGTTTGCCATTATAAAGTCCAAAAAAAAAACCAATAACTCGGTTATTTGAATTGTTCACATACATTTTGAGGTTATGTGAAAAAAGTGTCAATACAAAAGTTGTAGATCGTCATTTTACTTTTTTCCATAGGACTTGTATTTTGCCGGAAATCGAGATAAACCGTTTTCACCCTTAAAAACTCACCCCCTTCCCCTACCCGACCTAAGATCGCCCGTAAATTATGTTTCCTTTAATTTTTGGTATATTCTCTTCCTTTTCCAATGGATTTCATCCTACTATAATTTTTTTCTTTAAAAAAATTATCGACCCTGGTCTATAGAGTATAATTTTATAACTACTCGACTTCAAAAATACTCAACTGGCGGGTGTTAACTCCGATTTCTGATTTAAGTATTTGTCAATCTCTACTTAAACCTGAAAACCTGTAAAAATTTAGCATTTAAGTATAGTTTGACACGATCACTAAATTCAGAAATCGGCCATATGTCTTGCTTCTGGTTAGGTTCTGCTAACTATGGAGTCCTACCAATTTAAATGCGAAATCCTGAGGTTTAAATTAGATATGATGTCTTCTCTTACCTTGACCCTTATTAGCCACAATGACCTTGTCCTTGACGACCTTGTGCGCCTCCTTCACGGTCATGTGCGAGTCGAACTTGACCTTGCGGGTCACCGCCCCCTCGTCCTGCACTATCTTCAGAGATAGTGACGGCATCTTGAACTAGTCCTGGATATTGGAAAAGGTGGGTTAGTTTTTCGATCATTAGCTCGAATTCTGTCTTCAGAAGACTTTATCCCAACACTCATAACGCTTTCACCGTTACAAAAGCTATCAGATCTCGAGTCGTACCAAGCTATATGTTCTTCGTGGAACTATCGCATGACATCGCATCTGTGACCCTGTTTATAGATAGTGGAAAGTAGCATGGCGGGTCGAATCATGCTGTCAATGGGTTCGAAGAAAGACGGGCTGGGGAATCCCGATAAAATGGGCCCTAATGAAGCCTTTATAAGAATGAATCAGGTCTAGGTACTGATACTCATTAATTAAGAGTGAATAGGTTGCTTCTAGGCAAGCGTGCCCGTATTCTTGGTATTCAGGTGCGATATAGTGATTAAACTCGAGCATAGCAATATAAACAACATACAAACATAGACTGATAAACACATTACCCTCGTTAGCGTCGCGCAGTCGGGTAAACATACCACCTACCAATCCCCCTACAATAACACACCACCTATCTACTAACAATATGTACCTAACAACTGCCAATGATAAAAACCTGTAAAATAGTATTTTTTGTATCAGTGAATTCCCCCAGATAACACAGATTATTATTCGATTTCTGTGTATTCCCAACAATAATTTTGTCCTTAATACAGGTTATATAGGTATTCTAAACAAATTCCATTGTTTAAGTTTAGGTACGTAGCTTATGAACAAATCTAAACACGCTAGTGCGCTGATTATATTACTCCGAACTGACACAAAATACGCCGGTCCCATGTTTTCCTCGTAAGTAAATCAGACACAATTAAATAACATAGAACACCTACTTATCAGTGGCTGGGTTTAATTTTACATTTTATGAGCATTTAGTCGTAACACTCTCGTAAAATATTTTGAATATTGAAACCAAGTTTTTAACATTTTCTTTGGTCCTTCGTGATCTCCAACGGAACTACAAAAGGCATCACAAATAAAAGGAGGTCGTCAAAATATTTGGTCTGGCACATTACGACACTCATTCAGCAGAGACACAGAAGTATGTATTATTATTATTCGGTAAGACACACACTCGCGTGGTCGGTCACAATGGGCCTCATCAGAAAGCTTACAGTCACTCAAAGGGCAATTTAATGGGGAGGGCTATGCTCGGAGTATCCTTGCGTGATCGAATCAGAAATGTAGAGATCTGATCAAGAGAACCAGGGTTACCGACATAGCCCGAAGAATTACCAATCTTAAGGGGCAGTGGGCATGGCACATTGCTCGCAGACCGGATGGCCGATGCGGCAGAAAAATTCTGGAGTGGCGACCACGAATCGGATGACTTTGCGTTGGAAGGCCTTCCACCAGGTGGACCGATGACCTGGGGAAGGTTGCGGGGATCCGCTTGATGCGGGACGCACGGGACCGGGCAATGTTGCGACGCTTGGGGGAGGTCTATGTCCAGCAGTAGACTTCTTTCGGCTGATATGTTGGATGATGATGGTAAGACACACACTAGCAGCTAGTTAGCTGATACCAACGTGTTTTTACAGATAGCTTGGATATGTCTAGTCTGTCCAACCAGTTCTTCAAGCAGTTCAGTGTGGAAGCTATCACAACACATTCCTGGAGTCTATTCCAACCTGTTACAATTCGAATAGGTGGAAGTACCTAACTTCAAGGATTTGACCTTAATCGGACTAAAATAACACACTTACACTCGAGATAACGGACTTTAAGATCAAGGAACAACTTATTACAATAACAGCGTCAAAAAAACCGGCAGCTGGACGCTCAAGCCATTCGGGCAGGGGTTAGTGAGTCGTCTTAGGGGCGGAATTGTAGAAGTTAGGGGCACTATCGCCCCAGCGCCCCTAATGCTACACTCCAACCGAGGCAGGAGTTACCCATGAAAGAAATAACACTTCCGGGACAGATAGATTATAGGGGGTAACACGGGTTAAACCTAGACAATAGAGACTACGTTCCAACACGCAAGAATAAACAAACGCAAAGGGCGTTAGCAAACGGTGTAACCGTATCTGAATACTGGACCATATAAATATTTTAACTTAGTGAACAATATTTTTATCATCGATACGTGAACAATGACAGAGATAGGACCGACCTGCGACCGACAATTGTTTTATTAAACTAAGACAGATAAGTAACGATTAACTATAAATAAATGCTGCACATCCTGTGGAGTGTGAACGTTGTTCATCATTTTCAATACAATTAACTCAGCTTCATTTTAAATCGAGATTATTATTTAACGCTAACTTATTAATATACCATTTTATAACTACAAACAACTCCAATTTTCCGGCTACGCCCTTTAAGTACATTACCTCTATTGTCACAAAAGTTCAACCCATGAACTTCTCTAACTACTACACTAAAAGCCGGTTTTTAAATCGAGAATTTAGAGTTATTGAAGTGTCAAACTCTTCATCAATGTCAAAGTGTAACGGGTTTTAGGCATATTTAAGTAAAGTTTCACGAATAAACTTCAAATTCTTAATTCAGAAATCGGGGCTTAGGGCCGATTAGCAATCATCAGACATCTTTTATCTGACGAATAAAAATATGGTAAGACAGTTTTTAACATAAATATATTATGTCAAACCGCCATATTTATTCTTCAGATAGAAGATATCTGTCAATTAAAAATCAGCTCTAAGCAGTAAAAAAGCCGGTACTTACAGTTATTTTATTAAACCGACGTTCCACAAAGTATACTGTCCACAGAGATCCACACACAGCAATGAGCCGTTTACCTCATCTCCCGGTAAACTATAACAGTGCTATGATTTCATCGAGTGGTCATGCCGCTGTATTTTCCTTAAATCGTATTTCGATTGTTAATGTATGTTTCAGTTTTATTTAATTATATTATCATGTCCAGAAAGGAATTTATTTTATAATGTGTCTCTAAAATCACCCCGCGTTTTTTAGGGTTCCATACCCAAAGGGTAAAAACGGGACCCTATTACTAAGACTCCGCGGTCCGTCTGTCTGTCACCAGGCTGTATCTCATGAACCGTGATAGCTAGACAGTTGAAATTTTCACAGATGATGTATTCCTGTTGCCGCTATAACAACAAATACTAAAAACAGAATAAAATTAATATTTTAGGTGGGCTCCCATACAACAAACGTGTTTTTTTTGCAGTTTTTTGCGATAATGGTACGGAACCCTTCGTACGCGAGTTCGACTCGCACTTGGCCGGTTTTTTTTTCAGTCTTTTTCCATTGTCTAAGCACCTAATGGATGGTTTTAAAATTTTAGTACAGCAGTAAATCAATAATAATACCAGCCTATAACAGTTCCACTGCAGAGCAAAAGCCTCTTCTCATTCAAAGAAGGCACGAGCATTGATCACCACGCTTGCTTGCTCAAAGCAGGTTGGCGGTTTCAAACTTATATCTATCTATACTAATATTATAAAGAGGAAAGATTTGGATTTTTGTATGTAACTAATAAACTTAAATAAACCCGACTGCTTCAAAAGCGAACTAAAAAGTCGTAAACAAGGAAAAAATCATGCTGTGCAGTCGGAGGATACATATTCGCGGGCTGGCTGACGAAAATCTGGTGTATCCTCCGCCTGCACAGCATGATTTTTTCCTTGTTTACGACTTTTTAGTTCGCTTTTGAAGCAGTCGGGTTTTTTGATTTTTTGAATTAAGTTTTTTATTTATAACTTTTTAGTTAGTTTTTTTTCGAATTAAATACATTTAAAAATATAAGTGTTTTAAATTTTTGAAATCACCTCTTAAAACCCTTTATTTTGATACCCCAAACGATGGGTTTGGAAGAAAAAAACAATTATTTTTTTCATCAAACCCATACGTGTGGGGTATCTATGGATAGGTCTTTAAAAATTATATAGAGGTTTCTAATATATATTTTTCTAAACTGAATAGTTTGCGCGAGAGACACTTCCAAAGTGGTAAAATGTGTCCCCCCCTCCCCTGTAACTTCTAAAATAACAGAATGATAAAACTAAAAAAAATATATGATGTACATTACCATGTAAATTTCCACCGAAAATTGGTTTGAACGAGATCTAGTAAGTAGTTTTTTTTTATACGTCATAAATCGTAAACCGCAATTTACCAAGTACGGAACCCTTCGTGCGCGAGTCCGACTCGCACTTGGCCGGTTTTATCCCTGTATTCCCACGGGAACCGGCACTACGCGGGTGAAACCGCGAGGCGTCCGCTAGTTAATAATAAGTACGTATCCTCGCGATATTTTCCTTCACCGTTGTCAGCGATATCCAAGACAAACTTAATGAATAAATATGAATTTACAAAAGTCTCACTGGTAGGTACTTGCCCGGATTTCAACCCACGACCTCAAGCAAAAGAGGCGAGATCTAAGCCACTGTTGATCAATATCAGCTGCTAAATAAATTGCCTCGGTCAGCTGCTAAATATTGTGATAACAATATAACAATAACACTAAACCCGGCACAATTTCTCACTAAGACGGAACAAAACACTCCACGACAGTAAGAGGCACTCCACTACGCTCGACTAGTCACTCTGAGAGAACTGACTATGGTACCAGGGTTTACAATAATAAATGACACACGGAGCTAAACATGTTTCGATGCTATGAAAACTAACAATCTCTTGACTCACTCAATCGCTTTCAAAGATAGACTGTTTTGATACAAGACACATCTACTTGTACGGAACGCACGTGCTGCCGTCCTCAAGTTATAATGCCACTATATGACAAATGGCCGATTTTAGTTTTTTGATGTCATCATTCCCACTGCTGGGACACAAGCCTCTTCTCTGTGAGAGAGGAAATGGGCCACCACGCGGACCCAGTGCGAGTTAGTGAATGTCAAATGTCTTCGAATTTTTGGTTCTAGGACATGCCGGTTTCCTAACGATTTTGTCCATCTTAATCAGCAATTAGGTAAATCTCTATCGATCTGTCTAAGCAGCATTTTTGTACTATCAATAGATGCCGAGATAAATAATAAAAACCCTCCACATTGCTATCTTTACAATCCTATTATTGATAAATTTATTGACAAACATCATCGATTTTATTTCGCGGTATTTTTTTTTTTTCGAGATATAAATCAAAATATGATTTTGCCAGATAGTGGCATTACAGCTTGAAGAAGGCAGCGTGCTAAGAGCTACAACTAGATATCTACCTACACCGGTAGTGGACGTGTTATCATTACAAAGGGCGTGGTCAACTTAACAGCAGTGCAATGCAAGCCGTGCAAGCGCATCCGTACTGTGATTCATACTATGCCAACAGACGAAGCTCATATACTACTATACTACCCATGACGTAACTTTTAACATGAGGTGAGAGTTTTACTCACCTCGCCAGATGAAACATTACATTGTCGTCAATATGAATCATAGCTATGTAAGCGACCTCGACGCGATTCAATTTACCTATATCACGCCGATAAGTACGCGTAGCGTACCAATGCTAGTATTATATTATCTGTGCCTATACTAAGCGAAATTGCAAACGTTCACATGCGATGCAATTCGATCGAGGTGCACTTGAAATTTTCTAAGAAAATACGTGCGCAATATCGTATCGATACAATTTAAATTGCGTCAAGAATCAGGACCTTCCCAAAGCCTTACATTCTGTGGCTCCATGGCATTGTACGGCAGGGTTCATTCCTGTATAATGCTACGGATCACACGTCACTACACTGTACGTTTTTTAACAGTGTCAACATACTGCTGGTGATACCAGCATTACATGGCAAAAAAACTTGCCGAACAATGCCGTGTGAACGTAGCCTAAAGGAATTCAGTTACGTCATCAGCAACAAGAAGTACCTACTCTCATAACAGACATACTGGTCCTATTACAATTGCCACGATTGAAAGGAAATCCTTACCAAAATATTTTTTATTAGCCAGTAGGTAGTTTGGTTCCACTTATAAGAAAAGGCCTCCCTCCACTGTCCACTCCACCCACCCTCCACGAGCCCGCGCTTTCTCCTACCAGTTCTGGCGAAGTCTAGTTCATCCCGCTATCTCCTTCGTGGACTGCCGCGATCCCGTCTCACTGCCTCATGGCACCAGCTCTGTGCTACGAGTATTTTTGGTTAACCACAGTTTAACCGGCCATTTGGGAGACATGTCTTGCTTAGTCCAATTTGCGAATAAGGAGGTTTGTGGTATCCAGAGTAAGTAAAGATTATATGACGGAGTTCGGGAGTTCAAGAGAAAGCTAATTTTTGGTCGAATTTCGACCACTATAATATTTTTTTTTTTATTTATGGAATGACAGGTATGCTCAGAGCAGAATTATAGCAGCGATTTGCCGAGACAGCTAACACCTTGTATTGTTATATTGTTGTTGACCACACCAAATAATAATATGGCAAGGCATATGGATACAAATTAAAATATCTGTTTCAATGGTTGCTGACCAAATTAATTATTATTATTAACGTGGGTGCTAGGCAAACTGTTGAATAAATAAGGATAAATATAAATCTAATAGCATATAATTTCTAGGTACTCTACTTATTTGTTATATCGCATTCTTGTAGAGTAAATAGACTCAAAGTTCATCACCGGTTTATCATCATATTCGGTGTTTATTAGTAAGACGGTAACCCTCTTACTAATAAACACGGAATAAAGTTATACAAGGTATAACAAAGGTTTAACCATACATTTCCATAGGTGTATACCTGGTATAACTTTATTCTACGTTTATTAGTAAGAGGGTAAGGCTCTAAACAGACGGGCTGGATTTGAACTTTACATCAGCATCACCAAACTTTTTAATCTTGGAAGGGGCCATAATCCACCACGCGGGCCCAGTGCGGGTTGGTGGTGGTTGGATGGTCACATGTCTTCGAATTTTTGGTTCTAAGACATGCCGGTTTCCTCGGCTTGAACTACACGCTGACTGCAAAATTGAATTAAGTTGGATGCAGTTTTTCTGCCCGCTTGCAGTCGGCATGCAGTTCTAACAGGCGGACCACGCAATCGATTGATTTCGTTAAAGTTATGTCAATTGCACTACAACTGCGTCCAAACTGCAATTTTGCAACAGATGTACAGTTCCAATGCAGCCCTTCTTAGACCCTTAATTTCTACCTCCACAACGGCGTAAGGCTGGAACTATACAACTCACAGGTTATTAATAAGAAGTGATGATAAGTGGAGAATATACAAACACTAGATCCCGTTCTGCGTGACGTTCTTCTCCAGATGCCTTGCCAACAGTATCCATGAGCATAAATATCTACCACATATAGGTACATATTCTTTAATTAGGACAAGTTAAGAAGGGATAACTACATACATGGTATTTAGATAGACCTAATAAGGTCACGAATGTTTGCACAAACTATAAAGCAATGATTCAGAAAACCGCAATAACCTTGAAATTATTAAGTGTGTTCATTAAGTTTCAGGAAAATACTTCTCAATGTCTAGTAAGGTAAAATAATTGCAATACAGCATGTTATTTTAAGCTTTCCTTTTCCGGGTTGTGTGCACGTCTCATTACTATCATTATGCTAAACTGCTGTACAAATTTTGATGTATATTGGTAAAGGTACCTTCTAAGGTTGTAGGACGTAGGAGTTGCTTTTATGCCAAGACCAGATATCTCCTTGGAATAATTTCTAGCAGCTGGTAGACCTAGTAGGTTATAATGTTATCTACCCGGACTCCACCTTCAAACAACCTACGCAGTTTCAGCCTTAAACCGATTGTGTAAATGTTAAAGGTATAAATAAAACTACTGTATATAAGAATAGGTTTATTTCTGTTGTTGTTAGATATGGTATAACATATAAATAATTATTTAAACAAGTTCTACTTTATTTCTACAGTTTGTTTTAGATACGAGTTTGTTTGTGGTCGTACTGGGTAATATATAAAATATGTATATCCTACTTAAATGTATAATTGTCCAGCTATTGTAAATTGTGTTGACTAATTGAGTTATTTTTGTCTTGTAGTGTATTAATAAATTTTATAGTCAAGTATAAGTCGAAGGTAACATGTCTTGCTCTTAATCTACGAAAACCACTCTTACTACTACGGAATACGGACGCTCTCAAAGTCAAATTGATATCACCGGGTTGCAATCGACTGTACATGTATTGTAAAAATATATTATGTAGGCTTATAATGTATGCTGACTGCTATCAACTGAGTATTTCCTAAACTTGAATTCATAATTCGAGACTATTGAGGTTAATTTTTAAAATAAAGAAGGCCTATGCTTTGAAGCATGGGTTCCAAAATTAGATTTATTTATTAGATTACTTCGTATTTTGAATTCAAATATTATTGAAAACCAGTGAAAAAATTAGGGAAGATCTTATTAAAATATCTGCAACTATTTTTTAAATATACAGTATAGTGACAATGTTTCTAGCTACTCATTTAGGCCAGATGGAAACTTGTTCATTAGTTTTAAAATTATTTTACTTCTAGTTAATACATCATAATGACTCAAATATTTAAATGTAAGCACAGAGAGAGGCAAATAAGTTATTATAAGTACGTTACCATGATCAAGGTCTAATATTTTCGAGTTTTTAATTAAATTTATTTTTAAATATCAGAAAGTTTACAATCCATTTCTAGCTAGTTACAAATACTTAGAAAATAAACGAAGAACGAACTCTGGGATGGAATCCGAGTGAAAATAAGCATCGTTTTAAAGTAAGTACATAAGTTTGTATTTTAAAAAGGCTGTTTAAATCATTGACTACTCTTTATTGATAATCTAAGTAAGTCTTAAGTTGAGTTGAGAAAGTTCAAAAGGAGAGGCACATTTAATTTTAGTATTGTTACGAGCTGGGGTTCAGGGATAAATTATTTAAACAGCAGACTTCAATTAATCACTGTTTATTACAAGAACACTTCTTAAACAATTCTATTACTTCGCACTATTTTCCGCTTTGATCGCTCTTTATCGCTTCTCAATCGAAACTGACTCACGACGAACCCGACCGCTCTTTATATAGCCCGGAAGATGTTTCTAGAACGTTCCATACTGTTCTAGGTACTTCGAGAATCTTCCAGAACAATCGACTTTTGAACTCATCGTTCTCGAAGCGACTAGAAACATCCAGAATGTTCGGTTCGAACATTCTGGAAAATTCTACACGACACGAACTTTCGAGAACATTAGTTCTGCTATTCGATACTAGATGGCGCCACTAGTTACTACTTAGTTCTTCTACTCGTCACTAGATGGCGCTGCCCTATCTTGTAACAGTATCTTCTTATCTTATTTTCTGGTTTCTTTTTTAACCCTCGCCGGAAAATCTGTGTGTCTGTCTGTGGCATCATAACTTTTGAACGGATGAACCGATTTTGATTTAGTTTTTTTTTTGTTTGAAAGGTAATTTTGTCGAGAGTGTTCTTAGCGATGTTTGAATCAAATCGGTTCAGCCGTTCAAAAGTTATAGGCGTTTTACTGTTTGAATCGGGGTATTTTCGCAAGATAAATGTGTCGGGGGTTTTTTGAAATTTTACTTGTTGTGCCAGTAACATTCCTTATATTCTATTTTTGTATCTATTCATTCATACTCATTAACAAGGCTTTTCATCCGTCAAATTTCCTTCGAATGTTACATATGTTATTGTAACAAGTTGATGGCATTTTTATAGTTTGTTATTAACCAAGACTGTATTTTATGTTTTCGGTTTGTTTCGGGTGTTTAACTACCTTTATTATTCTAATCTAATTATTTTTAGCTTATAGATAATATGGCTACAAAAATCCTTATAATATTTAACACTAATTCTACAGCAAACTAAGGAAGCAAAAAAAAAACAAGTCTAAATAAAAAAATCTTTATTAGAATAAATAAAATATTAATAACAGAAAAATGTGTAAATTGTACAGATACTTAATAATAAAAATAATATGAAGCACGCAATTTAGTTAATAATAATTCATATTTTTTTTAATATATTCGATAGACTTGCTATATTGTAAACAATATGGCGACTGCATGCTGGGAATGGATGGGCAGAGCCCTACATTTTTACAGGATATACTCGTACTACATAGAACTCCCACTATGATTTTTGTCCAACCTGGCGGGCTACCAGCACTTAGGGTTATTTCCACTATGCGTAATGGACAGATGTTTACAAGTCGTATACATATGTCCCTAAATAACCTTGTTCTAAGAGCTCATGGTGAGGCCGCTGAGCAGCGAACCCCATGCTACGGTTCTACGCAAATTACCGTTTTAACAAGTCTATCAAATACATCTGAATATCTACAAAATTTCAGCATAAAGTTATTTACAGATAGAATACATTACTTAGTCGATACTTTAGCATTATTATGTACTACATTAGTTATTACTGTTCTTCACTCGTTCACCATACAAAAATATTGCTATCACTCCGCTTAGGTCCTACGCTTCATCAGACAGTTGTAAGAAAGAGAAGAAGTTGTAAAAACTTTTTCACTACAGTTTAATAGCTGTAATTCTAAGGCCACTGGATTTAAGGGTGCAGAATAGACCTTAAAGAAGCCGAAAGAACAATGGCGAAATCCTAAGCTGACTTAAATTTGAGCGTCTAAAAGCGAGTTAAATACGAAAGAAATTCCATTAACTGTCTACGTTTATTCAAACATTAACTGGTTCAACACGGATAAAAAAAAACATTATAAAAGAAAGTTATTTGATTTTTTCGTTAACTTTCATTAGCTCAGTGCTGCTCTATAGGGGTCATTCTAATTGGTAAAGTCGGTTATACTTTTATGTAAAAAAGTTTTTAAACTTTGGTTTTCGGTAACTTCCAAAATAATGGTTGATCCTTCAGTTTCATGTCTCGACGATTTCCAGATATATTTACAAAAAACCATTGCAGAGTAGTATATGTGACTTTCGGATTCATTAAGAGTCATTTCTTCACCCACTAGGCCTATAAAACTGACCTACCTCTATCCCTATCCAAAACGACTACAAGTTAGAAGTACACAAGTCACAGTAAATAGAACTACACGTACATTAGCTACCAAAAGTTCCAGAAAGGCGTCGGACCTACTCTACATCTAAATATAAAGCACAAAGATGGCACTTACTTTCAGAATCACACTTTCTATCACTATATCAATAATTTGATTACTTTTTTAAATAATTCGTTGTTCAAAACATAAAATGTACTGTAAATCATGAAAAATGTAAAAAAAACCTAATTTTAAAATATGTAAAGTCGACGGCAAAATCCTTATTTCTATGTTATGGTACTTTTAATTTGATAATGTAACTGAAATATCACCTAAATGTTAAAAAATCCCATTCAATCAATTTTGAGTTCTATTGCGTTCGCGATATTACAAATGGCAGCTGTAGTAAACAGTTGGTATGGGTAACTGGTTTATGCCATCCTTATGTTTACGGAATAGAACTCAAAATCGTTTGAACTGATGTAGTTGAAATCTTTAAAACAATGCTACACAAAAAATATGTACCACATACATGTATTATGAATAAAATTGCTTATTGGTTGAATGTTTACGAGTTGATATAAATAAATGTAAAATTTATTGTCTATTTCATTATTACGAGCTGCCTGAATCACACATTCCTTGGTTAAAACAGTAAACGGCCGGAAAGGTAGCCACATATAGGTATAAAAATACAATTGTGGATGAAATGTAAACTATTTTTTTTTTGTTATACGTCAAAGTGCAAAAGCAGTTTATGCAGAAAGTCTCAGTTTTAACTCATGAAGCCAGATTTACAGATTAACTTTCTAAGTAAGTGGCGCATACGATTTGAACCCTATATAAATTAAATAAAGATCAAAATCGTATTAAATTACTTACGAAAATAAAGTCAAGTGTGTTTTAGGACTTTTAGGTTTTTTATTAGCTTAGATTGTATTGCTTCTATCATATATGTAGCTACATAATCTGGTAATTTACTGTTTCATTGTTTTTTTTAAATATTGGACGTAAAAACTCCAATTGGGGCAATACCAACTGAAAAGCCAGACATACAGCTTTTAGGTACATTACACAGGGAAGCTCAATACTAACATAAATCATATAATATATTCTACAAAATATACTTTTAAACTGAATATTAATATACTATGTTTAATTACAATCACATATAAATAGTTACACACAACAGTATATATTTGTATAGTTAACTTAAATATTGTAAATAATATAATAATTAATTGTCATTAATATTTCTACGATAACTTTTCTCTCAGATGTACTTAAATATTATTATGTGACGATCATGGTTGCGTGTGCGCATAGGTAAAGAAATATGTGCATCAAAGTGTAATAGAGAATATTAACGTTTTATAAGTAGAAGAAAGTATAAAGAGATCAGGTATAAAAATACAACCAATTCAAAATGTAGGCAGTGAAGAATACAGTCTAGTGAGATACTATGGACACTATTGAGTCTAAAATCAAGATTATTTCTCACTCCAGAATAAATTAAGATTGTACTTTAGACAACCTCAAAACCATTAATACAACCTACGGTATTTACAATTATAATTATTTTTTTATTATTATTGATAAGTTCGCGTTTGACCAGCGTCTCACCTAATGGTACGCGATGATGTGGTCGACGGTGAAGCACGCTTTCCTACAAGTAATCTATTCCCTCTTGACTTTAAAGACCAATCCATTATCAAAACAACTTTAAAGACCAATCCATGACCAACAATCTCGAACATAAAGATAACATTACACTCAAATGCACACAGTTCTTTACAAATCTAACTACATTAAAAGTTCAATTTATTGCTGTTACAATACTCTAACTGGTATTACAATCTCAATATCAAACACTAGTACTGAACCTGTAACCCAAGGCGAAGAGTGCCCGAAGGTTTGAGTCAGACGACCACAATTAAACATCCTCTAATGGGAGACTCCTCTATCTGAACCCGAGAGGAGGTCCAGCGAAAGACCAGGATACCAGTATTTGATAACTAAATGTTCAGCAAGATTTAATGCTGTTAGTGCATAAAAACCGGCCAAGTGCGAGTCGGACTCGCGCACGAAGGGCTCCGTACTTGGTAAATTGCGTTTTACGATTTATGAAGTATTAAAAAAAAACTACTTACTAGATCTCGTTCAAACCAATTTTCGCTGGTAGTTTACATGGTAATGTACATCATATATTTTTTTTAGTTTTATCATTCTCTTATTTTAGAAGTTACAGGGGGGGGGGACACACATTTTGCCACTTTGGAAGTGTCTCTCGCGCAAACTATTCAGTTTAGAAAAAAAATATATTAGAAACCTCAATATCATTTTTGAAGACCTATCCATAGATACCCCACACGTATGGTTTTGATGAAAAAAATATATTTTAGTTTCAGTTTCAAGTATGGGGACCCCCAAAATTTATTGTTTTTTTTCTATTTTTGAGTAAAAATCTTAATGCGGTTCACAGAATACATCTACTCACCAAGTTTCAACAGCATAGTTCTTATAGTTTCGGAAAAAAGTGGCTGTGACATACGGACGGACAGACAGACAGACAGACAGACAGACAGACAGACAGACAGACAGACAGACAGACAGACAGACAGACAGACAGACAGACATGACGAATCTATAAGGGTTCCGTTTTTTGCCATTTGGCTACGGAACCCTAAAAAATATGCCCAAATGAATTTCTTGAGGAGTTTCTTGCACGTTCTTCTCCATAGAGGCCTACTGTGGCTTCTGAACGTGCAACTAGATTTATGTTTTGTTTGACAATTCAAAAGCACCTATATATGGTTAAGTTGAATTAATAAAGTTTTTATTTTATTTTGATTTTGAATATCTACATAAACTCTATTAACACAGCACTTTCTGAAAATGTCAATCTAGTTAATAAATCTGTTGCGACAGAACATAACGCTTTATGTCCCGTAGAGAATACATGTGTTTACAGTTAAGGGTCAAAAGTGCAGTCACACTCTACCAAAACAGCAGCGGCAATTTTTTTGTTGGCAGATTAATTACAACTTTTCACGGTTAGTAGGTATACTCTATATTTTAATTTCTATACAAAATATTCAATTAGTTGTGGACAACTTCTTTTACAAAAACTAGCCATTTGAGTTTTGGGAGAGTAAGACTGTACTTTTGCCCTTGACTGTACTATTGTAAACCCATGTGGTAGGGGCTTAGACTTTTGCCATTAATCGGCCACAAATCCAGACTCAGAGACATTATGTTTGTTTTGCGATTGACGGTACAAAAATAACACCGTTTTGTATAGCCTACCCTTTTTTGCTATTCTCATAGTATGTAGAGTTCATGGGCTACAGGTTGAGTAGTAACGTAACAAATCAAACTACAATCTAACCGGCATTTAGCCTAGATCTGGTACCAGGGCGAGCGACGCACCCACCGCAGTCTGTATCCGCCCTGCTCTGTGCGGATCTTGATAGATGCTCCTTCTGCGGCTTTCACTGTTTCTTTTACCTGTTGGTGAAAGATACATAATATTAAGAAAATAGCACTTGTTATCTATATAGTTCGAGGCGGGTTCACTTTTGGGCGCGAAAAGCATACCTCCGCTGGCTCAGCAATGGTTCATTTTGGACCCCATATTTACGTCATAAGACCTCCTAATTAAAGTAGTCTACTAAGTGCAGACTACTGCATAAATACAACTCCTCAGTTCTTTGCCCTTTAGCGTCCAGCCTCTGTGGCTCCAGACAAGTGTCACGGCGATGGTCAAAATACCAAAATGTTAAGAGGTTAGTCACGTGGCATTTCGATGGCGTTGGACATTGCTATACATTTTTGTCATTTTTAACCCCCAACGAAAAGAGGGGTGTTCGACCGTTTAGCTATAAATGATTTGCATGATAATATAAGGTACCTACGCTAAAAAGATAGAAATAAAAAACTTTTTAACAAAAAAATTAAACCGACTTCCAAAACAAAACACTACAAAGCGAAAAATAAATTTCTTTTAGGAAGTGTGTGTCAAATTGACACCGATTGTTTCTTTTTTCTGACACCGAAGAAGTTTTTTTTTAAATAACGTTATTAAAAGTCAAATTTCTTTGTATAGCAGTCCTTTATAGAATTTGTGTGACAAGCCAAATTAAGAGTCCACTTTAACCCAGAAGGGACAGTTCGACTGCATTTTTTTTAGGTAAGACCTCTCATACTTGAGGTCGTGGGTTCAAATCCAATGGGCAAGTACCAATGTGACTGTTTCAAATTCATTTGTACTTTCTGACTTAAAGTTAAAGTAAGTCTGCAATCGCCAACACGCATTGAGCAAGCGTGCCTTCTCTGTATGAGAAGAGGCCTTTGCCGTGCAGTGGGACAGTTACAGGCTGGCATTATTACTTGTATGACGAAGACATATATTATACATGTTATTACACGATATTGCACGAAGACTAGAATTGAACAGAAAATAAACACTTACGCTCTGCATCAAGTTCTGTGCATTTCCGACCAACATCTCCGTCGCTTCCTGATCTTCTTCGCTACCTGCAGATGCGGAAATTAAACGTTATTAATTTACACATAGTTATTTTTTTTTTAAATAAAAACACTACCGTATCCAACCAAAACCAATGAATTTGTGCTATGTTATGTATGTAGACTTTAATCAATAGTCAATCGGGTCAACATAGTAAATTTATTGTTTTTTATTAACCAACAATCACAAAGGTTAACATGGAATTTGACAGTTTATCTGTTACGTCAAGAGTTATGACAGGATCAAAATGAACAATCCACTTATCTTGATCCACTTCTACTATGAAATCCAACCCTCTAATCAAAGAATATGGAGGGTAAAAACAGCTCTCCCAAAATTTTAGGGATTTGCTGTCTTAATGATCACGAACTTTGAATTTATAAATCTTAAATGGTAAGAAATCCGAGTGCAAAGACACAACAGGAACAGGAAAAAAAAATACAAAAATAAGTATGCGTATGTATGTATTGATGTACTATTAATCACACATTGACGTCATAATGTTTTACCTTTGTAGTCCGGCATGCCGACTGTTAGGAAAGCGAGAAGCACAGCATTAATATAAAGAGAAAGCTTGATATAATGTACTAAGCTAAATTGTAAATAGGCTATAAGGTAAATAAATACGATAACAATAATTGAAATTGAACTTTAGTAACTTTCGTATATGGTTGAAATTGGTCTTATGTGCAGTAGTCAATGCGAGCTTTTGTTTCACTCATTGGTTTTACGAACAAAAGATCGCGCAGTAAATGCTTACAAAAAAAATCGCTAAGTATAGGTACTCTCACTGCAATTTCAACCGTGGTGTGTTGGAATAATGAGTTTAATCGAAGCAGCTGTTTTTCATCTATATGCCGTGCTGAACCTTATATTTCATCAGTACTTTAAATACTAATCAAGATAACTTTTGCGACTTGATTATATTATTAAATTAAATATCGGTAGAATAGTTTTTTGTAAAAATTATAACTAAATACATACTATAAATTGCGCTCCAATAATAAAGCGAAAATCATGTGAAAGCTGTTATTAGCAGGGATCGGAATAGTTAGTGCTTTTTTGGGCCAATGAACCTGAATGATAATGTTACTAAGGACATGCCCCGGGATTTTTCCTCCTCACAATTTTGCGCCACTCGCGTTATTTTAAGGCAATATTTTTTTTATTTCTTTATCCAAACTTTGATTTTACTATCTAAATGTGTCCTCGGTGAACCAGCTTTTATTTTACACAGATGGAAAGCTAAACTAATATAAAATCTCGACAGCGCGAGGGAAAGGGATAACTTTAGTGACCAATATAATATTTGCATAAAGCACTATGTAAAATACGTATTCCTAAAATCATTCTCTATAAAAAAACCGTTTTAATAAATAATAGATTTCCCGAGATTCAGAAGGCTTATCCATGTTATGATAACGGTCTCTAAAGCCCGCGAAAAGCACTAACTATTCCGATCACTGGTTATAAGCTAATGTAGTGTAAAGCCCTTTGGTCAAAAGTAGAAGAAATAGGTTCGTAAAGATATAAAGATGACATACTGGAGAAAACATGTTTAGTGTGTTCTTACCTTGAGCGCCAAGCATGGTCGCCTTGACCGTGGATAAGATCTTGAGCTGCGTGCCGATCGTCGGGATACGCTCGCACACTTGTAGCAGGTTCTAGAACAAAGACGTAACACGATTGATTGAAGACTCCGAGACGTTTGGTCTAGGATTTAATACCAAAGTAAGAACCCGCTCCAGAAAATAATCATTGGAATACTATAAAGTATAAAGGTGGAATTCAGTCTTGAAAACAATAATGAACAGTGGAATGGGAGTTTGGTTTGCTTCCTATTTTTTTTATCAAAGATACTATATTTTCGTTTAATTCGTAAGTATCGGTTTCCTCTATCAAATCTTCAAGTACAGCATCAGAAATAGAGAGTACTGATTAATTGTCCAATAATAAGATTCTAAAGATTCGTTTACGAATTAACATTATTTTTTTCTATATTCAATCAATTTAATACCTCATGTATGGTCCTTCGATTCGGATTTTAATCAAGTAAACTTATCCTTACCGTCCTGATCCTCTTATCGGTACACTCGAGCGCCAGCTTCTTGGCGAGTCTGGTGACTTCCTCGGAAGCCTCTGCGATGGCCTTGGCAGTTGCGATGAGCTCCCTCTTGCTACCTGGGGGCGGAAGGTCGAAGGTTAGTAGTTGAAGATATGGGGAGTTGAGGAGGTGGCATGCTTGCATGTTTATTATTGCATTCACAAGTTGCTAACGAAAATATAAAGGACCAAAAAAATGATCGGCATGTTTTGTTTAACAATATAAAATAATGAAAATCACTACTACTATTGCAGAATCCACTATACAGGTGTTGAATTAAATTTATGACAATGTCGTCCTAAAAGTTTCATAGAAGTTTTTCATCCATAACTCCATGCAAACAAGCCATTCAAGTTTAATGAAATCCTGAACCATAGCAGAAACACAAAAGATGTATGAATATACAGGAGATTATTTTTAAATGAAGAGCTAAAAGGACCATCTCAAGAACTGTGATTACTTTTAAATTCTGTATAAATGATTGAAGTTCAGGATAAGAATACCTGGAAGGGTCTGGGGGAGGCCCAGCAGAGGGATAGTACAGGCTAATTTAAAAACAACTCTCTACTACTAATTACACAATATAAAGCACAATATGGCAATGATATATACAAGTCTACAACCATGATGTGACTTACCGCTCAGATTCAGAAAGACTTCTATCCGTGGGCGAGTGAGAGACATGGACAATGGTTACAACATCGATCGTAAAGCTTAGGCGCATATTATTTATATTATTGTATAAAAGCAAGATAAATGTACATACTATATGACACATTATAATGCAATATGGTCATTTTAAAGAGCAGCAGATTTAAAATATAAATAATAATATGCACCTAACTATAAATAGAACAGTGTTAGCATGAATAGTGCGTATAAATTGAGCTTTATAATAGTTACACAGCAAGTATAGAAAGATACACAGTTATACATAAATAGTTAACATATGTATTGTTTCGGACCATTTAAATTGCGACATAAACCTACAAAACCGTTATAGATTATTCATGATTCCATATTTTTATAGTATGGCTCTAGCTATAAGATATTGTATACACCACAGATATAAATTTAACTAGATGACGCGATTGTATGTACTTCGCGTGTCAAAAAAGCGTAGTAAAAGTGCGATCAATGTTCGTAATTTGAGCTTTTCGTTTAGCATTATATCATTTAGAAAATGCCTTTTTATGCCATGTTGAGCTGTAAAGACTGTATTATAGAAAAAGTTGGCCGAGCCATTGGAAAAGTTTTCTTTTATTGGTAAGTAAATTTGTTTTTAAATTGTTTTTGAAAAAGTGGCACACTTGGTTTATACAAAGATGGAGGGACTTGCGTTATCTAGTTAGATTTATGTCTGTGGTACGAGTATACACAATTTCACTAATGCCAAAGAGGCATATAAATTCCTTGGACAATATTTGCATGTTGTTGATCAATTTCACTTGTACTTCATTAAATAAGTAAAACACTCATAGTTTTCTATATTTAACATAGCAAGCAACTGCAAGACTTATAATACCCATTTTACTTTATGACAACGCATTATGCAGTCGAATAGGTAAGCCAGTTAGCGTTAGTTGAGCTACCAGCCCAACACACACATACCCTACTGCAGTTTTGATGAGTCTTGGAAGCCGTTCGATCAGTCTAATATTCTTTTTCTTAGCGTATCGATAGCAAATATAGTCTCCTATAGAAGATATATTTACCTTTGGAGTCGGAGCGCACGAGTTCGGACAGACGCGCCATGAGGATGGCCATACGTTTAGCTGCAGCGATGATCTCGTTGTCTTTGGACGACCATTCGCGCACAGCCTTGTGCAAGTTGTGGGCGGCAACCTGAGTACAGAATATTTATTTGTTTAGGTAAACTGTCGTTTTTTGATTATATCGTAAACTGTTTGATACAATATTATCGATATTTTGATTTTCTTTTTGTAAGTATTTGTGTGCTTGTGCTGTGTTAGTCTGTATTTTTAACTATTGTACTGTTTCATTTTCAATTTTCAGCACTGAACTGAATGTTAAAATTCAACAGAGCATTTTTGTTCAGGCATTAAAAGACAACAACCTCTTATGGAGCGTTTAGTAATTGTCACTTAATTGCTTCTAAAATTGTATCATGAAAGGAACGACCTACCTAATACATTTGTGTAATGAATATGTATAAAACTTACCAAAATAGGATGGCTAGGATGCGGCTGCCTCCTAAAGATATCCTCTCCCTCATCATCCGTGTCAGCCGGCGGCGGCGGGCGCGGGGGCGGCGCCTGACCCGTGGGGGGCGGGGGGCGGGGCGGCGCCGGCACGTCCGACACGTGCGACACTTGCGACACGTGCAGGCGGGAGAGAGCTTCTGGGAGGGCGGGTGGTGGAGGTGGGGGGGCGTAGTGACCGGATAGAGCTGATTCTACTTCTCCGGCTGCGCTGATTATCTGTGGAAATAAATAGAACCGATTAAAAAAACATAACTTTAACTCCCTATGTCGTTCTCATTGCTGGGACACAAGCCTCTGCTCAGTAACAAGGAGTGGGCCATAAATCCACCCGCCCATGCAAGTAGCGCAGATTTATTTAATATTTTACGTACACAAATATACAGATGCGGACTTAATGCCATAAGGCACGTTTATACGAGAAGGATCGCGGCGGTGAGGCGATCGAACGGTCGACCTCGAATACATAACATTCGTATCCTTACCTCAGCATTAGCAGAGCGCCACGCTCCCGCCTGCGCCCTATCCCCTAAGGCCACGGCCTTGGCGCGGTGCACAGCGGGCGGGATGGCCGCTTGTAGGCGCTGCTGAGCGGTTGTGAGCGAGCGAGCGAATTCCGCGTCTTCTGTATTGTCACGTTCCGCTCCGCCTACTAAAAGGACGCGGTTGGCAAGCCTGGGGGACAGAAAACAGAATATTATAGACTAGCCAATACATTTCTTGGCTCTGCTGCCCAGTTTCGGTCTCGGACCTTGAGAGGAACCTTTCAAAAGGCGCTTGGACTTGGGGAAGAGACTAGGGAAGTGTGGTATTTTTAATTCACTAAAAGCACCCCGGTGATTACCACCAGCCCGTATAGGAGCCCCGTGACCTCTCAAATGACCACCCCGGGGTCTGGAACCCTCTCTATGCAACATCTGAAGTACCTCCTCATCTCGCTGTGCACGGCAGCACGTAATCACTATGCCACCGTCTTACCTGGAGTCACTTGGTTTTGGTGTAGATATTTGCGTGGCCATTTTCGTTTTTAGGGTTCCGTACCCAAAGGGTAAAAACGGGACCCTATTACTAAGACTCCGCTGTCCGTCTGTCTGTCTGTCTGTCTGTCTGTCACCAGGCTGTATCTCATGAACCGTAATAGCTAGACAATTGAAATTTTCACAGATGATGTATTTCTGTTGCCGCTATAACAACTAATACTGAAAACAGAATAAAATTAATATTTAAGAGGGGCTCCCATACAACAAACGTGTTTTTTTTTGCCGTTTTTTGCGATAATGGTACGGAACCCTTAATGCGCGAGTCCGACTCGCACTTGGCCGGTTTTTGTAATCATGAACAACTCATGAAGTGATGATAGACGAGAAATGCAAAACTTGGCACTTATTATATTTAACCAACTTTATTTTAATGTTAACAATAATTGTCTGACAAGAATAAAATAAAAGGTTCAACTGTAAGCTTTTTGAGATAATACGAGAGGCCTCGGGCGAATGGGCTGCTCACCACCCCCCTAAGGCCGTCACTGCATGTGACCTAAACTTAACTGGCGAAATATACATGTACATAGTACCTGCCTGTCTAGGCAACAGCGTAAAACTTAACACGCATTGCGATTTTTAGCCGCGCGGATTTTATTCACGCGAATTTTCTTCTGCGTACTGACGCACTGCGGAAAAAATTCCGCGCGATTTTTGTATCTTTCTACCTGTTCATAGGGCTCAAAATATTCGCGCGAATTTAATCCGCGCCGCGGTGCGGTGGATTCTGTTGCAAAACACGTCCTGTTGCGGTATTATTTCCGCACGAATTTTTATCGCAATGCGTCAGTACGTAGACGGTAGGTAGGCGGTAAAAATTCGCGCGAATAAAAACCGCAGTGCGTGCTAAGCCTAATATTGAAATGTTATGTTATGTCTTGAGTTACCTGGCAATAGCTGAAGTGTTGTCGACCATCTTCTGTGAGTCGTTGTTGCGGATAGCATCCTCGCAGAGGTAGGTGTGTTTCTGCATCAATTCACCTGTAAGAAAAGAGATCAATTAAAATACTGACTACTAAAAATCGAATATCTTTAAACCCTCAGAGGTTATTATTTTTTCAAAGGATGAACGATAAGGTCAAGGAGGCAAGAAGAGACAATATTACAGCGGCAAGCACAATTACCCTCGCAATCCGACATATCTAAAGCCCATGTTATCCAAAACACAAGATGTAAATTTATAGGGGAGGTCTTTTCCTAGCAGTGGGATGATACAGGCTAACACTAACCAGTAAACTACAGGTTGCTCTATTAATAAGGCGGATATCCGCAGCAGGACAAAAGTTATCGACATAGCCTAGAAGAATTGCGAAACCTAAGTGGCAGTGAGCAGAGTACATTGTTAGCAGAACGAATGCTCGATGGGGACAAAAACTCTTGGGAGTGGCGTTCGCGAACCGGAAGACGATACGTTGGAAAGCCTCCCACTAGGTGGAGGGTTGCGGGAATGTGTTGGATCCGCCACACACTGAACCAAACAGTGTGGCGACACTCTCGGGAGGGGTATATCCAGAGTTGGATTGTCTCTCGGCTTAAACGATGATGATGAACAAATCACTGTGTATTAACTTACCAGCAGTCCTGACAAAGTCGAGTGGGTCAACAGCCTGGTCACACAGATCTCTGACGCGAAGCACTGCGTCCGCATACTGGTTCTTGAGGTTGTTGAAATGCTCCTCAGCTACCTGTAGTAAAAACATGTAGATTTTAATTAGTTTAGTTAAGATGAGAACAGAAGGTTTAATATTGATTCATAAACAGTGGCAGCTTTATTGAATTTTTTAGAGAAACAATCTACTAGAAGTAAACAGACGGGTTACATTTTATCATCATCATAATAATTTCAGCCGAAACACGTCAATTGCTGAACAAAGGCTTCCCCCAAGTGTCGCCACGTTGCGCAAACAGTTTAAACTCTATCCAACCGACCAAATCGGCCAATCACACGAAACGGAAATCCACATCGCGTCATTCATCTCGCATGCAATTCATACGCAATACGGCTGCAGGTAACCGATCCACCTAGTGGGAAGCCTTCCAACGCAACGTCTTCCAGAACATTTCTACCTCATCGACCATCCGTTCGCGAGCAATGTGCCCTGCCCGATGCCACTTAAGTTTGGCAATTCTTCGGCTTATATCGGTGACCATAATTTTTTTGGAGGATATCTTTATTTCTGATATGATCACGTAAGGAAACTCCGAGCATAGCCCTCTCCATTGCCCTTTGGGTGACTCCTTCTAACGAGGTCCATTTGTGAGCGACCACGTTTCGGTTGCATTTGCAACTGTAAAATTACAGTTTGATACAGTTTTTGTGCAGATACAACTGTCAACCGAGTGCACTGCATGGCAACTGTACGCCATGACGTTAAGATTGATTGATCTTCTGTTTCATTTTCTAAAACAAAAAACTAATCTTACCTTGCTATCCGGATTGTAGAGCCTGATCTTGCCAGCTGCAATCAATTGTGGTGACAGTTTCTCAACCTGTGAACAAATGAACATTGAGTTGTTAACATTCTTGTTTATAATATTACCAACATTTAAAGGCCACCTACACCGCCTAGAGTGTTTCTCGTAGTGATATTTAGATCATATTTTGAATACGATTCGAAGCCTTAACTGTAAACTCTTAAACGTTACATACAGGTATAGTGCCCGGCACGTAAGTTGGCAAGGTTTTGGCGTAGTGGGGGGTAAGTTCGCGCATATTCCACGAACTGACCAACCACCATATAGAGCGAACGGAACGTGGACGCGATACGATTGGTCAGTCTATCCTTGTGTCAACTGACCAACCTATCGCGCGTGAGGAACGGTGCTAAACGTTCCCCGCACCACGCTCTCTACCAAACATACCTAAAAAACGATTTTTGCGCATCTAACGACTCTTGCCAACTTACGGGCCGGGGATTATAAAAGCATGCGTATTCTTGAATAGCCAGCATGTCTATCCACCAGCTGCGTGTATCACCTGCTGCGCGTTATGTATGAGCTGGTCAGCAAGCCGCTTGTTGTGCCCCACACCGGCGGCGACGACGCCCGCGGCCGCTACCGCGCGCGCACTGAATGCGCCCAGCGCTGCTGCCTTGTCGTGGAAATTGGGTTCACGACCCGGGGTACCTGTGGGAAAATCAGATATTTTAACTAACCTGAACTCACTCACTTGGACTTTGATTTCATTACACGAGCAAAAACCCATCTTTTAGGGATCATTCTTGTCACTCTGCACTCTATCTCAACTTTCTAGTGTCCGACCGAAATTTTCAGTTTCGGCGGCAATTCTGCCGAAACTACGACTGAAACCGAAACTGCATTCGGGCGTTCTCGTGCTCTGATCGGTCATGTTCGGCGCGTTAAATTCCATCCAACCGAGTAAGCGATGAAGACATTTTGCCGCGTCCACGTGCCTAATCATGTTGTGACTGGCTTGTGTTTGTAATTCGTTTTGTTTGTTGTGCGTTTTCGTGTGATTTATTTTAAATTCGGTAAGTTTTATTACGTGATATAGCATAACAGTAGGTAGTAAACATCAAAACATGTTGAAGACTGCATAGCTATGTGATTTAAAGATAAAAAATAAAGACTGAATGGTTATAATAACGGTTTTCTTTATTTTTCCCTAAAAACATGATCCTTGTAAGGAAGATCGGTTTCGGCCGAAACTGACTGTTGCCGAAATTCGGTTTCGGTCGTAAAAACCAGTTTCGGGTGTAAACTCTTTCAAACACACAAAACACCTCAGTTAAAATTAAAAAATACAAATACAAGTTACCCATAGGTGCATTAACAGCATCAGTGAAGTGCCTGAGTGGAGCCGCCACATCGATGAACTCTTCCACGACTCGGTTCACGACGGCGCGTTCTGTAGCACGCTTCAGCTCATGCAGCTTGTCTGTCAGCTCCCTGCAACACGTCGTGATGATACATTACATTACGGGAGGCAATAGGGAACATTACGCAAAGCTGATCCAGCAGATACAGCATGTAAATATAGCTTAAGAGTAAACAGTAAAAGTTTGAAAAAGCGCAACAAAATTGTTCGGCTTTTTGAACACTTTTGGTGGTTTTCAATAGGTTCATCCACGTGAATATAAAATAAAACAATACCAAAAAGTTAAAAAACATGTACAAGAATATTTTAAACACAGAATTATCTCAAAATCAATCACCTAACTATAAACGAGACAGAAGCCATTTTTTTTTTAATCCATAAATAATTACAGTAAGTTAATCTAGCGGGCGAAATTATCAGCGTAAACATAGAGGGCTCGACTGAGGGATCCCTATCGGGCGATATCGGATACGATCAGAAAAGTGTGAGAGAGCATAAAAGTGATCGTGCAGCCAGTCAATCAATCAAATAGTTTATTTCTAATAAACCTTATAAGTACTTTATAATTGACAAACAAAAAAAAAGATGAATCTAGTTGCAAATTCGCAAGCGTCAATAAGTCTCTATGGAGTAGAATGTGCAAGAAACACCACATATACTCTTTTCCATCACTTTTAATTACAATAATTTGGTTACATCATTGTTGTTGGAAAAATACTAATACACATAATATGTGAATACGATGTAAAAAGACGTGCACGTAAAAGCGTCTAGAGTAAAACAAACAATTCAAAAATACAATAAATACGTAATTAAATACAGGCCGAGGCAGCTAAGTTATGACCACTCCCGTTCACGAACATGACGCATGGATTGGCAGCTCTCAGCTCAACCATCATGAAGGGAACCGAATGAGAGACATTTGAGAGAGTAAGACACATTATAGACGACTGGGAATGGCAGAACTGTCACTTTCTTTCTATAGAATAGTAAATTTTGAGTCGGCAGATGCTGCGTTGGAAGGCTCCCACTAGGTGGGTCGACGACCTGGTTAAGGTTGCGGGAATCCGGTGGATGTAGCGACACTTAGGGGAGTCCTGTTTTCAGCAGTGGACATCTTTCAGATGTAATGATGTTGATATTAGTTTTTACCTGGTGATAGCTCTGGCTTCTTCGCTGTCACCCTTGCCGCTAGCGCACAAGTCAGCCAACTTGTCGGAAAGACGCTGTACCTCGGAGCACAGCTGGAGAACTTCCGCTTTCTCACGACCTTGCAGACCATCGGCGATCTAAAAGCATATCAGCATAATTAAAATAAAATAAATTTTCCGTCTCTACCATTTTACTAAACAACTACATAAGGATATTATCGATATTTAAAAAGTAATAAGATAGTATGTTACCCTTTGTCCCTGAGAGACGATGCTGTTGATGGCTTTCTGACCCTCGATCCTGGTGACTGGATCCGCAGCTGGGTGCAACAGCCACTTGTGAGCTGTCTCCAGTCTATTTACACACAAACACAACAACTATATTAAATTTCGGAGTAAATTACGCATAAACCACAAAATATTTCTTCTAAGGGCCGATTTCACCAATGAAACTAATCGCGATTAATTCAACTAAACTCAGTTTATGCAAATACAGCGTTCTGATTGGTTGAGACTACTGAGAAACTACTAATCAGAATGCTGTATTAGCATAAACTGAGTTTAGTTGAACTAATCGCGATTAGTTTCTTTGGTGAAATCGGCCCTAAATTGTCATCCAGGCGACTGAGTTTAATTCCAAGATCGATTCCAAGTGGTATTGGTTACTAACAGGACATTCTCAATAGCTGCCCGGGCAGCATAATTTTGTGCCTGGTATATGGTGGCAATATGGGCGCTTTCTTTCACATGGAACTTGAACAAATCTGGCAAAATGGATGTAGAGTACGTGTCTGCCTAACTCATCGACGGATACAGCCGTGATGTAACACTATCCCCTTACCTAGCCTGCATGGTTTTCCCGCCCTGCTTCTCAGCCGCCCTCACACCCTCGTTCACAATTACGTCCAGCTCATTGATCTGGTGACGCAGGTCTGATGCCAGGTTCAATGCCTGAAATATGTTACGAGGTTAAGGAACTTTGAGAGATGTTAAAAAGACATCTAGTCACGAAATGTGGATTTTTTTATTTTCTTGGCATTACCTTGGCTTCTCTGCCATGTCCGTATTGTCGCTCGTCGCAAAGTTGGTCAGCGTTTATACCTCCAGACCTGAAGTAAAAATAAAATAAGGGTTAATATATGATTCTTGATAGCTTAATCAGTTTCAGATATTGTCAAGGAATTTTAGCAACATTTGCAATTTAGATCAAACAATTTATTATTCCAAGTAATCTTATTCTTTAAAATTAAAAGACAAAAGACAAAGACAAAAGATATTTATTTCAACTGGGCCACCAAGCGGCACTTTTGAATGTCACAATTTAAATTTAAATGGAATACAAGTTGATTCTACCGTGCATTCGGAAAGTAGCTAGTTATGGAGAAGAATGCACAAGAAACTCCATACTTTTTAAATTTACATGGAATAAAAGTTGATTCTACCGTGCATTCGGAAAGTAGCTTGTTATGGAGAAGAATGCACAAGAAACTCCATACTTACTCTTTTAAAAAAAAAAATGATTCTACCGTGCATTCGGAAAGTAGCTTGTTATGGAGAAGAATGCACAAGAAACTCCATACTTACTCTTTTAAAAAAAAATAAGATTTTTACAATATTTAGGTACATGAGTACATACATTAATAAATTCACATATGTGAGGACAATGCACCCAGAATAGCACTACACACTATACTATGTAAAGGTATAAAGTATTAAAAGTACTCACACATGTACTGTGCAGTTATACAATAGGTACTAGAAAAACATCAACATCCGAAGCAGTTGAGTTATGACCAATCCCAACTGACGGCGCCCGTTCACGAACATGACGCATGAATCGGCACCACCCAGCTCAACCATCATGAAGGGAACCGAATGATCCAACACACGCGCCACCATCAGAGAGACATTTGAGAGAGCATGACACACTCAACTGCCAGGGCACACACAAGTCAACGAACGACACATATGTATAGCAAATGGTAGATTTACAGTTGGGTACATAGTACCCACACACGTGCTGTGCAGGTATACAATACTAAAAGAAATCGAGTCTATACAACACAAACATATCATTTTTTTGCGCCCTAGTGGTTGTGGAGCAGGACTAGCATTGAGCCAAGCATTTTTATCAGTGATATAATCCCCCAACATATAATATGCCTGCCTGCATAGTGTGCGTTTTATACAATTTTTAAATTTCGTCTCATTCAGTTCTAGAATATGGGGAGGAATTTTATTGTAACATTTTGTACAGTACCCCATGAAAGATGAGGCCACTTTTGCCAGTCTGAAACCTGGTTGAACTAATTGGTCCCTATTTCTAGTAATGTAATTATGTCTGTCTCCGTTTTTACTAAAAAGATGTAAATTCTTTCTCACGTACATGATGTTTTCATAAATATATTGACAAGGAACCGTCATGATGTTAATGTCCTTAAACAGTTCCCTTAGAGAATCACGGCGGCGAAGATTGTAAATCGCTCTGATGGCTCGTTTTTGCAGAATAAAAATAGACTCAATGTCTGCAGCCCTTCCCCATAGTAAGATACCGTAAGACATTATACTATGAAAGTAACTAAAATAGACTAGCCTAGCGGTATCTATATAAAGATAATTGTTTTTCACAAGGAGTATCATCTTGTAGTAAAAACATCAGTTTTGCTATTATAAAAATATGTCTGGCAATTGTTTACAATGACAAGAACAAATATGGCAAGTCTCGTTAGTGTTCTAGATCAGCTATTCTGTATTTACCTGGCGATCCTCCTGGCAGCATCGGCAGGCTGAGGAGCTAGATGTTCAGTGGCACGCTGTGCTGACGTCAACACGCTGCGCAAGGCACGCTCACCATAGATCAGCTATTCTGTATTTACCTGGCGATCCTCCTGGCAGCATCGGCAGGCTGAGGAGCTAGATGTTCAGTGGCACGCTGTGCTGACGTCAACACGCTGCGCAAGGCACGCTCACCATAGATCAGCTATTCTGTATTTACCTGGCGATCCTCCTGGCAGCATCGGCAGGCTGAGGAGCTAGATGTTCAGTGGCACGCTGTGCTGACGTCAACACGCTGCGCAAGGCACGCTCACCATAGATCAGCTATTCTGTATTTACCTGGCGATCCTCCTGGCAGCATCGGCAGGCTGAGGAGCTAGATGTTCAGTGGCACGCTGTGCTGACGTCAACACGCTGCGCAAGGCACGCTCACCATAGATCAGCTATTCTGTATTTACCTGGCGATCCTCCTGGCAGCATCGGCAGGCTGAGGAGCTAGATGTTCAGTGGCACGCTGTGCTGACGTCAACACGCTGCGCAAGGCACGCTCACCATAGATCAGCTATTCTGTATTTACCTGGCGATCCTCCTGGCAGCATCGGCAGGCTGAGGAGCTAGATGTTCAGTGGCACGCTGTGCTGACGTCAACACGCTGCGCAAGGCACGCTCACCATAGATCAGCTATTCTGTATTTACCTGGCGATCCTCCTGGCAGCATCGGCAGGCTGAGGAGCTAGATGTTCAGTGGCACGCTGTGCTGACGTCAACACGCTGCGCAAGGCACGCTCACCATAGATCAGCTATTCTGTATTTACCTGGCGATCCTCCTGGCAGCATCGGCAGGCTGAGGAGCTAGATGTTCAGTGGCACGCTGTGCTGACGTCAACACGCTGCGCAAGGCACGCTCACCATAGATCAGCTATTCTGTATTTACCTGGCGATCCTCCTGGCAGCATCGGCAGGCTGAGGAGCTAGATGTTCAGTGGCACGCTGTGCTGACGTCAACACGCTGCGCAAGGCACGCTCACCATAGATCAGCTATTCTGTATTTACCTGGCGATCCTCCTGGCAGCATCGGCAGGCTGAGGAGCTAGATGTTCAGTGGCACGCTGTGCTGACGTCAACACGCTGCGCAAGGCACGCTCACCGTAGCCGTTGCGATGTGCGTCTGAATCCTGTGATCAACAACATAGCATTATACTAATGTATCATATTTTTGTATATTGTACATGCTAAAAACCTTCATATTTCTGTGTAAATAATTTTAGTAATGCAAATAATTACGTTTGAATTTCCATTTCCCCCGCGAGCCAGCTTATTTCAATAAACCGGACTCAAAGTCGGTCTGCTAGTAGAATATGCCTGATGTGAACACCAAAGAACACTTAGTCCAAACTAGGAATTGAATCACTAAATGGACTTAATTAGTACTTAGTACTAATACTTAGTAGTATTAGTAGTTACTTAAGGAGTAAAGCCAATAAATACTTGCATCAACAAACACTCACATTAAGAAACTCGTGCGCAGCGCCCATCTTGGCGTGTATCTGTTGCTGCAACGCCTTCAGTACGGCTACGTTGTCCTTCTCCCCGCCATCCTCCACGTACGACGTCAGTTGTAGCACGCTGACAAAAAAAAATAGTTTAACTTTCATTTCAAAGTCTAAGCATTTATTTCCATTAAGACATTTAGGGTCAGCTTACACCAAGACGCGAATTCCAAAATTTGAATTCCCTCACTTAAATATGAACCTTTTTCTGCAAGAAATAAAATTCTATGTTATATAGCTATTTTATAAAGTGCACGTAGCGGCTCGTCTCGACGCGTCGCATCTCCGATTGAGCACAAATTGTCAAGAATTCAGAAAATTTAACCAAGCCCGTCATAAATAAAACGCATTATGATTTTATCATTAAAGGTCTATCCACACATAAAAGGGCCGTGCCAAAAAAAAAAACGGTCGTTTTATATGAGTTCGTTCACACACGCCCGTGCACGGGCCAGTGACGAATCTTCAATGTCTGGCCCGGCCCTGATATGTGTGGATAGACCTTTAAAGTGCCTGCCACTTACAAACGTGAAGTCAGGAATGTCTAGAATATAAATGTTCAAACGTGGGCTATGTTTGTTTACCAAGGACGTAATGGCATCAATTCATATGCCTATAAATTGCATAAAAGTGTGCAAGTAGTAGTAAAAGTTAAAGGCTTGTGGGTTGCAGGTATGTGTATTATCGCCTTTAAATATGATTGGCAATAAGGTGGTACACTAGGTAAAATAAAACTGTTGTGGACCGGTATATCGTTCAACTCAACTAACCGTATAATTTCGTGTATTTCATCAGCCATTCTCTGCGCCAGATAATTTCTGTTCTCCGCAGCTTCCTCCATACCTTTGCCTCCTGCAATAAAAATGTGATTAATTGAGAGTCAATAAAATAAAATATTCGACTAGCAACATTCTTGAGTGACCTTAGAGATAAGTGTTCTATTCCAGTCCAGAAGTTCGACACATAGGAACAACAAAATAGACCTGACGTCAGACAAATCCTACATTGCGCAATTAAAGTTTTGAACAAGCTACAGTTTTCAACAAAGGTGGCCAGTTCCTCACCAGACACAACACTCTTCTGGTCGGAGGATCCTCCCTAATCAATGTAGTTTGCGAGCCCTTTTCCGCATGTCTCTATAAAGTAATTCAATCATCCCGAATACTAGAAATATGTCGACCTGCTTGACAAATACCGGTCGAACGCTGTCCATATCCAGCAGACACCCGCTACCTCCATTCATTTTCTATGGTGACTCATCTTACCTTCAGTGAGGATGTGTATGTAGATCTTCATGGAGCAGATGAGCACTGGCGCCAGTTGTTTGACGCTCTCGAGGCATCGGTTCAGGGTCTCTGCGTGAGGTGGATGGGTCAGCTCAGCTGCCCTAGCTGCTACCTATAAAACCATTGAGACATTAAGCACAGACTCGGAGTATTAATGAAAATAAATAAAGTTTCACGAGTTATTTGGACGAAAAAAAATATTCAAATAATAAAAACGAAATTCTCGAACTTCCACTAAAAAGAAAGTCTACCATAGCACAATGCATTTATTCCTGAAGTAGAACTGTTATAGAAGGTGAACAGCATTGCTTACCTCTCTGGCTGCCCTGGAAAGTGCTGGCGAGATGTCTCTAAGGAACTGCACCAAGTCTTCCATGGTGTCTATGACCTCCGCCACTCCTAGGTAGTCTAGCACCTGAAATATTATATTAACATCAATTATATTATTTATTTACATAAGATAACTTTCTAAAACACCAAAGTAGCAACCAACTAGGCATTTGTTTTTCCTTATAAAACCGCAACATACAGCACCAATGTTTCTCACGGCACAAACAATACGTCTCCACTCGTCTACTAGATAATGAGTTATTATATTAAAGCGAATAGAAATTGCTAAAAGACTTTCATTTTCTCACAGAAATATGAAAATAATCGCGATTTATGAAAGTCTGATGTGACGAAGTGTGTGACAATTATATGTAGTTAATTTATGGCTTCGTGATTAATTGATTACTGAAGAATATTTTAACAGTTTGTAAGCCACGACGCGCATCGTGAATAATCGTGATGGACGCTTTGCAATGTATTTTTGCAAAAACACTTCGGAATTTGCGATCAAACAAAATTAAAGTACTGCTTCTGAACGTAAACAAATAACGTTCGAAATTTTACTTGGCTTGAATATGAAAAAATCTTAATTTTGTATATATCTCTGATCTAAATCGTAAAAGATACACCAACCCATGCCAGCTTCAGAGTAATAATTAAGCACATACCTTTTTACACTCCTTAACAATCTTCCGGACCTCCGACTCATCAAAACACAGCAGCAATGCCGAAGTCCCTTGCAAGATCCCACGGGAGCCTTCAATCAGCTTCTTCCTGCAAACAAAACTTAGTTTCAGCTCCCTCACACTTGCGGTATCAGACTCGAAGGTGAAGAGACTCGCGTCGAGAGACATTGACATCATGGCCAAGTATGGAAGAATACAACCTTCGGGCTTTCGGTACCAAGCATGAAGACAACGGAACAATTTAAAATTTTCTTCAAGTTATATTGTCATGCAAAAGTGCAGTTGAAACAGATTTATTTGGGAAGGTAAATGACCTGCAGTTTTGCAGTATTTTTCTTTACGGATGGAGATTTGTTAGTTTTGTAACAGCTGTGAAAGTTTGAGGAATGCTGATGTTTATTTTTGTTTGAGATTTATGATGAGTATGCCATGGCATGAAAAATTCATAAGTATTTGCTAGAGTGCTTTAGTCTAAAATTGATATTCTTTTGTTAGATGGAATGTGCCTCAATAGTTTAGTCGCTAGTTCGGACTTCGGCTCTCCGTAGATATACCGCTTGGAATAGTCAGTGCCGAAATCTTCAAGCGGTCGCTGTTGGACAATCAGCAGTTTCAATACATACTTAACTTTCGCAATCGCGGACCGCTTTTGGAAACGCAGCCAAAAGCTGAAAACTGCCCAACAGCGACTGCTTAAACCTGTTGGGCTGCTCCAACGAATCTGTCTATGGACGCTCTAAGGAGGCAACTGGCAGCTTACTTCACAAAGTTCTACTAGGATCGACTAGCGACCCTCCTGAAACCCTGTTAGTAAAGGATCGCTTTCTTCTATGGATATATGCAATACCATAAGCTTCGCCATGTGTTTACGTCCTAAAAACAAAGAAATAGGTGGTAAGGTGATAAACTTTACCAAATGAACTCTATTTCGATAAATATTAATTCAAAGAGCTCTAATTCTTTACGTAATAATTGTTATTTAAAAAAAATATATAAATATAGTTCGATACAAACGGAACACTCCAGGAGTCGCTGCGCAGTAGCATTTTCATGTGATGACGAGAGTGAGGGGTGGGGTGATACTTAACAAGTAGTTTGAATGGAGCCATAACCTTAGCCATTAATGGGATAAAGTTGATATTACCTTGCAGGTCCTGAGTAAGGGTCAGCTCGCAGCATGTCGGAAGCCTGCTGTAGTAGGGTGGCGGCTGTCTCCACGCGGTGTAGCGCGCTAGGCATGTCATGTCTGAGGACTGAGTCTTCTGAAGACTCGATGGTTTCGTGGCCGACCTGGAAACATGCGATATAAAGGATTGTGTAGGTAGAAATACGATGTAGAGCCTCAAGACTACAAGGTATCGTAGTTCCTAGACAAATCTGGTCCAGAATGCTCACACTGTCCCTGATTTGACTGGTGTTCGCATCCACTACAGAGGTGCACAGATACCATGCAGGAATAAGAACTTAGATCCTTTTTGTTCAAATTGTATCTTGGAGAAGTTTGTTCCATCTATAGCCTTACCTTTTTTCCGGGTGTAACAAAAAAGGTGGCTTATGGACGTCATGGACGCTTCTAAATTTCATAAACACCAGTCTCATCTGGCTAACTACGTCAATATAGCTAATAAAACAGGAAGGATATTCTTCGTCAGTATAACTCACTTTAACCAGGTTGTTGACGGCGAGAGACACGGCTTGCACCGGTCTCGCCAGGTCAGGCATAGCATTGCCATCTTCTGCTTCTTCATGGAGGATCACCAGTCGAGAAACCTGGGGACAAAAAGAGTAGAATGTTAGATGAATGATCTCTGATAGAGTTTTAATTATTACCCAATGCATAAATAATTTGGCGACCAAACATTTTTTCGACCATGTTTCCCTAATCCTGGAAATAAAGAATATAAATTATTATCTTTCCACGACGAACAGTGAAGCAACTGTGGTTCCCATAACAGGTACCCTTCAAATCACCAAAGCGTTTGCAAGCATAACTCTGGCATTTTCGTTTTTATATGAAAATTGTCATGGCAAGATCTCTAATTTATATTTAACTTTTGCAACCTCATTCACCCACCAGTTTTACATACATTGGCGTATGCTGTCAGTATCTATAATGTACTCTGTGGCGTATGTACAAACTACAAACTATCCAAGTCACTGCACTTTACTTTTACTGCATTCATTTCTTGGCATTTTCTCCACTTCATAATGCATCATAAATTATGAAATGTCATTTCGTTTCTCTCGCATGAAAGAGGAAATAAACATAAGCTTGAACTTTAAAGTTTAAGACTGTAACAAACGAGCATACAAAATGGATATAGAATAAGATATATAATGTATGGCCTAAGCACGGCGTTTCCGGTCGCTGAGAGTTTCCGCTCTTTAGAAAGCCTAGTATATGATTGTATGTAACAAACATTCTTTATGATTGTGACCTTTTGGCTTCTTATTTTATAGTAGTACTAGCTGACCCGGCAAACTTTGTTTTGCCATAAAAACACCAAACATTTATCTACCCTACCTACCCTACCTTACACTACCTACCCTACCCTACCCTACACTACCCTACCCTACACTACCCTACCCTACACTACCCTACCCTACACTACCTTCCCTACCCTACGCTATACTACCCTACCCTATCCTACACTACCCTACCCCAAAATACAAAAAAAAAAGAAAATAAAAACGTAAAAACCATCACTCATCTAAAAAAAAGAATTGGCCAAATTGGTCCAGGCGTTGTTGATTTATGCGCTTACCAACACATTTTGCGATTCATTTTTATATCATAAGATAGAAAAGTAGACTTTGCAGCGACATAAAATCCTATTGTACGTAGTAACTATTAAGTAATCTGTGACTGTATGTAGAAAACCGACTAAGGGACGTATGACAGACTAGTGGACGCCTCGCGGTTCACCAGCGTAGTTCCCGTTCCCGTGGGAATACAGGGATAAAAAAAAACTTAATTCAAAAAATCAAAAAACCCGACTGCTTCAAAAGCGAACTAAAAAGTCGTAAACAAGGAAAAAATCATGCTGTGCAGTCGGAGGATACATACGCGCGAGCTGGCTGACCAAAACCAGATGTATCCTCCTCCTGCACAGCATGATTTTTTCCTTGTTTACGACTTTTTAGTTCGCTTTTGAAGCAGTCGGGTTTTTTGATTTTTTGAATTAAGTTTTTTTATTTATAACTTTTTAGTTCGTTTTTTTTCGAATTAGATAATTTAAACATATAAGTGTTATATATTTTTGAAATCACCTCTTAAAGCCCTTTATTTGGATGCCCCACACGATGGCTTTGGAAGAAAAAAAAAATTTAGGCCCCCACAATATGGCACCCAAAAGCCGCCATTTTTCTATTATCCAATTTTAATGTAGCCTATGACACTCGCAGGGTTAAGACACATCGATTGACGTATGAATCATCAAAATCGGCCAACGCGTTTGGTCTCTGGAACGCCACATAGGAACAAACATACATACATACATACATACATACTTACATACTTACATACATACATACATACATAGACTGATAAACACATTACCCTCCTTCGGCAGTCGGGTAAAAAGTAGCCTATGCCACCCGGGAAAAATGTAGCTTCCCAACAATGATAGAATTTTTGAAATCAGTCCAGTAGTTTTTAAGTTTACTCGTTAAATAAAAAAATACAAATCTTTCCTCTTTATAATATTAGTACGTATAGAAAGACATCATGCTACGCCAACCTGAAATAAATTATGTTATGGGCAGGAATACAGTTATGATAAGCCGTGTGTATTGCTTTACGCAGCTGAGAGATGGATACTACGAAAACTGGAAAGGAAAAAAATAGACGCTCTAGAAATTTAGTGCTGGAGAAGAATGCTGGTATTTCATGGACAGAATTCCGCACAAACGTCTCCATATTCCAAGAACTCGGCATCAAGAATAGTACAGTCTCGTTTACTGATATTCTTTGTACATTTCACGAGGCGGAATAACGATTCCATTGAGCGCCTGGTGGTGCAGGGCAGAGTGGATGGTAACAGGCCACGCGGGAGATCACCGATGAGGTGGACCGACCGAATTAAATCTTCGGTTGGAGGTCCTATAAATGAATGCGTCGAGCTTTCATCAGAACCAAATGGAGAGAGATCGTGAGGCGAGTGACAAGAACACCAGCGATCAGACAAAATTCATCGTGTCACGACCGCTCTGTCAAGAGCAAAACGAAGAAGAAGCTGTGTGAAAAATCCATCGCAAAAGCATTTGCGAAACTGCTAATATCTAAACAAAGATAATCCCGGTGCGGAATCTTCACTAGGATTTGTTTCAATGATTTAATTTGTCTTCACCATCATCATCATCAACCTTTTGTAATGTTCAAAATGCTAAGATACTGGCCGCCTCTCTGAGAGAGAGGAAATGGGCTTTAATCCACCACGCGAGCCCAGAGCGGTTTGGTGGCTACAATATCTTCGAATTTTTGGTTCTAGGACATGCCGGTTTCCTCACGATATTATCTTTCACCGTTTTAAGAGCAATGGTGATGAAATAAATTACACAAAGTAAAGCACCTGCCATAGTTCGAACTCACGACGGGCCACCTGCTCCTAATGTGTCTTACTTTCTTATATTTAAAAGCAGCTTCTAACTACCTCACATCCTCACCTTATCTTTACCTAACTATGCAGAATATGCACCACAAACTCCTGGGCTATCGCAGAAACTTCGAGAGCCAAACAATGCATAATACACAGCCAGCTTTATCTTCGTAGTTACAACTTTCACTGACACGACGACGCCTGTTGTTACTACACAGTAAACATTCTCTGGAGATAACTATGCCTTTGTTTGTGCACTTGTGCAGTATGGCATGCTAGTAGCACGTGATGATAAAGGGTTTTTAGGAATGTGGTGTAATACTGTCGTGGGTATACAACAGTCCTCCAAGAATTCAGATTAGGTACTTTGAATAGTTTTTAGTAAGCTGGATGAAACCTTCAAGAGTAATGAGACTTCATCCACTGCATGGTAGATCTGGTTATAGAACACATTTAATTCCCCTAATGGAAAAGTTTCTCGCCATTTTCTTTTTTTTTGCGTAGAAGCCTTTTAGATTTATTAATTTTTGGGTATTTTAGGTAGGCTAGAGCCTATAATTTTTCATGCTGCAGAGAGTGAGCCTTTGATGTAATTAATGAGACTCCTAGAAAGGTTTTATTATAATTATAGGTGTAAGAGATTATAACTTGCAATCCCACGCTATTACAAGTGAAATTTAAAAAACCCCCGACCCTGTTTATTTCATGCTACATAATTTATCTAGTACTTAGTAGATACGCTTCGATCGGCAATCTATTGTACACGTAATTATGACACGATATCTTGCGAAAACATCCCGATTCAAACAGTAAAACGCCCATAACTTTAAAACGGCTGAACCGATTTTATTCAAACATAGCTAAGAACACTCTCGATTAAAAAAAAAAAAAAAAACTATTCACCCGTTTGGACGCTATGATACCACAGACAGACACACAGCAACACACGTGAAACTTATAACACCCCTCTTTTTCCGGCGGGGGTTAATTAAAGCAAATCGCAACGCAAGCGGCAATCGCGAGCGGCAATAGCAAATCTATTAGATTCACCCAGTATTTGACACATCACCTATAATGTTTCCAAAGCTGGGACAAACCTCATCACAGTGATAAAGAGACAAATGTGTTGAAATTAATGCGACTCCTTGAAAGGTATCATTGTCTTATCTTATGTGGCGATAGATTCCAAGCCCACGCTTTTTATAAAAGCTAAGCAGAACAATAGCAAATCTAGTGACCACCTACTGAACCCAAAATATTTAATCAGTTAACCATTGACTCGATAAGAAGTCGATCCACCCAGAATTTGGCACATCATCAATCGAGGATCCATATAAATTTTCAACCGAATAAATTCGGTCGAAAATCGATATACCTATCCATTTTAATAACCAATCCTCGATCTATCTGTGAAACCTTGCCTTGACGCCAGCTAAGGCACGGGCTAAGGCATGCCCCGCTCAGATAAGCGTTCGCCATATAAGGTGCGCGCACGCAATCCGTCCGGCCAACGCACCATTCATTCATAGTTTTTTGTGTACTGACTGCGACTTACATAGTACTCGTACTTTGTTTATGTCTGAGCTTTCGATTTTAATCTTGATGTATGTCAGTAGTGTCTCTGTCTATTGTAGTTGTAGTGTTATGCAATTGTAACTGTATTAAATCTTTGTCACGTATTTCTGGCTGCAGACTTATATCTCTCAAGCTTTTTATTTTTCAACATAGCTTAAACTATATTGGGGTCGGCTTCCAGTCTTACCGGATTCAGCTGAGTACCAGTGTTTTACATGGAGCGACTGCTTATCTGACCTCCACAACCCAGTAACTGGGTAACACGGTACTCCTTGGCAAGACTGGTGTCAGATCTCAAGCTTCTGAAATGGTCACCCATCCACGGACCGACCTCGTCAAGCGTTGCTTAACCTTGTTGATCGATCAGTGCGGCTGTTATTATTTAGCTAGGTAACACGGTACACCTTGGCAAGACTGGTGTCAGATCTCAAGCTTCTGACTACCCGTAACGACTGTCAAAGATCTTCAAATTACAGCAGGGAACAACGGCTTAACGTGCTTTCCGAGGCACGGAGGGAACTCGGTATGATGAAATGGTCACCCATCCACGGACCGACCTCGTCAAGCGTTGCTTAACCTTGTTGATCGATCAGTGCGGCTGTTATTATTTAGCCACGAGATCCTCAATTTTTCGTGTCGAAGTTACTCCTAAATTATAACTATTTGGCCCTAGTATACCATGGCCACAGACATAAATCTAACCAGATAACGCAAGTCCCTCCATCTGTATGAAAACCAAGCGTGCCACTTTCTCACAAACAATTTTACTTGCCAATGAAAGAAAATATTTCTAATGCCTCGGCCACAGCCTCGGCCAACTTTTTCTATACATTCTTGACAGCTCAATATGAAAGGCATTTTTCTAGATTTCGGTGGATTTCTGGTGGCGATTATGCCAAATGAAAAGCTCAGATTACGATCATTGATCGTAACTTTACTCCGTTTTATGGCACGCGAAGTTCATACAATCGCGTAATCTAGTAAGATTTATATCTGTGACCTAGCCATGCTGCTTGTTCATATCGGCAAGGATGCAGAGGAACGGACATTTGGCACACTCCGGCAAATGAGACATTGTTTGGTCAAGAACACCGCCATCCTACTGGGTGTTGAAAATCTGTATATCTTGTTGAAAGTTCTATGCTGGCAATCACATACCTTATTGTGTGAAGCCTGTTTGTGTATAAGGTTTTACATGGTTTACGCTTGCATATGCATGCATCCTAAGGTATTTAGCGTAAAACCGTAGGCGTAATTGAAGTCCAAATCATTCAAACGCTGCCCAAAGGTCGTCCAATGGTCGTTTATGGCTTAACAACCAAACCCTTTTAAGGAATTTTAATCCTTATCAAAACAATTTCCTAAGAAGCCGTAGGTATAATCTTTTCTCTAACTACTGGTATCAAAAAAACTTAATCCCCTTTTACCGCACCAACTACTAAGCCAAATAAAACATGCTTATCTAACACAACATTCCAGAAATGACTCCATATTTTTTCAACTGTCGTGACTTTTACAAATCACCCACCCTTCTATGTTCCCCATTCACCGGGGAGTGGCGGAAAGGGCGCGGCATTTCAACCCCCAGCCACAGGGTCTAACCTTGGGGCAATGGGAACTGATTGTGTTTGTCCAAGATTATTAAGAAACGGACGGACGCTTAATGTCTGCAGACTGATATTGGAATGGGGTGGGTGTAGATTAGGGTAGTTTAACTTTGTGGGTAGAGTTTGGGACGCATTTTAGATAGTGTTTTAATGTTGCTAATATAGAGAAAAAAATAGGTTTTTTTTAAAAAGTTGATCGCTGATTTGGTGTTCCAAAGTTCTCGAGAAAGTTTGAGAAAAAATTACTCTCTGAACACCACATCTTAACCCGATTCTTAATTATTTTTAGAGAAATTTTCTTTTTTTTATGGGTACTAACAGTTCAAAAATTGATTAATAAAGTCCTATATTGTTTTGCCACATTAGTCTCAATAAGCTTCATTAATCTCATCGGTGGTTAAGATTTTTATCAGAGCACACATTAGGATTACCCTTACAATACAAAGGTAAAGATAATGAAGGACGTAGACTCTGAAAACAACAATAACAAGACGATTTCTCATTTCTATATAAGATTTCTAAGAACTAACTTCACCAACACATCTTCCAACCATCCTCAAAATACACCCTATGTCTCATACAAGGAAAACCAAACAAACTTGTCACAAATGCCTACCTAATATTCCCAGAACCGGCTGCAGAGCTCTGAGCACAGATAGACACAAGTATAAAGTACCGACAGGCGAGAGCCAGTGGGTCAAGGTGACACAGATCGCTGATGTAACTGACTAGGCTTACGTTTAGGTCTCGTCTGGCTGGTATTTTAGCTAACGGGACTGGTCGGAAATCTCTGAAACTGTGCTACACAAGCAACGTGTCACATTTTGAAAGTATACACGTATGTCGTGAGACATTTGAAGTTATTCACATGATAATATTGGTGGCCGCTTGTTTATAAGAATCCAATTTATTCCTGACTATCTCTTTCACGCGGCTTTGCTCCCATAGCCGATTATCGACAAGGGAAAGTCTTAGAGCGATTACGATCCGAGTAATTTCGGTCCGAAGTAGCCATAGTACTTCTTGTAGTCCCGGTTACGCACTGTATCCGCCGAACTCCGTCTCTTAGGCTTAGTTTAGGTATCGCCTGGCTCTTACCGAATTTTAGCAACAGGGACCGGTGGGAAATATTTAAAGCAAAAAGTTTAAAAGTGTGGCATGGAAGATTTGAAGTTATTGCGTCTGATTACAATGGAGCCCGTTTGCATCAACCTAAAAGAAAGTTTTTGATTTGAGAATAATCTGGAAACAGGAAATTTTATTATGTTGTGCATATGAAAATTGCATTTCGTCTGGCAGTCCGATGATACTGTGATTGTGTGTGAAACGATGCAACATTGATTGATGCAGTTGTAACAACATTTGATTTCATGCGATAGAGTTATTAGTGCTGAACATCGTCGATAAGCGATGAAGCAACGAAAATGATAGTTTCACTTCTGAGCTAGAGAAGATTTAAAAAGATTTTACCTAGTACAGTTTTATTTATTTAGGCTTTATGTACAGTAGTGGCAAATAGGCGGATTCCACAACGGCATATACAAAGTGTTTTTTATATCCCACAACTCTAGGGTTATACTCTATAAGTAAAAATAATACAAAATGTCCTAGAATATGTGGTTCAAAATTGCAGAATATCGAAGATATCATAAATCAGAATTTATTTGTTTCAAAAAAGAATTGCGTCATTTCGGATGCCGTGTTTATTTCCAACATTTTGTATGAAATATTAAAAATAAAATGATAATTGAAAAATTATTCATATGCCAGTTGATTCTTCGATATCGTCTCATTTCATACCCGCATCGGGTTTTATAAACCCTCCAGAGGTTAGCCAATCACTTTCAATAATGTAAAACAAGCCAATAGAATACTAAAGACACTTCTCAATGCAAATGCCTTCGACAGTAGTAAAGACCACCCACGCAAATTAATATGGCAAATAATAAAATCTAAGTATGAACAGTGTCGTAAGATTATCTCCAATAGGTCCACGGCCACTGCCACGCGTGGGATGCCACCATATGGTGAGTTTGAGCGGTGACAGCTAGGTTATTATAAAATTGAGCGGATACATTTTTCACGATAATTTTCACTTATTGATTGTGTAGACTTTGCCCGGGAGTCTGCTTGAGACCGATTTCTCGGCATTTTGCCAGTTGGTTGAAGAGTGATGCGGTTCTTAAGCAAGCTTTTATTGGAAAAGGCAGTTCGGTTTGGTTCCAGTTAAACCAATTGCAAAAATTGTTCAAACTGGTGTTCATGACTAACATCAAATAGGAATTGTGTGATTGTAGAGCTTTCTGGAATCTGTTGATATGGGTCTAAGCATTCTTTCGTAGTGTTAAGTTATTAATAAATAGGAGTATGTAAGGACTGTACAAGGTAACGTTCTATATTTTCTTCCTACCAACATACGCCTTTTTCCCTGGTGAGTATGTGTATGTTATTTTGGCATTCACAAAAAAAAACTACTAAATTTTCCAAGCCACATTTCTTCCCAAGCCTTTCATTCGACACCCTACACGATGACCTTCCCTTCCCTTTAATCTTTCCAATTCGCTGAAATCCTCGAGGCTTAATATCTGTACCTATTCATATTGAAGGGTGAAATCTAATACCAGGGCATCAAATACCTAACTGTTAAGCCAAAAAGTATCAAGCTGTGAAAGAGACGACAGTATCTACTTTGTCTAGATCCATCTCGCTTTCACAACGGAAAACTCAAATAAAGCAGTTTTTTTTGAGTACACAAACATCCAGAGCCGGAACAACTAGCTCTAGGTCATACAAATATTTGTTCCGTGCGGGAATCGAACCCGCGACAGCAGCGCAGCAGTCAATCGCTCAACCACTGCGCCAACCGTGCGTTTTTTTTAGTTGGAAGTCGGTAGTATTATTTTGTAAAAAAGTTTTTTTATTTTTCTCTTTTTAGTTATGCCTAATAGGCAAGTCGTAAGGTACTTATAATGCCAGAATAGATTACCCAAACCCAAATACCGTGAAACTTGAACATAACCGGTGAAATGAGAGTGTACCAAGGTGAACTGAAAACATCTGCGTACCCCTATAGAGCGTACTGGCATGATGTTATGTTATGAAATGGTATAACTAATAAACAGACATGCGATTGTAGCAATCACAAAAGAGATTTGCCGTTATTTATTGAAGAGTTATGTTGTATATCTCCCAAGTTCTTCATCAGATCTTCACCAACTCAAAATGGGACCAATTTCGGAACATACTCTATCAAACAAAAAAAGATTTTTCAAAATCGGTTCACAATTGACGCAGATAAGGATGAACATACAAAAAAAAAAACCATACATGTCGTCGAACATAGAACCACCTCATTTTTGGAAAGTCGGTCAAAAAGTATCAAGCTGTTTTTGAAAGAGACCCCAACATCAAATTCTTATGGCGCCATCTTGGTTTCGCAACGGAACAATGGAAGCTCTTTAGTCCAAAAATATGTATTCAATTGGAATGTTTATCAAAGCCATCGATGAAAGTTTATACGGTGAAATATGGCGGCCTGGTAATGCGATTATGTTGAAAGTGTTTTAGATTAAAGAATGTCGAAATAGCTAAACTGGAGATTTAGAAAGGTTTGGACAAAGACTGATTGACGGCGAACAAATTGGACATTGTGTTTCAATTGAGTTGTCCAAAACTAGTAAGTCTGTATTCAGATACTTCAAGCGATTGGGGGCAAGTCGTCTATAAATATGATGACGAAACGCTTCGAGAAAGGTAGGTAGAGCAATACCGTGCCCCCAGAGTATTTGACCGCCAGACGACTCGGAGGATCATTATTTATTCTTTATTGTACAACAAGACATTACATTTTAACACATTGAAAATAAAATTCATGTACAAAGGCGAGCTTAACTCCAAATGGAATTTTCTTCCAGCAAACCTTTGAGTGATAGAGATCATAATAGAGGGCAGTAATCCAGTGTACAATATTATTTAAAATAAGATGAAACTATTTACATAATAATACATAAAATACCTACTTACGTTTATAAAGATGAATACACATATATTTAAATAATTAATTGCGTTGAAAGGAAATGCTCCTTAATTCAGATCATGCTCATGAAACAGGTCCAGGATCATCTTCGCAATAGGTGACTGGTGAATATGGTGTTAGCTCTCATAACTGAAGTAATTTTTATTAATACTTGTGTGCAAACCACAAACTATGTAAACTAAAGGTGAGTATAGACTAGAGCATTTAATTGTGAAACAGAACATCGAGCATTCGCTGTTTTAAAATTTACTCGAACCACACTTCGATCATGACGCTCGATGATTTGTTACAACCTGATTTTAAAAACCAACGAGCGTTTTGGTGTAACATTTTATCGAGCAAAGGCCACAGTTTATACTCACCTTAAGATATGTAGCCAGTAAGGGTAAGTTGAAAGATTTGTTCTGCTGTACCAGCTAAGCTAAGCTACCTTAGCTTAGCTCTTTGTCTACAACCGACAGACAGTGCATCTAATGTTACAAGCTCCTAGCTCTAGCAATTCCAAGTGCGTACTTTCAATTTGCATAATCATAAAAGCTTACTCACAAATGAAAAGTCATAAAGACCTAATTAGAAGTTACCAAATACCCGATCACGAGCTTGCACCATTAAAAACGTGCCCCACAATTTCAAACAAGATCGGCTCAGAGATTTACTAGCTAAAGCAATTATTCAAGCTATAATACAAAGCGGTTTACCACGTGCTAAATGTAACGCTTATATTTAGTTCGACATTATTATTTAACCCACTTATTATAAGTGTTTACAGACCCAGTTTTATGCTGAATCTGTGGCAATGGAAATGGTTCAGAAAATGCAGATAGAAAACTTTTGTGGTCCACTCGAAGATACTTAAGATTAAATTAATCACATGGAGACAAGTCAAATTTAAAAAAAACCCCGACCCATTTTTACCCGACTGCATCAGCCAGCTCGCGCATATGTATCCTCCAACTGCACAGCATGATTTTCTTCTTGTTTACGTCTTTTTATTTGGCTTTTTAAGCAGTCGGGTTTTTTGTTATTTTTAAATATTTTTTATTGCATGCTACATAATTTATATAGTAGTAGACGCGCTTCGATCGACAATCTATTGAACACGCAATTATGATACGATATCTTGCGAAGACACCACGATTTAAACATTATAACTAAACCGATTTTCATCAAACATAGCTAAGAACACTCTCGATAAAGTCATCTTTCAAACAAAAACAAACGAAATCAAAATCGGTTCCTCCGTTTAGGAGCTCTGATGCCACAGACATATTATTATACAGAAATACACAGGTACACACGTCAAACTTAGAACACCCCATCTTTTTCCGTCGGGGGTTACAAAGAGAGTTCGAGATCGTGCGATATAATTTGTTATTTTTTAAGGCATAGAATGGCAAAAACGCGGACGGCTCAAAGTCAAATCATTTCTTTCAATTAGGTCATTAAATAACTCTGTAATACCAGGGCCGCAGGGGCACTAAACAGGTGCATCGTCTAGGTCATAGATATAATAAACAAGGGTAGTATTTCTGATGTCTCTTTTTAATTTTTGTTTGACGCTGTCCTCTAACACGAATTGAGATAGCTAGGTGATTATTCTCATTAATACTGATTCCGTTTTCTCAATGCATTGCATTGGAAAATTTAAAGCAAGCAGAAAAGTCATTCCAGCATGCATACAGCCAATGTCAGAGGAGGAAATTAAGAAACTCCTGAAGCAAATAAGGAAATGGCAAGACCGGAGATTGTGTCGCTTGTGCAGGGAGCGACTGAATATTGAATTATAGATACATCCAGCAACCAGACCACAGTGATAATACATACAACTCTTTCAGAGCCCCTAGAGGAAGCCCAGCAAATGTCTTGTTATGTGTTTAAGCTAGCCACTTTAGGGTTTTCACACATTTAGGCTTTTTTACCCGACTGCCGAAGGAGGGTAATGTGTTTATCAGTCTATGTATGTATGTATGTATCACAGATTGGTATGTATACATATGTTTGTTCCTATGTGGCGTTCCAGAGACCAAACGCGTTGGCCGATTTTGATGATTCATACGTCAATCGATTCGTCTTAACCCTGCGAGTGTCATAGGCTACATTAAAATTGGACAATAGAAAAATGGCGGATTTTGGGTGCCATATTGTGGTGGCCCAAATTATTTTTTTCTTCCAAACCCATCGTGTGGGGTATCAAAATAAAGGGTTTTAAGAGGTGATTTCAAAAATATATAACACTTATATGTTTCAATGTATGTAATTCGAAAAAAAACTAACTAAAAAGTTATAAATAAAAATAAAAAAAACAAAAAACCGGACTGCTTCAAAAGCGAACTAAAAAGTCGTAAACAAGGAAAAAAACATGCTGTGCAGGCGGAGGATACACCAGATTTTGGTCCGCCAGCCCGCGAATATGTATCCTCCGCCTGCACAGCATGATTTTTTCCTTGTTTACGACTTTTTAGTTCGCTTTTGAAGCAGTCGGGTTTTTTGATTTTTTTAATTAAGTTTTTTTTTTACTCTCAGAAATCGTTACGAACAAACTGTATGCCGATAGATTGCTTAGAACCAGCAAAATAATCCCACACAAGTCACATAGGTACTCCAAATCCATGGGGTAATGGAGTGATGGGCTGACAAAGTATGCATGAAAATCGGCCAAGTGCGAGTCGGACTCGCGCACGAAGGGTTCCGTACTAGGTAAATTGCGATTTACGATTTATGACGTATTAAAAAAAAACTACTTACTAGATCTCGTTCAAACCAATTTTCGGTGGAAGTTTACATGGTAATGTACATCATATATTTTTTTAGTTTTATCATTCTCTTATTTTAGAAGTTACAGGGGGAGGGACACACATTTTACCACTTTGGAAGTGTCTCTCGCGCAAACTATTCAGTTTAGGAAAAAAAATATTAGAAACCTCAATATAATTTTAGAAGACTTCTCCATAGATACTCCACACGTATGGGTTTGATGAAAAATAAAATATTTTTAGTTTTAGTTTCAAGTATGGGAACCCCCAAAATTTATTGTTTTATTTTTATTTTTGTGGTTCACAGAATACATCTACTTACCAAGTTTCAACAGCATAGTTCTTATAGTTTCCGAATAAAGTGGCTGTGACATACGGACGGACAGACAGACAGACAGACAGACAGACAGACAGACATGACGAATCTATAAGGGTTCAGTTTTTTGCTATTTGTCTACGGAACCCTAAAAATGGAAGCCATTTTAAGGAGTGTACTTAACAAAACGATGACATTATTGGCCAACTCGAAACTAATCGCCACATTTATAGACGTGTACAAACAAATGGCGCCGAAGATTTTTATGGCACTTATTAGAGCAACCATAAACGGCGAATCGTTTTCTATATTTTTATAGCTATATTGGTAAATCGATCATGATTTCATAGCTCATCTTACGTAGGATGTGGCTGTCTAAACTTCTAACAATATTTATAGGTGTTTGAGAGCATTCCTTTAGTTTTAAAGTTCTTATAAGAAGCCTCATATTGCGGGCTTTTTAATGGTTTGAAGCCATAAACTTTTTATATTTCAGTTTTACTAAGAATTTTGACGCATTTTGTGTCTTTGTTTAAGATAAAACAAAGTGTTATTATGAGTTCACATTCCCATTCATGTCTGAGTGAGTTAGAAATACATTCCCGCTGAGTGTTGAAAAGAGAGCCATACTTCTGTCGACCGCCTTTCATAACTGCAGCTAAATAATAAAATCTGTAGCTTCACAAATACATAACATCACGCCTGTGTTCCCGGTGGGTTGGGCAGAGGTGCACCTACAAGACATCCACATTTCGCCAGCTATGTTTAAGGAGCAGATACCCTTCAGTAGCTGATTTTAAAAACAGATTCACGTCTAAACGGCATATAGTAATTTTTTTTTTGAAAAATATTTATAATATTAGACCATTTTCTTAATAATTTGATTTAAGAAAATTTTGAGTTTTATTCGTATAACATAGTGTAATTAATTTGTAAATGAAAATAAAAATGAAAATGAAAAGTGATAACTAACACGGGCGAAAAAACGAAAATCGCATCAAAACCGCCGGGCGTATTTTAATTAAATTGTCACCATCTCAAAGACAGTTTAATTATTTTATTTAGGCTTTTTTTTAAAAGTCGTAGAATAATAAGAAAAGTACGAAAAAAGTACAGAATTTTGGGTCACGCGGGTGTGAAACGAGTGCGCGTCTTGCTCCCTCGAGGTCGTTGGCAACTATCGTCAACTTAAATCCCATGTAATAGGGGGCTAGCCTATTGCCATCAACTGGCCACAGATCCAGGGTCCAGAATGCTACTAAGTAATTCCAGATGGAAAACCCAATAACACTGCCCGAGCCGGAAATCGAATGCTCAGTAGTAGCGTTTGCGAGCACTACTGACTTCATAGACCAACGAGGTAGTCTATAGCTATCTATAATGTAAAATCAATATTATCTACCTACTACAATATGACGTCATCCTTACATGAATTAACTACACAATCTCAAGAGCTTCCTCTCGTCTCAAGTGGTACGCGCGAAGAGGGAACCATTGAACGAACGAGTTCCGTTTCGTATTTGCAATGAAGAATTTAGGTATCTTGTTTTATTTCGTCCAAAAATCTTTGTTGTTTAATTCCATATTTCGTTGCTATTAAATAGGGTTGTAGTATCAAAAAAGTTTTAGTATGATGCGAACTTTTTTCATAAAATTGTAAAAACTGTTTTCCTATTTGGAACAACGAAACGCAACTGTCAGTCGCACGAATGTCAAACAGGGACGATGTTTTTTTTTGTGTTGAGTTTTTGATAGAATGATAAAAACAATGGAGCATAAAAAGCAAATATTTACACATCAAGAAAAGAAAAAGTTTTTAGAGATTTTGAAGAATTACTCGAAGGATGTGGAGAATAAACATACCCATAGTTCGGCGTTGAAGGCGAAGAACTTGGCTTGGATAAAAGTAACTCATGAGTTCAACTCAAGTCCGCAAACAGTCTTTCATGTAAGTACCTATTATGTATTATTTGTCGAGTATACAAGCTTGTAGTGCTTGAATTATTGCCAAAGTATCGTCTTTAAAAACTAAGATCTGTGAAGACGGTTAGTAGGATCACAATCTCAGAAACAGTCAGTCTTGAGATTTCCATTTGAGAGATTGTCTTGTATGTTGACGTTTTGAACTGTATAAAACTTAGAGCATTTAACCTATGGAGATGGCATAGCAAAGCGTACCCCTCTGCCAAAGTCGCTTGGCCATATGACCATACGCGTTATATAAAACTAGTTCATTCGCCGACCGCCGCCATTGTGTATCGTATTGTGTCGCAAGTAAGTTCTCCGAAAAAATGGTTAATTGTGCGGTTTCCTCTTGCAAAAAGCGAGCTGCCACTTTCAATTTGCGAAGCCATGGTGTTTCCTACCACATATAAGTATAAATTATACATCAACATAGTTGTATTTAAGAACAATGTCGAAATAATGGATAATGCCTTTACGATAGAAAAATTCAGTGGTACGTTGGTAGCACAAACGCAGTACAGGGGCTGACACGGTAGCGATGTGCATAGTGCTGGGACAACGTGAATGAATGATTGATAAATTAAATGATTTTTTTGAATCAGTATGTTCAGTATCAAAATAATTTTGTTTGTGTTTGTTTCTGGACAAGTCAGGTTGAACTAAAAAAATATATCATTTATAAATGTCTATGAGAATAGATTTAAATTCTTTTCTTTTCAAGTTTTAGGCTAATAAAAAGTAAGTTTGTTCGTTTCGTTAGTGAGTTTTCAATCATTTTTTAATCCCCGACGGAAAAAGAGGGGTGTTATCAATTTGACGTGAATTGCTGTGTATCTGTCTGTGGCATCATAGCTCCTAAACAGATGAAGCGATTTAGATTTTTGTTTGATACCTCTATCGAGAGGAGACTATCGCAGCCATGGTAGTTACAATGACAACCCCACTGCACATCAATTCGAAGTCATATACAATTGCGAATGTTAAAAATACTCAAATGTTTGTTTATCCTTTTTAACCAAAAAAGTTGATCCACAGAAATGTGTTCGACATGTATATAATAAACTGGTACATTTTAAAAATCAGTGATTGCCTCTAGGCGTGATCATTGAGACATGTAAATGAACTAGATTATGGCTATGAAACCATACACGTATGTTTTCCTATATAAGATATCAAACTAGAAACTACACTAAACGAAAAACTGACGTGTTAAAGTGTTACATAAAAAAGTGTCAAATAAAATTCTATCCGGTTGATATTATTGACTAAAAATAAATTCAATCGTTCTTTTTTTAGTGTATCTTAAATTCTGCTACCTTTCTTACCTACCTACGTAGTTTAGCTGACCACAAATCATATTGCGTATTTTTTTTATTTGTGAAATTAATTACTTAAGTTTATTATTATTTAGTATAACAAAAATAAAACGAATTAACATTTTGCTCATTCATTCATGCATTAAAATGAATTTCAAGTCATTCTTTGTATCACATCACTAGCACTTTGTATCTGTTGTCATAGGATTATTGCGTAGATACACACAATTTTGTCAATGTGTGTGTGTTTTTTGATTGTGTGGTTATTATTTTTTCGTGTGCGTTTGTAGCAATAGGATGCATGCATCTGTGAGTAAATGTCATTTTTTTGTAGTGTGCTGTATGTGTTTTCCTCGCCTCCCGCAGAAAGTGGCAGAAAAATTTGTTCGGTGATTCGCGGCTTGCCGTCTCCATAGGTTAAATGCTCTAAGGTATAAAACTATTTCTGCATTTAATTTTTATGACAAATTAGGTAGATTTACAATTGGTTACTGAGAGGAATTCATGAAAAATCTTTCCATTTTAATATTTTGGTCACCACAAATATATAATATTTAATATAAACCCAGTATAACACATAGAGACAACAAATAGGTGTTGACAATTAATTGGACAACTGGATTATTTACTGATTGGAATTTAACAAGCATCCTCATTACTACTAAGTTATTATCACATTTATTCATTCAAGAATATTCAAATAAAGAAAAGAATTCCAATCTGTTAATTTATTCCGGATTAATAAAAAAATGGGCGGTCATGGGGACTCAAGTGAAACACAGTTATTCCATCAAAGTGACTAAAAAAGTTTTCACTTCAAAAATTAATTGTTTACTTATTAGCTACTAGTGGACGCCTCGGGGTTTCACCCGCGTAGTTGCCGTTCGTGATATATGGATAGAATGTAGCCTACGTCACCCGGAGAGAGTATAGCTTCCCAACAGTGAAAGAATTTTTCAAATCAGTCCAGTAGTTTTTAAGTTTATTCGTTAATACAAAAATACAAATCTTTCCAATTTATAATATTAGTATAGATAGTTTTGTTTAAGACAAAATTAATTTCATAATTAACAAAATAAATAATCTTGATCCAGAGAACAACAAAACAACTTCGAAGACTATGGATGAACATGAAACATCGTCAAAGAGAAGCCCGGACCCGACATCTGTCACCTGCAAGAAGACCAGTAGAGGACATTATAGCTCTTATAAATGAGGTTGATAGTTCTGTGGACTCCGATATTGTTATAAGTAAGTAATAGGTTGATAAATAATTATCTAACCAAATTTTGTAATACCATAACTATTTTATTTTGGGTTTCCCATACTTTTATTTTTCATATCACCCCTGTATTCAAGCAACCTAAACAAAAAAATATAATTAACCAAATAAGTGCAGCCATTCTGAAGTGATGTGCTTACATACATTCGGCAAAACTTTGTTATGTCATATAATGTTTTGAATGATTGTTTTAAATGACTATTAACTTTCTGGTAGTTACAAAATTCGTAGGGCATCCCATCTATCTTACTATACCCACATATAAACAAAAATGAAGGTTTGTCCTCTTTGCGTACCTAAACCGTTGTTCTGATTGTGATGAAACTTTGATGGGTAGTTATGCGTAAGATTTTGAAGGTTCCTGGCCCTAAACTATATAAAGACACCTATTTTACTTGACATGGCATCACATGCCATGGCAAGTACAGCTCGTTCTCAACAATGTCTGAGTGGTATATCTTTTGCCTTCAGTTTATGTTTTTTTTCTAGAAACAATAACAAACACCGATCCAGTACATTCAGAAACAAGTCTATGTCTAAGTGAAGAATCTCAAAATATCTCTAATCAGGAAACACCAGTGATTACCAATGTTAAAACTGAACCAATGTCTCCGATCAATTCTAATCCTGCAGATACTGTGGAGGCAACACCAAAGCCCATTCACAATTCAACTTTAGCACCAAACAATAAATCACATATCACTCAACAACGAGGAACCTTTAACGAAGATGCTGAAACCAGACATCAAAGCGATTCGGAACTTCAGTCTCTGGAAATAGAGCTGTTAAGAGAGAAAGTGAGATCTCAAAGACAGGAGAACAAGAGTAGGGAGGCACATGCTGCAGCCATGCATGATTTGGAGTACCAGATCTTGAAGGAAAAGCTTCGGGAGTCTAAAGCTAAGGCTGACTTAGCGGAATTGTATTTGAGGAGACAGTGCTTTTCAGATGGTAGGTTATGAATTTGTGATGGTATTGTTTTCCTTGTCTCTAGGTTTTTCATCGTTTTATAAGTATTTACCAAACATATCTATAAAAGAGAGGGGAACCAGGGTCCAGGGTCACCGACAGAGCCCGAAGAATTGCCAAACTTAAGTGCCAGTGGGCAGCGCACATTGGTCGCAAAACAGATGGTCGATGGGGCCGAAAAGCCGGAATCCGCTGGGTGCGAGACACACATGACCGAATGGAGTGGCGACACCTTGGGAGAGGCCTATGTCTAACAGTGGGCGTCTTTCGCCGGTGATGATAATGATGATGGTCTATTAGAGCTTAATAAATAATTCAAAATCTCTACCAACATTTGAGCCATATGTTACACTCTTTGGTCTCCTGGCCTTTTTACAAACATTAAGTTAACTAAAGATTTTTCTTTCAGATTAAACTACCTACCTCAAAACCTACTCCAAGGTATACTTATACATCTAATCATTTTAAGATTTTAAATATACAAAAAGCAGTTATTTTTTATTCATTTAATTGTTTTATTGACTGATACCACCCCTATAATTTTTTTTTTCTTTCTTTCCAAGAAGGAACCTCAGTAATAATAGATCTCATAATTAGTCTTTTAATTTTCCCACTGCTGGGGCACAGGCCTCCTCTCTGTGAGAGAGGCAATGGGCCTTAACCCACCACGCGGGCTCAGTGCGGGTTGGTGGATGTCATATGTCTTCGAATATTTGGTTCTAGGACATGCCGGTTTCCTTACGATGTTTACCTTAACCGAGTTTTAGAGCAATGGTGATGAAATAATTTACACAAAGTGAAGCGCGCTTGCTGCCGCCGCGATTCGAAACCACGACCTACGGCACGTACGTCGGGGCCGTTATCACTGAGCCGCCACTACTCTCGTTAATAATTTGTTAGACGTTTTTGTAAATGAAACATCTTTAATTCAGTTCCAATCCCATCATACTAAAGATCGTTAATACGATACACTAAATATATAAAACTATAACATTATCCAGCCGAAGTTCTGGTTTGCATCAACCTGGATTAAGGAAATGGTCAAATGGTTACATTCAAAGGGCACTAATCGGAGCAAACAAACAAACAATTTAACGTATGCCATTTACAAATCACCATTTTCTACAACTCGCATAAATTGCCATTAAAACGAAAATAAATACATAACGGTTACGAAATGTTTCGTCGTCGATTCCAAATTTAAATTTAGGCGCGAACACTGCGCGCTAAAACGATAACAAACAGCCAGTAGAGTCAACGTTTAAATATAGAATATTTGAATTATATCACCTGGCAACATTATCGTGTGTACAGAAAAGTTTTACGTGTTTACAAGATTCAAGTCATCTGTGAAATAACTAATCTGAAAATAGTTCGCATGACGGCCATTTTCTTAGGGAATACCGGCTATCTGTTAGTCAACGCTGACACCATACTTTAAATCGCATAAATCAATTACCTTGGCTTATTACAGTATATTTTTAGGGTTTATTTGACTTTTTTTATTGCGCCACATCGTCCATATCATATATGGGAAAATGCCAGATTATCTTTACCTAATTTAAAACCTGTTTTGCTATCGAGTATAAAATCTAGGTACAAAAGTAGGCTGCCATTTCCATGATGTTTATGGATTGAGGAAAACTCATTGCTTACGATTCAATGCGAGTCATATTAAGTCATCTGTGGTCATATGTTTGCATGCGAGTCTTGCGGTGCGAACACACTACTACTTCTACTTACCGACAAAGTACCTTTAGTCTTTATATATACTCCTTAAGAACAAATAAATTGATGTTGCCAACGACTTTATGGACTCAGTTACTGGGTGGAGGTCAGATAGGCAGTCACTTCATGTAAAAACTGGAGTTCAGATGAATCCGATTAGGCTGGAATCCGACTCCAACATTATTGGGAAAAGGCTCGCCCAATTGATTGATGTACTACTAAAACAACTCAAACAATTTTTTTTTTTAATAAGTCTTAGAATTTACTCATTTAAAAGCATAACTAAACATTTCGATATTTGGTTTGGCATGTTGCTAAGTTACTTTGATTCAGCGGCCACCGATGCCCCGACTTGCCGTTATACCTAGCTATAGGGAAGTCTGTCTGAACCCAGACAGCGAAAAGCAAAAAGGGCAAAACGATTGGGAGCCTACAGTGTATTTATAGAAGCAGAGAATGCACGGGATGAATGCTTAATGCCTTGTCCACTTTGCAACTAACTATTGAGATTACTGGACTGTTTTTGGCAACGATTTGGAAGGGTAGACTGAAACGCAGTTCTAAGGATCGTGCAACGTTAATTCTAGTACAAAACTTGTACATAACTTTATTTTAGACGCAAGTATATTGCAAGTCTTTGTGTTTGGTGAATGAGCTCAAACTTACGTACCTACTAGTCCGAAAATGGATTGTAACTACACCTGTCTCCGAGTTAGGCAGTTGGGATAGATTACATGCGGACACAGATGGTCTATTGATTAAAGCAAATGAGAGGAATCTGCCAGAACAGTTTTGAATGGCGATAGGAGTTTATTGAAACCCGTAAAGATGCCGTAAAGGCCTCCCCAGTAAATAAAATCTTCTGGTATGGAAAGGCAAATCTTTGCAAAATATCAGATTTCCTTCAATAGCCTATATTCCTACGCGATTTGCGGGAACTAATAGACCCCTTATACATTGTTACTTTATCAGTTCCAGGCCAGATTTACACTGCACTGGCTTTTACCAGCCGAGTTACTCGTACTAAAACATTAAACAAAGCACAATTTACAAGGAGTAAATCGTTTTCGCTCTCAATAGTGCAACAGAGCTCTTAGATCGAATAATTTATTGCGATACCGGCCGCCTGTATTTCAAAACTCTTAGCTATTTTTGTAGACTGTAACCTGTTTGAAGTTTAGAGGCAACACGCTCTGATTTTGCTTGCAAGTTTCTGTGGGAAATAATGAAATGCAACTGTGTGAGAAGCTTACAATGTATGGAAAAATCTCGAGTATCGAATATTTTTCGTAATATTTGCTCATACCTTAACCGGTTGAATGCCTCACGACATTTTACCGAAATAAAAAGCCATTGCGTCTCGCGTGGATCCACGTTTTGGGCACTCAACAGTTAACCCTTATTTGAGTAGTGGATTAACGTGAAGTCGGGCAACCCTATGACGGTGACTTACCTATTGCGAAAATGTCAGTCTGAATGCTGCATTGATTTTTTACACTCTGAACTTATTATTTTAAATTTTTAAATTAATTTTTTGCTTGCGACGTTTTAAACAATGTACCTGCCATGTTGCTTCTTCACCACCTTTGGTTGACAGGTAGAGAATGTCTAAGGCATTAAGTCCGCCATTGTAATTACCTTTGTGCATAATGTTTCAAATAAATAAATGTTTGGAATGGCTTTTCTCTACATTCCTTCTGACATTAGTTATATACTACCTAAAGACACTGAACAAACATCGAAAAACAAAGTTTGCATTTCTAAAAACCATAACAAAAGAACTAAATCTATTCTCGTGGGGGACACAAGTCAAGTATACAGCCAAGACGACCTTGCCGTGACCATTAGTCCGGTAGGGCCGCTGCCGAGCCCAGCAGTCCCATGGCAGAAATAGCTGCGGATACAGGCGAGGTTACGCACCTGCCCTAATTACGGCACGTGGGTGGCAGAATATGATGGATCTGCGGTTCTACTTTCCTACTTTCTGATAAGAGTGTCAGTAGTGAGCTTTTTAAAAGCAAACTTGTGCGCTAGAAAAGGTCAAGTAAATAATAAAACCTAGTCCAGTAACACGAAAGCGTACTTTACACGCAAATATAATTTTATTTTAATCCTATTAAAATATTTTCCTGGTTGATAGCCTTTCGTGTCATGAAAACCTCCAGCTTATTTGCCTATTAGGCAGCGAGCTTACGATTGCTACGCCCAGATATAGGCTAGGCTTATAGCCAAAAGATTTATGTTCTAGCCATATTTTTGGGGTCGACGTCCTCTAAAAGTTTGCTTTTGTAGTACTTATTAATCTATAGCTGATTCCTCCATATGATTGTCAAGACACTTTTTGTAGGGGAGTATTATTATTATCTGTGGTAGAGGTCTAGGGCAGCATAGACTGACTCAGATGGCCTTTTCTCTTAGTCGGATTATTTCTCTCTGTCTTGGTTATTCCCATAGGAAAAAAATCATTGTCACCTACATTTACTCTTCATCCAACCATTCAAGATCTGGTGAGTTCTTGGCGATCTTCTACAAGCCCGAAGATGTATCATATCTCATGAAAATTTGCTCCTACGTAGGGGTCTCATAGGGTACCCAGATATGAAGCATCAGCTGTCGTGAAAGAACAGATATGATCTTATGGCTGCGTATTTATCATATCTACTGTTTAGAAACCGTACCAAACACCCTCTCTGCATCTAAATCAATATGCAAATCTAGGTGTGACAATACGCAAAACCTGTCCAAAGTACAATGTCAGTCATCGAACCCAGGTCTTCACGGTTCAAATCTCTTTATGGAGCATTGTCTCTATGATGATTTCATTTATACAGCTGGTGCAATAAATGGCTTCATATCGTAAATCGTTATTATGTCCAAAAAAAACATCGTTTTGTAGTAAAACACGAGATGTATGACTAACCTTGGCATGAAAATACTTAGTCATAAGTTTTTTTTAAACTGTTCACGTGTTTTTCTTGTACTGCCAGTGTCACGGCCGATTACACGCGATTCTATATTTAAATAATCGCGATTTAATGATTTTTTTTCTGACGATAACCTTTGTCAGAAGACTCAATATGACCTGACACAGGCAAATATTACTCGTCCTTTCCTTTCTTAGTGTATTGTGTGCCTTGATTCCCAGTATTTACTTAACTTGAAAATAGGTGAAACACCTAGCCCTTCACCTTTCATCGGCTTGTATTGAAATGATCTGGAGTTTAAAAAAGTTTAATAATAACTGTAAACCGACTACGGTTTTTATTTTTGCCTGTGTTACCCGGGGCATAATAACGAATCGATTGACACATTATTCATCAAAACCAGATGAATAGTTTAGGCGCTACGGAAGAACATACGTAAATACAAACATACATACATACATAGACTGCTAAAATCACAACCCTTCCTATTGGCTTCGCCAAAAATTCGGGTAAAAACCCGACTGCTTCAAAAGCGAACTAAAAAGTCGTAAACAAGGAAAAAATCATGCTGTGCAGGCGGAGGATACATATTCGCGGGCTGGCGGACCAAAATCTGGTCATAATTAAGTTTTTTTATTTATTATTTATTTATTTATTATTTATTATATACTTTATTGTACACCACAAAACATACAGGAAAAACATTACTACTCATCATCATTACTACTATTATTATTTTTATCATTACTTTTTAGTTAGTTTTTTTCGAATTACATACATTGAAACATATAAGTGTTATATATTTTTGAAATCACCTCTTAAAACCCTTTATTTTGATACCCCACACGATGGGTTTGGAAGAAAAAAATAATTTGGGCCACCACAATATGGCACCCAAAATCCGCCATTTTTCTATTGTCCAATTTTAACGTAGCCTATGACACTCGCAGGGTTAAAGTTAATCGATTGACGTATGAATCATCAAAATCGGCCAACGCGTTTGGTCTCTGGAACGCCACATAGGAACAAACATACATACATACATACATACATACATAGACTGATAAACACATTACCCTCCTTCGGCAGTCGGGTAAAAAAAGGAGTATGAGCAGATAAAGCATTCAATTTATGGGTACGTAACGTAACATTCAAAATTTAGCAGGAACGATATTGCAAGCTGTCTGTAGGAAATTTGATTTGGCGGTCAAGATTACAGATGGGCTAGAGATGGTTTTAATTAAACCCAGTAATCGGGTTTGAACCCGGTTAATTGCTCATCAGTCAAGATAAATTGCGTTTATCCACTGGATTTCGGATGGTAACCCCTCCATCGCGTTAATGATTGAAGTTCACGCCGTCGTTGTTGTCCACAACTACAATTACCCGCATTCGGACTGTCCCAATTGGAATCGTTCGAAACTACATTCATGTCCTTAAATGCGATCAGAATCGTCGTCAATTAATTGAGTTATTGACTAGTTTCCCCTCTAGAAATGCAACACTATGGCACGGACTATGCTGTAGTTAGGTATGAGCTCAACGGTCGTAATTATAAAACAATTGATTTTCTATTGTTTCACACCTGATTCAGGTTTCTCGACCGTTACTAGTGACTACAGGGTGAAACGGATCTTTAGAGCGAAAACGAAACTTATCTTATTCCTTGAATCCGATTTTTTTACACATAAAATACTGGTTCGTGGTGAAGTACGAAACGAGCGTCTGTATGGCGGCCCAGCTGTGGGTTACTATAGACGAAATAAAAAGTAGGTATATAACAGAACATCTCATTGGTATTTTCTGAAGGGTTAACTAGAGATGTCATACCTCTAGAATTCTAGATCATCCGTTTTTTTTTTGGCATTAATAACACACCACCTTGAGGGAATAAAACGCGGACACTTTTCACACCAGCGCGACCCAAAATATAGTAGAATTGTATTTTCTTTTTATTCCATGACTTAAAAAAAAAAGCCACAGATCAAAATGTAGATAATTAAATTGTCTTTGAGATGGTGTCGTTTTCATTAAAATACGCCTAGCGGTTTGTTGTTGTTTTCGTCCGTTTTAGACATAACTTTACAAATTAATTACACTATGTTATACGAATAAAACTCAAAATTACACTATGTTATACGAATAAAACTCAAAATTATCTTAGATTTGATGTACCCAGAATAAGGAATTATTTTGGCGACCGAACGCTAGATAAAAGAGTACCATACCTTCTCAACCAGTTGCCTACTAATATAAGAAGACAGAAAATAAAAGGTAAATTTGCCAATTCCCTTAAGCAGTTCTATCTTAAGAGTTTGTAAATGATCTTCGTATCGTTCGTATCTATTAAGTAGTTTTTTAAGATATATGTGTCATGTTAGTTTTATAATTTCATTATGTGAAAATTAAGTGTCCGCACTAATGAAAATGTTTTTTTTACTGTGTGTTCCGTGCCCACAGACAAACCGTGTAAACGGTTTTGTGGGGCATAGTTCTTAAGTTAAGATTTAATAAACTTGTACCTTAATAAATAAATAATTAAGAAAATGGTTTAATGTAACATATTTGTTTCCAAAAAATTACCTCGCCTTAAGATGTAAATATTAACAAAAATAGTACATCAGCACCAATGCTGCTGGGAAAGACTAACCCTCTTACTAATAAACGCGGAATAAAGTTACACCAAGTATAAACCTATGAAAATGTATGGCTATTGGCTATACCTTTGTTATACCTACCTGGTTTAACTTTATTCCGTGTAAGTAAGAGGGTAAAACTTGTGATACATCATGCAAGACCAGAGTAAAGATGAGAGCTGATATTTTACTCCAGAATTATTCTTCCTAAAAATATCGCAGCAAATAACAAAAGAGTAAACATAACATAAACTGATTACATACAAAGCAGCTGCATGTAAGTTGTTTGTTTTAGAAGTCTGACTAGTGCAACATTTTTAAATTAGATCAGATTTAGAACAGATGGTTTGCAACGGAGCAAAGAGTATGAAAGAATAAAATGGTGGGCAGAAATATGAGAGGAATTCTTTGAATGAATTTTGCAATTATTTAGACTCTAAATAAGTCTAAATAATTGCAAAATTAAATACTGACCGGTGACATTAGGTCAGTCCAAATCTCACTGGTCAGTATTTCAATCTTAAAATTAGTAAAACCATTGATAAAAAGACAGACTATGACTCTTGTGATGATGGAAGAATAAAGATGAATGGTAGAAGAAGACATACTGCACCAACCCCAAATTAATTTGGATAAGGACTGAGATGATGAGTGATAAAACAAAAACAGAATTATAGTTCTCACCAAACTTCTGAGCCGCCTTGAAGTTGGCTTTCGATGCGCAAGGCATGGATCGGTGATTTTTTGGTATGAGATTTATTACTGCGCAGCCATTGTAGCCCACTTCAGGGCGGCCAAGAAGTTTAGCGAGAACTATATTTTATATTTTTAAGAAATTCAAGTGAATTCCACCATCTATTTGAAAAGAAGCCTACAGTTTTATTCATAAAGTAAATGCTACTTGTACACATTTTTATAGTTGGTAGAGTGAAACGACATTGTACCAAAATACTTTTAAAGTTAAGTCATTACTGTAAATGTTTATCAACATCTTTACCTCAATGAATACTGCCCATAAGAAGTATCAAGTTATCAGTAAAACAGCATGTTTGAATACTTTGTAAGGACAGGCCTTGCAGTTTTTACCTTGACTTATGATAAAATCTGCCTCATTTACTTGTCTTAAATAAACATAATGATAAGTCTGTAAATACATATGGTCTTTGGAAGAGAATCTCAACTTATTTAGCGGTGGGTTTGATTTTACTATAAAACTTGTCAAATGTAAATGAAACTAGCTCAGCAAGTAATTACAGGATTTAATTAAATAAACCTGGCTTTCTCGAAAATAACTAATAACATAAGCATACTTTTTGCAGAGAATTAAACAGGGTGGCTAATTTTATGTAAGTGAGTGATCCAATATAATATTATCTACCTACACTAATATTAAAAAGAGGTAAAGTTTGTTTGTATGCGGACATAATCTCTGGAACTAGTTACTGCACCGATTTTGATTTTTTTTAGAGATGGAAAGCTATGTTTATGCAGAGTGGTGGTTGTTGGCTAAGTGTCACAGGCTTATTGTAATTTTAAGAAAATCCAGTAAAGAGATAAAATTATATATAATTTAAAAATTGTTATGGTAAGTGTTTATTCTGGAAGTACTGATCTGATTAACTACATAATTCTTTTAGATAGAAAGCCACACTTTCACTGACTGTACCCTATAACATTTTTATCTTGAAAAATTGCTTAGTTCCTGCAGGACAAAGCACAGAAGTGAAGCTGCAGTATATAGCAGTGGTGTAACTATACTACTGAAAGCCGAGGCATATTCATCGGGTGGGCTCCTCCATTATTATAAAAAGCTTGGCATAGTTTCTTTGTCTGTTTTCCTAAATTTTATAATAGACATTGGTCCTCCTCCTGTGATCACAAGCTCTTGGGTCCGGTGCCCCCTTGGACCGGGATCCTGTGGCGTTTTGCCTGCTCCACCACCCTATTTTTACGCGACTGTTGAAAAGGCTAGCCAATAATTAACCAATTAGCGACAATTATTAATCTCAATATTGACCTTTAAACCTGTTTTGTTTTTCCAACTGTTTGTTGGAAACAGGTGACTCAGTGACTATATTCTTAATGTTATTTGTTATAACTTTTGAAAACAATGACCATAAACTTAGATCAAGTGGTTTACTGTTCATTTAGTAACTGATTTATGAGTCATATTTTATTTGAGAATTGTTTTTTGGTAGGCCTGTTCCTTAGAAGTGATGAGTTTTGCCATTTTAAATGTGTGAGGCTCAATTGCGGCAAAAACTTAACTCTTAGAGTTATTTGCTAATACAAGATTAAATAAAAAAATATGGTTCAGTGGGTTGGGACGTCCTAAGTACATAATTGGCTCTAACCCAGGGTTAGTAAGATAACCCTAGTGCTAGTGGGACTATCTGCCATTTGAAATAACATAGACATGTTTTCAAAACTTTTTACGGTCCGTTCAACCGATTTTGAGTTCTATCCTGTAAACATAAGGATGACATAAAAAGCATAAACCTGTTACCAAAACCAACTGTTTACTTCAGCTTCCATTTGACGTTTCACCAACGCAATAGAAGTCAAAATCGGTTGAACGGGCAGTAAAATGGGCTAATTTAAATTTCTTAATGTTATCACAAATGGAGTATAAGTATTCACCAATTATACCTTTTTGGTTGCACAGTAGATAGTGTCAGAACTTTGTTACCTATTTAAATTAGGTATCTATTTACCAATAAGTTCAATTTGGTTTCCTATTGGAAATTATAATTTTATGTCAGTTGTGGAACAGAGATTAGCCTGCAAAGGTAACTGTTGCACAAACTCTATAAAATTATGACCATGCTTTGTTTTGTTATCAGAGGGTCAACTTAAGGTTTCTCATAACTCAATGCTGGCCAGTATTTGGGTAAGCTTGCTGGAAATACTTGGAAAACACAATAACCAGCAGGAATTATGAGATTTATCCTATAAGTAGCTAGCTAGAATGGTACAGATGTCTCTCATACACACAATCAATTAAGGAATTTGATACAAAGTTAAAATAAACTCAGACAGTATCATTTAATTCTCTAAAAAGTTATTAGTCACGTTTTAATTAATTCTAATTACTGACATAACATTCAAATAAAGAACAGCAACAACTGAATCACTTCAGACTTCTTACCAGCCAAGGTTAACATACGACACCTCACACCCCGGTTCGCCTAACCAACGAAAAAGGCCGACACAGCCTCGCAACCAAATAAAGTGATTTCCATCGCATACCTCCTGCGTTAATCACTGCTATGACATAATACACCGATAATATTGTAGTAAACGACCGCTGTAAACAATAATCTACTGATCTTACACCTACACCAGTAAACTAGAACGTTTATCTATAAATAATATCATCTTAAATCTCACCTGTTGAGCAACTGGCTCCAAAATACTCTCGATTATCTTCGTGTGAAACACAGGCATTTTGTATTTTTAAGTCTGATACTTAATTACATTAGATAATAAACACAAATAACAATGATCTCACAAAATATTCACAAAATAAAAATAACACAACCGAACGAGATAGGCGACCGAAAAATACTGACGGTTTAGTGTTGCGCCACGCTAGTCGACTTGCGCGAATGTGCTGTCGAGTGACGATGGTAGTGTCAAAAATAGTGTTGTGAAATAACAGAGAATTGTCACGTTACTGCTTCTGATTAGAATAATATCGGAATTGGCTTTGTTTTGTATATTTTGTGTAAGTCACGCAAACTAGCGTGAATTGTATCAGGTTTAATGGATACTGATTATACTGAATAATTTTAGACTTTTAAATAATGTAGTACTATAGAATTGATTTTACCTACTATTACACAGATCAACAAAATAAATAAAAAATACTGGTACCGAGATACTTTTGGTGATTTTGCTCCGTGTATTTTAGAATATTTTTTTTTCCAACTGTGTCGTTATAAAAAAAGATTAAAACTTTTAACGCAACGATAACTTATAATTTTGAATTAAAAACAAATACACCGAAAATATTAAAAATAGAAAAAAGGAAAAAGTTATTATTAAAAAAACAGGGAAAACCGCAATTGCCAATATCGTGTTAATTATTTTAAATATTTCGTAAGATTAAAACTTATGAGTGAAATTTTGGCAAGGCTTAAAGGTTTTAAGCTGAAAACACGTGCTTATCCTTAACGCAGTTGCAACCGGTTTAATGATGGCTTAAGCATTCACTCAAAGTACATTTCCATAAAGAATTATAGGTAGGGTAACAGTCTTTAACAACGGAAACTTAAAAGTTAAGCTACGTATTTCTAACATAAAAAATAATGTGATTAAAAATACTTCAGCCACTCATCGGGGATCCGCGCTGGACGAACAAATCCGCCTTCAGTAGTACCTCTGCAAAAATGAATTACAGACTGTGATCGCACCACAGTACTCGAGCAGAGTGACAGAGTGCCTTAGGAAAATATTGTACAGTCTTTTCTTAGGTTTGGAATCATCCTTCAGACGTTTTAGTGTTGTTACAGTCTGCCAGCCCGAAGCGGTATACTGAACTTTCATAGAGGTATCTCCATGTCTGTGTTTAAGTGTTGATGTGTGAATAGAGGCAAAGTGCTGTCTGGTCGATAAAAATTGCTTTAAGGGCACATGGTCACGTCTACCCTACCTATGTTTTATAGACTAGCTCTTTGTAAGTACAGGCCGTTCACTACTGTCTTGGGCAAAAATTTCGATTATGGGCCGTTGATTTTTGATGCGGGGAGGATGGAGGGGGGAGGGGGTGAGGTTTGGCTATACCCCAGTACCATCCCCACCACTCGGAGCCCTATGGTTATGGAGATATCCATGGTTTAAGTTTTCAGGTTAGAATAAAAATTGCCATAAAGCTGCATCGATTTAAGAGGCGTGGAGGGGGAAGGGAAAGGGGGGTAGAGGGGCTACCTCACTGTACCATCCCCACCCCACAGAACCCTATGGTTATGGAGATATCCATGGTTAAATTTAAAATTACTATTTAAGCAACAACGTCGACGGAGCCCCGCTGCGGGGCTCCTATTTCTGTCTGTAGGGTCATAAGTAACCTAACATGAAGGAGATGACGGGAGCTGCGTTCGCTCGCTTTGCTCGCTCACTTCAGCTCCCGTCATCTCCTTCGAACCTAACCTATCCATGTCGGGGTGCCCTAAGTTCCCGAGCTCGCTTCGCTCGCTCTTGGACTAATTCGCATGTTTTTACCTCACGAAAAACATACAAAAAAACATAAAATTTCCGAGTCTTGAAAATTTGTAAAAAGCTTTCTATTTATGAGTACTACCTAAAAAAAAATTATGAACTTCCAAATCAACGGCCCATAATGGAAATTTTAGTCCTGTCTTGTCCCTTGCCGTCATGTAGCAGTTGCTTCTGTCGACAGTTGCAGCTGTCTCTGTCGACAGTTGAAGTTCGCTCTGTCGACAGAAAAGTGCTGCTCGTCTGTTTGACGCCTTAGTTTCAATATTGAAACTAATAATATCTCGTAGTAACAGTGCTACCAATCACGCCACGGGACATACTTTGCATTTTTTTTTTCAAAAGTGAGTTTGATCAGAGAGAATCATGGTACGAAGTAGGATAGTGCAAAGAAATTGTGATAAGAAATAAACACTTATGTAATCAAATCATTTATTACATTATATTTTAATCTTATAAATTATCAAGTCTTTAAAATTACGTGCAAATAGACAAAATTTTCTTTCTTAAATATTAGGAAAATCATATTTTAAGTAACAATCGGTTCTTCAGTCACTAAACATGATTGAATATCTGATAGTCTCACCGACTTTCTAGTAAATTATAATAGGTACCTACAAATTAGATAAACTTGATTAACAATTGAACACATTAAATCTAACAACTTGACTAGGTTTATCACAAATAAATAGAATCCGGAAGTTTACCCCACATTGAGAACCCATTGTTGTGCGATAACAGATCCTGTGCGATTTTACTAAATCTCTTTACACTTATTCGATGTTAAAAATTTAATACTTTCGTTATTTGTACATTTTACGATAAAGACCCGTGAACGAACTTGTCGATGATTTTTTTTACATCTAAAATATTTATTTAGAATCTTTTACTACCACCTGTCACATATCAACTTTACTAATAACTGATAATGAAACAATTTCAAAGCCAAACATACAATCAAAATCCATTACAATTACCATAGACATTACAATCTTATAAAATAACAGGTATCAGTTGACTAGTATTTTCACTTACCTATTCCATTTACAAAATATCAGGAACAGGCTGTTATTTTATCTACATCTCTACAGACGAAGTTTGGCGGGAAGAAACAAAGACGAAGATTTTTGACGTTTGGATTTGGTTTTAAAACTACCTTAAATCCAGGCTAATATCTAAAACCAGAACGAAAGGATTTTGTAAACAACCGAAATACGAGATTTTATTTCAAGAACATTAAATCGCATGCCTCTCACAGTTTCCTTATTTCATGTTCCTCCCACTTTCTCATTAACTAATCTTCGACATCTTCTTACAAATACTCAACTATATCGCACTTGATGGATATATTGGGGCAACTGACCCCGTAGCTGAGGTTCAGTCCGTGCGGCTGGCTCTTGTGCCGTTCCGTGAGGAGTTTGTGGAAGATCGGTAAGATGGCGCACTCGAAGAGTTCTGACTCCGAGCTGGCGGTGTATATTTTTCGTGTGTCTACTGATTCCTGCCGCTTCGAGTCGCTTCTGTACCCTGCTGATTTTCGGTCTTCTCGTTTGTTTGGAGAATCTGAAAGGACTTTAATCATTTTAGTTTCGTGTTTACTTTTACAGGACCTATGAAAAGGAAAACTTTATCGTTCACCAGTCGTTATTTGCCAGACCCTAAAGTACACTCGTAATTATTTATTAAAACTTCATGCAACATAAAAGTACATAGGCGGAGTTAATGCCTGAGGCATTCTCTACCAGTCAACCAAGCCAAGAAGGTAAGTTGAGAGTCGTGAGTGGAGAGGATTTCTACACGAGACGAATGACAAGTACGTCATAATCATGGTGGAGTATTGTGAGCTGGTGAACAGGTCAGTCACGCACGACCATGAGCGCTATGGAAAACACCTAAAATATTCGGTTCAATGGGGTTTCATTTCTGAAGGACCTTTGATTCTCTTGAACAGCTTGAATTGTTATTATTAAGTTACCAACCTGTTTTATGCCTCGAAGCTACATTAGGACTACTCTTATGATGGTCAGGCCTTGGCGTATGAGCTGCGTGACTGGCTTGCGTCAGCCTCGGCGAATCCCCAACACCCTTCGCCCTCTTCAACGGCTCAGCTTCCTGCCTCAGCCTCTTCGCTGGCGAATCCTGCGTCTTCACCACTCTGATTGTGTCAGGGTCTGGTTTCCAGGTGTCTGCTTCAGGAACAGGTTCTGGCATAGTTTTCCGAGGTATGTCATCGTGTCTTCTGGGTGTTGATTCTGTTTTCGTCTTCGTTCGCTCTTCTATTCTTTCTTCGTGGTATGGTCTAACCTGGAATTCGAATGGATATAATCAATATAAATAAATAAACCTATAACCACTGATTTCTTAGATAACAAACTCCTGCCTGTATAAAATGTGTGTTCTTGTGAATTCTGCTGGTCTAGGATGCTGGTGAGACAGTGGAAGAAGACTACGTTTATATGATGGAAAGCTGGTCGCGTCTTTTAAAGTTCTATACTTACTTGAGCTGCAGATTGTCTTCTTTTAGTTTGACTCTGCTGTGGAGGTGTGCTAACTGGCTGCGGGAATTCTGACCCTCGACGCTGAAATAGAAAAGGTTGCAATGATACTCGTTACATGCATCGAATCGGCATAACTTGATCTGCTTGCGTGTTAATGTAACAACATATCATATCATCAGTTATTGTGTATTCCCCAAGGATAAGTCACTGGTGCACAGTACCTACACCCACATGCCGCCAGTTATATTTAAGTTATGTTAAAAGGGGGCGAGCTTCTTGCCATCAACTAGGCACAAGTCCAGTCTCCGGTCTACTGAGAAATCCCATAAGGATCGATAACCTCACGATGCCTTATGCCGATACGGGTCGGCCAAAGTGCTGCAAGCAACAGTGTACACTAAACCAACGAGGCAGGCGTGTTAATTGATCAAGGAAGCTACTGCTGCCAGCATGGGCGTACCCAGGGTGGGGCAGCCTGCCCCACCCTTCACTCTGACTCTTAATTAAGGCTTAGCACGCACTACAATTTTTATTCGCGCGATTTTTTTCCGCCCATTCTGTGACCTATGGAATCGTATGAAGCTGCACGCATTGCAGTAAAAAAATCGCACGGAAATAATATTACAAAAATTCGCGTCAATAAAAATCGCAATGCGTGTTAAGCCTAAATGTTTACTGTTCAAGAGAAAAACTACAAGATGGGTACAGAAATTTTCGATCACGCGTTCGAATCGCCCTTTCATTTGACATTTTTAATTTGCTGCGTTCTGGTTCGTGAGGCGCTATTTATTTTTATCATGCTGGGTCCCAACAGACTTGGTGCGCCCCTGAGCATTCTACTATTTTTCGAGTTGCCTTACTTTTTGCCCACACCTAAGCAAATGCTGGATCCGCCCATGGCCGCCAGTAGACCAACAAAGAGAATCTTAGTTAGGATTAAGAATGATTTAGTTTTTACCTTTGATAACCTATCTGTCATTCTAAGGGTGTCTGCTTCCCGGTACCCTTCAGGAGTACCTCCTCTTGTGCCTGGGCCAGTGCCTGCTAACAATATGTTATAATAAGGAGTGCACACGGTTAATTTTTGGGTGACAACTAAGTCTCTAGACAGATAGACTGCATTGCCACTGCACTCCAAGCAGTTTATGTGCAGTTGACATACATAACACATCTGAACAACTGCATGGAAACTGCTAACCGACTGCGCAGTCCACTCAAATGCAGTCTGTCTGTCTAGAGCCTTAAGGTCTGGTATAGCATAAGTCTTACCGTAGTTAATGGAAGCATTAGAAGCTCTTCTTTCGATACTTCTTGTGTCTGTTTCCCTGAAATAAAAGAAAATTTAGCACCTCCTTATGTCATTTTCCAAAGACAATAGGACATAAACTTACCTATGATGATGTGGCGAAGACTGAGATTGTCTGGTCTTTTCTGACACACTTCTCTGCATCGGAGAGTGATGATGACTTGGTGCTGCAATCAAAAAGTAAAATTATTTGAGACGCGATTCAATCGAAGCGAGTTTTTCTGAGAACTCTACTGCTACTTCAAGTTGTCTCTAGGACAAGTAAAATTTCACAATTTAAAAAACCCCCGACGCATTTATCTTGCGACAAGTAAAATTTCAAAATTTAAAAACCCCCGACACATTTATCTTGCGAAAACACCCCGATTCAAACAGTTAAACGCGCATAACTTTTGAACGGCTGAACCGATTTAAATCAAACATAGCTAAGAACACTCTCGACAAAATCACCTTTCAAACAAAAAAAACTAAATCAAAATCGGTTCATCCGTTGAGGCGCTATGGTGCCACAGACAGACACACAGATACACAGATACACAGCAACACACGTCAAACTTATAACACCCCTTTTTTTCCGGCGGGGGTTAAAAACACCCCGATTCAAACAGTAAAATGCCCATAACTTTTGAACGGCTAAACCGATTTTATTCAAACATAGCTAAGAACACTCTCGACAAAATTACCTTTCAAACAAAAAAAAACTAAATCGAAATCGGTCCATCCGTTTAGGCGCTATGATGCCACAGACAGACACACAGATACACAGCAACACACGTGAAACTTATAACACCCCTTCTTTTTCCGGCGGGGGTTAAAAAGTGATAGATAATACTTAAAAAACGAAATCCCCAATCTTTTCTACCGGTCTGAACGTTGGCTTTCCGATGGGCATGACATGGCGCGCTGCTGTTTTTAACCCCCGCCGGAAAAAGAAGGGGTGTTATAAGTTTCACGTGTGTTGCTGTGTATCTCAAGTCTCTACTTCTAACACTACTCTACTGCTACATATTCTACTTCAAGAATAGTGCAGTTTTCATCACCTGTGGTCTCACCTGCAGGCGGAGACTTCTGGCAGGTATACTGGAACGTGTTCGTGTCCCACAGGTCACTCTGCACCACTATGAACTCTTTCTTTCTCTTCTCTGAGTCCCTTCTTTGACCTGAAACAGATTTCGTTAGCATTATATTATATAAATACAAATATAAACCTTTTTAAACGAAACAAGCGTATTTTTTATTTTAGTTTATTGTTTTTTTTCTCGATTAAAATTAATTTGACGGTTGAACAAATGAGAAAAAACAAAAAATCAAAAAACCCGACTGCTTCAAAAGAGAACTAAAAAGTCTCTTTTGAAGCAGTCTCTTTGACTGACTTATAATAATTTGTGAAGTCAGTGTAAATAAATACCTACCATGAGCAATCAGTAGAAGGATAGAAAAAGAGATTTTTTCTTATCTGTAACATTTCCACCAGCTTGCATGCTATTGCAAGTTGCTACCGAGGTAAATGTGATCAGTCACTCGTTCCCGCAATATAAATAGTCTTGCATAGGAATTGCTTGCAGGTGGAAACGCGGCCTCACGTAGACGAAATTTGAAGAACGATTTATAATTTACTTACATGATTTTTCTCCTTTCTGTCGAAGAATAATCATGGTCTACATCCAAGATATCTTCTGGTTCCACCTTAGGTATTTTCATAGGCACTGGATCTCTTTCTTGGCCTGTAAAGATACAATAGAGATAAGCATCATTGTTGAAACAAAAAGAAAGAAAGAAAGAATAATCCTTCGATTATTCTGGCTCAAATCTTTCATTCCGACGGTTATGATAATCTATTCATGGTTAGGTATATGTTCCTAGAGCAGCAGCTCCCGCTACTATATATAACTCTAATCTCATTGTCAGTGTCATAAAAGGACAAAGGCGACGGTTGAGTAAGGCCTGTGTCCCAGCAGTGGGACGTCTTTCGGTTGAAAATGATGATGATGGTGATACGGAATAAAAAGATGATGAGATTCATACCTATAACTTTCCTCTCCAACCCAGGAGGGTGGTTCAAGGTCATCCTGATCCACAGACACATGCATCAGGTCAGTCCAGTAGCGCTGCCTGGCTGACGCTGGACATCCTCCTGTGACCCCTGGATGAAGGCTTGTGGTCTCTGGATGGAGTGGTCCTTTGTCGATAAGGAGTCCTTGCCGCTCTTGTATTGAGGTCTGTGTCTGATGATTTTTCTTTTGAAGTTCTGGAGTCTGTGGAGGATTGAACTATTAAGTTACTGTATAAACGGATATGATTTCTAGGTCAGGCAACGAGCTTGGAAATGAATTGGGTCAGACTTAAAGAAAATAAGATAATTGGGCAAATTTAGTTGTACTTTATACGAGGGGAGGCTCACAAGATCGCGGACTATTTTTCCTAAGAAACATCTACTATTTATGCAAAATAATTCCTAATCTTTAGGGACCACCCTATGGTACTTCAGTCTGCAACGGGAATACGGGCGTATAAATTCTACAAACTTAATTTCTTCTATGAAACATACAAGATACAATTTAGTAGATACAATTTTTATTTCATGCGACGCTAACCTTATTAACTTTTTGGAGTGGCTGCCTTAGTATACATAGGCTCCTGCACCTTGGCAGGTATGGACTTGACAGTAGGAGTGTCCGCTGGTCTTCAGTGCTGGTATAGTCCTTGGCTTCTGCTCTCGCTGGCTCTGGTGTCTTGGTAACCCTGGGAGGTGGTTCTGATGGCTCCTGTTATAAACATGAAGAAGTTGTTAGGTTTTTGTGTGTTTAGAATTAGAGATACCTTATAGCTAGAGCGTTTGCGTCAACTGATTTTTTACTTGGATTACTTGTAACTGTTTACCATTTTTTAATAAGCCCCGCCGGAAAAAAGAGGGGTGTTATAAGTTTTCACGTGTGTTGCTGTGTATCTTTGTATCTGTGTGTCCTGTCTGTGGCATCATAGCGCCTAAACGAATGAACCGATTTCGATTTGGTTTTTTTTGTTTGAAAAGTAATTTTATCGAGAGTGTTCCTAGCTATGTTTGAATAAAATTCGTTCAGCCCTTCAAAAGTTATGGGCGTTTTACTGTTTGAATCGGGGTGTTTTCGCAAGATAAATGTGTCGGGGGTTTTTTAAATTTTGCAATTTTACTTGTTACCTCTCTGCTAAAAGCTACTGATACATTTTAACAATACATTCAGTATTCAGATAAAAATTTGTTGTAAATCTTTATCTTCATGTCTGTGGTCTAATCAAATTCTACACTTTGCTACTAGGGTAAAATTATTTTTTCGTACCACTTGCTCAAAAAAGTGACATTCTATGCCACAAAAAGCGAACATAACAATAGTCATTTTTAATCTGTTAAAAACAGGGAAAGAAAATTATTCTGAATTTCATTCATCCTCTAGGGGGAGAATGTGATTTAAATTTGGAATACTTACCGAAATTTATACTGAACTACATCTGTGTTTACACCATTGAGTTTGTATATAAAGAATTATACATCTTTTTGAAAAAGGAATACGCATTTATTATGCAGTTATGATTATTAAATAAAATTACGAAAACCGACGAGGCCGTATGAGCATGATGCCTTTGCTTTTCCGACAAAAAAATATTAGTCTAGGAATTTGCCGCGTTTTTGTTTTCTTCAAATACATAAACGTTAAGTTTATTTTAATTTATTTTTATATGTCATTATTTTTAATAAATGCTTATCTCATATTATTATTATTGTGTTAATTTTTCGCAAATGGTACAAAAAGTAGAGTATTTTCCTCGGTGATAAAGCTGTCTTAGTCTTGGGTGAACTTAAATCCCTCGCTACACTCAGGACTCGTCTTAAATCCCTCGCTTCGCTCGTGATTTAAGTTTTTAACACCCTCGCTACGCTCGGGAGTAAACCTCGAGTCCTTCGTTACGCTCGCGATTTAAATCGTCACCCGCGACAGAAGACACTGCTTTATCCCCTTGGTTAATAATCTACTATTGCATCATTTCCTTACCTCAGCGCTCCATCCTCCATAAGGAAGCTTAGCAAGCTGGTCCTTCTCTGGGACGGCCTTAGAAGAAGGTGGGCTGGTATAGTCCAGATGGTTCTTGAAGGACACATTTTTCGTTTGTTCTTTCTTGGGTTCCTTTGGAGGCGGGTCTTTGAGGAGAGGCTCTGGAGGTGCCGAAGGCTTTGGTCTATAAAAGAAAGATAATTATAATTTAATGAGTAGGTATTACTCGTATATCTTCCTAGATCAACATCATCATGAAAACTAGAAAGTCGTCATAGTCGCACTGTTCTGTATTCTGAGGTCGCAAAAAAATTAATGTGGCTGCAGTAATTAGGATAACTAAAGTCACCGCCAGAAAACAATAAAACCAAAGTCGTTAACACCTGTATACCAATGTATTCCAATATTTCAAATCGATTGAATCGAACAACAAATACTAAAAACAAAATAAAATAAATATTTAAGTGGGGCTCCCATACAACAAACGTATTTTTTTGCCGTTTTTTGCGATAATGGTACGGAACCCTTTGTGCGCGACTTGGCCGGTTTTTTTTTGTTATCTCAAAATCACGGAAGAGTGTCTTGAAGAAGGTCTTGACGTCTTGACAATGTCAGTAGCTAATAAGTAGATAAAGCACTACAAAACAAACACTTTTTCTTTCTTTCTTCCTTCTATAGCTGACTTACTTCTCAACAGGTGCTTGAGTCTGAAGGTTGATGTATTCCGCTTCAGCTCCAGCCGACGCGCTGAGGCTGCATACCGATGTTATGTCACTAGTTTCTGCAAGTTTAAATTAATAAATATATAGCTAAAATAATTACCCACTATTTATTTGTATTTTAGCCAATACTGTCCCACTACTAAGCAGAGGCCTCCTCCAAGTCAAGGAACTCCGAGGCCTTCTTGAACCAGCTCTCCCAGTATGCGGCAAGACGTCGCAGTACCTCTCTCTGGGCTAACCTCGGCGGCGTTGTCCATATTCAGGTACCCAGGTAGTTTTCCCACTGGTCGTTGTGCATGTAGCTGACGTGACGCACCCAATCCGTTGAAATTATCGATCATCTTTGATTAGATAGGTGCATTTGCAAGGACTGCTATATCCGCCAGATATACTGCAGAGGTAGGTAGGTAAGGTATATTGTAAAGAATAATAATGAATAGTTACCAGGATGACTGATATTATCCTTAGGAACCGGAAGTCTGGTCCTCGAGGGAGCTGGTGACCGGGAGTCACGCGTCGTCGATGATTCGGAGCTGGCATCGCTGCCCAACTTACTGAGCAGCATCTGAAAAAAACCTTCGTCAGTATATCTTTTGTATTTTTACCTCTATTTCTATAAGTACTGCAAGATTTTTTATCACCGTCCAAATTCATTTGGGTAAAATTCAGAACAAAGAAAATCTGCTGTTCTGTATCTACATTTTTGCTCGCGTAGCTTGAAAAGTAGGGAACATTAGTATTTCTTTTTAACTGATTTCCCAAAAAGGTGGAGCTTCTCAATTCGGATGTATTTTTTTAAATTACGGGCATAACTCCGTCATATATAAACGTATTTGCAAAATTCTTCGAAATGGTCCATTTAAATTTGGTAAAGATCTGATGAAGAACTTCGGATATATACCACAGAACTCTTCAGTAAATGATGGCAAATCTCTCGGGATTGCTGCAATAGCTTGTCTGCTTATTGTTTACACCATTTCATATCATACCATCACGCCAGTACGCTCTAAACGGGTACACAGTCGGTTTTTTTTTAAAGTTTTTTCTGATATGAGAATTGATAAAATGAATAAATCTTGTCCTTGATTGATACATAACATAATGCGTGGATAAAATTAATGGTGATAAACAAACATGTTTTTCAGATCTCGCAAAGAATTACCCAATTCTGTTTCTTTGTAGGCTCAGATCAAATAAAAAGACTTTTTATTTGATCTGAGTTTGTAGGTTGTCAAGGTTTTCACCAGTAACACTTAAGTACGAATATTAAAAATATTTCAAATTAGATTAAAGTTCTATGCGATTCAGATTATGAAATGGAATTTAAAAATAGCACTTCTTTATGAATGAATCCGGAGTTGAAGTGTTAACCGTAACTAATTTCGTACAAAACATCAAAGGTGTCATTAAAATAATCTTTGTTTGATGTTTATTCGCTTGGCAGCGTACAAATTAAAATTGTTTGACACAAATAGCCATTCTAGGTTTTTTTTGCTATTTCTTATTTTTACCCGACTGCCGAAGCAGGGTAATGTGTTTATTAGTCTATGTATGTATGTTTGTTCCTATGTGGCGTTCCAGAGACCAAAGGCGTTGGCCGATTTTGATGATTATTACCTTAATCGAATTAAGATGATTCGATTAAGGTAATAATCATCAAAGTCGCCTTGCAAGTGTCACTGGCTTCATTAATATTGGAAAATAGAAAAATGGCGGACTTTGGGCGCCATATTGTGGGGTCCCTATTTGCTTTTTCTACTAAACCCGTCTTGTCGGGTATTAAAATAAAGGGTTTTAAGAGGTGTTTTCAAAAATATAAAACACTTATGTTTAAATGTATCGTATTCGAAATAAATAAATAACTAAAAAAATATAAATAAAAAAGTTTATTCAAAACATCAAAAAAACCCGACATGGGTTTGGAGCGACGATACATATTCATCATCAATATGTATCCTCCGACTGCACAGCATGATTTTCTTCTTGTTTACGTCTTTTTAACCGACTTACCAAAAAGGAGGAGGTTCTATGTTCGAATTCTTGTTTTTTTTTTTTTTTTTTGTGTTCACCGATATCTCCGTCAATTGTGGACCGATTTTAAAAATTCTTTTTTTGTTTGAAAGAGTATGTTTCGAAATTGGACCCATTTTAATTTGGTGAAGGTCTGATCAAGAACTTCGGAGATACACAACAGAACTCTTCAATAAATAACGGCAAAACTCTCGGGATTGATGCAATCGCATGTATGTTTGTTGTTTATACCATTTCATAACATAACATCATGCCAGTACGCTCTAAAGGGGTACGCAGATCTCTCATTTCACCGGTTATGTTCAAGTTTCATGTTATTCGGTTAATCACTCACCATTACAGTTTATTACTAACAAACCTTTTGTTTTTTTTTTCTGTGTTTCTCTTTACAACTTTGGTTTTAATTTCATTTTGATAACTGTTGCATAAGATTGAACTGTATTTGTTGCCGGGAGAGGGCACTGGCTCCTGTAACACAGGTTAATCACCTAGCACAGGAGTCAGGGACTTCACTGAATTGTATTATGTTTCTTATGTAAATAAAGATAAATAAATAAAGATAAAGATAATCTATTCTGGAGTCATAGGGACCTTAATAAACAACTTGCTATTAGGTAGGTAAAACTAAAAAGGGAAAAATAAAAATCTTTTTTGCAAAAAGATACTACCGACTTCCAAATGAAAAACTAGAAAGTGAAAAATAACTTAACTTTTGGAAATCGGTGTCCATATCGCAAAAAAATGGTACCTACGAAAGACACCGACTTCCAAAAGTTAAGTTATTTTTCACTTTGTAGTTTTTCATTTGGAAGTCGGTGGTATTTTTTTGCAAAAAAGTTTTTTATTAGTTCGCTTTTTAACAGTTTGGCTGCCAGAGAACGAGACACAATAGAAAATGTATTGTTTGTCGGGCATCTGGCAGCCAAACTGTTAAGCAGTCGGGTTTTTTGATTTTTGATTGTAATCAGTGGGTTAGATTATTTTCATATTAAATACTAAAGAACTTTAAAGACTAACCACCACGCCAAGAAACATAATTACATGGTCCTCTTTTAAGTCCTATGTGTAATACAAGAAATTCGTTGACTACATACATAAAATTTTATAGAACATGTATAGAGGTTCATCTGAAATAAAGATCATCCACAAAATTAACAATTAAAAAGAACTTCTACGTGATCTCTTATCAAGTTAGCTTCACGCTAGTAGATAGTACGTAGTCCATAATACATGCCTGCAGCTCATTCTCCTTAGCCTGTAAAGTCCTTCGGTAGCGGTTATTGTACTGCCTAAGTTCTTTCATGCGTCGCTCCAGCTCAGGCCCGGGGGAACGACATTCATGCGTGGAGGCAGGTCGCAGAGTCGCTCGAATACGACCAGCTCCTGTACCACCCGGTCCATTGCGACGGAGCTCCAACAACTACAAAGATAATTGTAGGAAAGTATTAAAGAAACAAAAAATGCTGTTTTTATAATAAACGAAGACCTAGGCATTACAGAAATTAAAAAATGTAGAAAAATGTTAGGCGCTGTCGTTCACCTATACGCTGGTCAGATCAAATCAAGACGATGGTTGGACTCACTGTGACCAGAGCCCTGAGAAGAGCCGAAGTCACAGACTGGTCTGGAAACGCACGTTAGTGAATCCGTCAATGTTTTCCAGGCTAGGCACGACCTTCAGCAATGAAGAAAACGAACAAGAAGAGTAAATTGAATAATGTTACCTTAGGTACGAAGACCAGACATAGAGTCCCCGTCGTGCAGAAAATGATGAAGATGGCGATGAGAACAAATAATGCGTCCTTGTGATCTTGCAATACCTGAGAAGCAGAAAGAAGATATTGGATACAACTAATAGTAGTTTATTGGTGAGGAAGTCATAGGTATAATAAACAAGAAATATTCTTGTTTAAGAATGGAATTTTAACAGGGATGCTTTACTTACTAGTGTTATTGCTGCTCCCATAATACACATGATGAGCACGTTGTACACTGATAAGCCGATATGCTGTGAGTCATTCAGGGCTGGTATGGATACATGACGTGTCTCCCAAGCAAGGAAGGCGCCAAATACCTGTAGAGAAAAGACAATCAATATTTGCATAAATAAATTAAAATTACAAAGGTCCTAACATTGAACCCTGTGGTACTCCAAACCAAATAAACACTATAAGATCGTGTGTCTTTTACATGCATTGCAAATTGACTCACGCGTATTTTACAGATAATAAATGTAAAAGATCTATTTCAAGCCATATGGGATGTTGGCTCATTTTGCAAAATGCGTTTCTTCGTTAACACAATCAAATGCTTAAGAAAAAACAAAACGCTTAGATGTATTTTATCATAAAGAACCACTTACCAATAGCAGCCCTTTATAAGCATAGATGATACCAATGAAGATAGTCATCCGTTCAGACTGGCAGTACTCGTTCTCTTGAACTATCACGATGTCTTCACTTGAAGGGTGTGGCTGAAACACAGTAATCATCATTAGCTTCGCTGCAAAAATAATCGTGAGGTCCCTGCCTTATCATGAAGATTTCAAAGATTCTTACATAAGGATCCATTTGCTTGGTAGCTCGGTAGAAGGGATCGGAGACCTGCCACGTGGTCATGATGGCCAGGTCAATTGCTAGTAGCACGCCTACTACCATAAATAGTTGGTAATCTTTGATGACCTGTAAAAGATATCCAGTTAAGCCATCGTGATATAAGTTGGTTCACTTCACCCGATTTCCTTTTAGTATTTAGTTTTTCATAATACTCCAGATAAATAGAATTTAAGCTTTTTTAAACCTACACTGAAGTTGCAACTCTACTTTAGTTTCTTCCAGGAATTAATAAATCGGACTATAGAGTTTATCTCATTTACATTCATTCAAAAGTAATCATGAGAGACAACGAACCTTCTTATTCAACTTGACATCAGTAAAGATGGAATGGACTCGCCAGGTCTTGGAGAACATGGCACCGAAGGCAAGGCTGAAGCCAGCCATCAGGAGCCAGGCTCTGGCGGTACAGATGTAGGGAAACGCCGCTGTAGATTCAGAGGCCAGAATATTATAGGTAGGTGTTTGAAATTTTATATGAAACGTAGGTGGTGTATTATACAACTTGTATTTCGACAAGACCCAGCAAAACAATTAAAGACAGCACGTGAAATTAATATTGCTGGGCCTCGTTATTTACAATATTTTAAAATTATTATCACACAAAACATTTCTAATTTATTTATATTTAATTTGACACATTTAAACACAATTTATTTACATTTTAGTGGCAGAACTGAATAAAATACATGCATCTTCGCATAAACAATTTTAATAAACAAAATAGAAATTAAAGATAAACTAGTTGATAAAAAAATGGCAAGTAAATAAGGAAGAACAGATGATGCAGGTGACAAGAAATATGATTCCAACACTTCATCAACAGTCATCCATGAAAAGGAAAACATATAATAAGAAACGTAAAACTTACAGACCACAGATGAAGATGAAAACAGGCAAACACGAAATAATTCAAATAGAAAGAAGAGGAAATCATTCAAATAGTTATCACATCACATCTCTGGTCTGTCAATACAAAGCATACGAAATAAGAAGAAGCTGTAAGAGATACAGAGACATACGAACCAACAACAAGCATCGCGGATGAAGGAGCAAACAAACCAAAACTTGGAAACATGCGCGACTCCTTGGACCTAGAAAACTGCCTAGGTCTTTCTCAGAATTAGATTGGTGAGAGTTCCCATAGAATGATGCACTAAGGCAGCCATGGCAGGTCTCCATGCATTCAAAGTCGTATATAAAGACTTCGCGTACATTGATTCTTGAATAAAAACTCTCAAAAGGTAGATCTAGTTAAATTAAAATAAAAGGTCATCACAGCATAATTTTCTAACATTAGGTTTCGTCAGAAACACGTTTGTGGTCAAGTTCATACTGGCCAGTATCTATTAACATTTAAATATGGCGGAAATGGACAGTTCTAATCATCGAGGATGGGTGAGAGTTCCCAAAATTTGGTTGAGGATCCACATAGCCCAGGATTGAAGCTAAAGCTTTGGGGGTGGGATCAAGCTTTTACCTCCGTGCGGCGTGTCCTGAGAAAGACCTAAGAACCAATGGCATTGATGAGATCAGATGACTCAGTAGCGTGGTCGATGATTGTGCTAGCGACATGCGAGTCGAGAGTGCCTGTTTAACAAGTTATTTTAGTTCTCTTTTTAAAATTTTGTTTTTATGGAAGTGGGAGCTAAGCAACGTTGATCTTTGTTGTCAGAATATTTAACTGCTGTTACTATGTTATTAGAAGTTTGAAAAGACTTGGATGGTTTTTCATATCTATGAAGTTAATAAACTACTGCCCCAAATGTATGTTTTATGATGATATTTAATTGTAGACTTACATGATGAAACCAAAGCCTAGGAAGGTTCCTGAATGAAAGATTAATAAAAGATTTTTCGAATCATAAAATGTTTTAGCAACATAACTTATAGCATAACTGCACTTGCTTAGCACCAGCACTCCTCAAATGATGAGCATGATCGTTACCTCCAGCTCCAAAGTCAGAAAGAACACAAAGATGTTAATAAGGCAAGTCAGCACAGGATTGAAGGTGGTCCTGAGGTACGTACCGATGCTGCTGAGGCTGGAGTCGAGGCCGAGGAAAATCACGCTCAGGTACGTCAGCATGCAGCCTACGATGATCAGGTTGTTCAGGTGGGGAGACGACATTTTTATGTACCTGGGGAAGAGAACGATATTCGTGACAATCGTGAAATAAAATTCATTTTCGCAAGTGTAACTCCGACCAAACCCATGATGACCAAGACTTTTGGTAACAATCACCTTCGACGTAGGTATATTTCTTAGACACAAAATTTCTGCAGAGCTTTAGTTAAATAGCACTTTTTTAAGGGTTTTAAGTGCTGCTAGAGCATCAGATTTTATAGAATCGGTTACCGATAGCAAATAGTTCACATTTGTACATCAATAAAGACTAAGATTTTTGGTAGAATAGAAGATTCTATACTATATACATGAAGCATGATTAACTTAAAAAAGAGCTTATAGAGCTTTTGTCGTGGTGGCCCAGTGGCTAAGTTCTCGCCTGTCGTGCATGAGGTCGTGGGTTCAAATCCGGGCAAGTACCAATGTGACTTTTTCAAATTCATATGTACTTTATAAGTTTATCTTGGACATCACAGACAACGGTGAAGGAAAACATCGTGAGGAAACCTGGACTTATATAGTTAATGTAAGTCTGGAATAGCCAAGTCAGAGTCCTGTGGGGTTACCCAGAGGTTTAATTAACTCTGACACCAGAGGTGGCCACACCTCACACGAAAAGAAGAAGAAGGACTTAAAAAAGGGTTGGTACCTTTGGTTCCTGTAGTGTATGTTCATGGCGAGAAAGCCGGTGGCAAGCAGGATGCCGAGCACCGAGCACGACACGAGGATGGAGTAGATCGTGATGTTCACCTGCGTGTGCTCGATCAGCCGTAGTGTGCGGTCTTTAGGTGGGTTCCTGTGAATAATGGTAAGACCATAGTTTATATTTGAGGCAAAGAACAAGAAAATCATTCTAAGTGTAATCCGATGAATAGAATTGAATAGTTTATTGTTTCATGAGGTACTCGTACAATAGTGAACTCGTCTAATAACGAACTACAAACATACTGAGTGTTTGTAGTTAGCATAGAAATATAAAATACAGTTAGAGAAGAGCATTCGCATTTGAAACTACAGTTTTTTTATTTAATCAAATATTTGACTACGAAAAGGAAGACGGAAGTTTCTAAAAACATACAAGCGTTATTGGTATTGAAAATAACTATCTAACCGATTCCATTAATGGGACCTCCCGAACTCCTAATGCTAAATATTTAACTTATTTACATACTTGCCAAACCACTTGAAAGACTCCCCACTGGCCAGGTCGAGATGGTCCCTCTCCGCGCAGTACTCCCCAACCTTCACCTCACCCGTCCCGTCACCCTGGAACTGCTTCAGCAATATCGAGGCCTTTCGCTCGTTGTCGTAGAAACGAACTGGACCCTGATATGAATAGGTTTTTTTACTTGGTTATACGGATCAGTCCAAGTTTTCAAAGTGGATCTATTACAAAAAGTAACAAAATCAAAATCAAATAGTTAATGATAAATGATTTTATTTCTGTAAGTTGGTTTATACATACAAACTCTTTTACATGTCGATCATATTAAAACTAGATGAAGTCGGCGTTTCCTATCTGACTACTCTGAGAAGAAAGACCGAAACAAACTCAGAGGTCACAGTCTCTTTTAAAGTCCTGACAAAATCTTGGTTAGATCATGTGAAGACCATGTAGACAGATGTCTGAAATGATCGTTTGAGGAAAGAACCAGCCAGATTGAGTGGACCTGTCCAGTCAGTGCACGCATTTGTCAATAACCGAGCAGCTCAACTCAGAATTTATGGAGCTCAACGATTCGACGAACAATACCAAAGAAAGGACATTCGGGTAGGCCGCATAAACTACTCAAACTGCCAGACCATGATTAAAAACTAAGATAAAATAAAAAACAAAAAAAAAGATCCACATAGTCTTCACATTCACAATAATTAAAATAAAATAATATAATACTTTAAAAAGTAAATATTCTTGTCATTGCAAGAAAACAAAAAAAAAAACAAACAAAATATCAAAATTAAAAACAAAATTCATGGTGCAAAATATAAAAATCAAGATTAATTGGAGCAGCTCAATCCCAAGCCTTTTTATCCTGAACGTAATCTTTAATAGTATAAAACGCTTTCTGGCACAACTTACGTTTAATCATTATCATCTTCCTGCCCTTATCCCATGTTACTTGGGGTCGGCGCAACACGTTTTCTTCTTCCATACCATCCTGTCCGCCGTCACTCCATCACTGATGCCCTTTTCCTTCATATCACTCCTCACACAGTCCATCTATCTTTTCATTGGCCGTCCCCTCCCTCTCCATCCATTCACATCTATATTCATAACTCTTTTAGTAACATGCGTTTCATCCTTCCTCATCACATGACCATACCAGGACAAACGGTTTCCTTTTAACTTTTCTGTTACTGGCGCCACTTTCAAACTACCTCTAATATACTCATTTCTCACTTTATCCATTCTCGTCACTCCGCAAATCCATCTCAACATTCGGCACACCAAAAGACAAACAACACTATATCATGGTTATCCTTTATGAGGTATGGCAAGCTTAGAGCAATGGCAAGTGATTAATATAAATAAGAAACAAGAAAGGGCCAAGAATTGAACCCTGAAAAGCCCACTCTGAAGTTTATTTCAAATAAACCTTAGAGGTACTTTAAAATTGTCGAACAAAAAAAAACGAAAAAGGATGACTCTAGTTGCAAATTCTCAAGCGTCAGTAGGTCTCAATCATCATCAGCCTCTAGCAGTCCTCTGCTAGACATTAGCCTCTCCAATTGTATGCCATTTATCTCGATTCTCGGCAACTCTGATTCAGCTGCTACCATCAGCCACACTGCGAAGATCATCGCTCCACCTAGCCTGAGGGCGCACCTTACGTTTACTGATTTGCGGTCTCTACTCAAGAACACGTCTTTCCTAACGGTCATCGATTATACGATTAATATGGCCAGCCCATTGCCACGCCTCTTCAGCTTACTTATTCTGTGAGCTATGTCGCCTCAAAATGTGAGGAAAGGAAATCTTTCGAACTGAAAGGGGCGATACTCTGGGCCATCTAATGTGTTGTGCTAAATCTTATAACATTTCGAAAAAAATGCGTTTTCATTTAGGATCACCAGTCCCGCCTATAAGACATTGATTCTACCATCGCCCATCTATCATTATACTGACCGTTACACCTTCAAAGGTGACATTGCTGAGAGCATCCAGGAACAGTGACTCCCACTCCTTGTCTCTGTACTTAAAGTCCTGGACTGTCTTCTCTTTATACTTCGACCTCACTCGTTGCGCCACCGTCTGAATAGCTAGTGCCATCGCCCATATACCTGGATGACATATTACATTATACGTAATAAGTGTAAAACATATGATTGTGTGAAGGGAATTTTGAGACGCTTACCATCATAAGTATATCCGTGAAATCTGGAATATTCTAGACCTCTTCGCCGGTCGTATTCCACTTGGTAGTCTTTCGCAGTCTGAAAGAAAAAGTATCTATTGAAAGACATGAATTTATTCAGTTAACAGATTTCAGCAGTTTTCAGTTCCTTTTTCTCGCGTGTCTTTCGCTGATGCATAACGAAAGCGCAGTTGAGCGAGTGATCATTGTGCGAATGCTCAGTTATACGTGTACAGAAACTTGGTCGAAAGAACAAATCCGCGATAATAGACACATTCGCAAATGACAAATAATTATAATACGAAAAAGATAGAACATATTTGGTGGCTTAAAATAAACTTGTAAAAACAAGATGCAATATACTTACAATGCCCGATACAGTCATCTCCCCAGTAGTGGACAGCGGCAGCAGATCAGTGAGGATGGTGGTGTCGAGTGCCGTGGTGAGGTTCCTCTTGGAGCAGGGAGCGTGACGCATCCACCACTTGTTGCTATACGTACCCAGGAGGAGCCAGGTGTAAGCTCGGCCGTACATCTCAAGACTGGTGAGTAAGGAGAGAATTTTGTTGAATAAATAATGCATCGGAAATGGGGTGCAGATTAGAAGCAAAGTAATCAATGGCAAGGTTTTGTTAGGACTTTCATGAATCCCGAGGATTAATTAATCAAACTACGCTACAACTTCCAATACTCGTTCAGATGTGAGCTGATCGAGGCGAGGCTTGAGAGTAGCAGTGAAAAGATCGTCAGTTAGGGGTCATATTACAAGAGACACGGCTGAAATATCAATCAATAAAGATTACTTGTTTATTCTAGCTAAGTACATCTTCTTTGTCGGCTACAAAAAGCGTCAAAGCCATGTTTATTTGGACAAATAACTTACTTATAAGCCTCGCAGAATATCTGGAGTGCCCATGTTTCGTTGAAGTTCCCCAGGATGATCCGGACGTCTTTCTCCTTGAGTTTGGAGAGTGCGGTCTTCACCTCAGTGGCGAAGCTCTGTGTCTCTTCTATGAGGAACCCGTTGGTATCTAGATCGGCTAGGAGACGGTTGTGAGCCTGATGGAAAACGAAAATATTAGATCTCTTCTGCTATTGGCCAATCTTTACAGATCATTGGGATTTATAAAGTTTAAATCGAGATATATATACCTTCCTAGGGTCCTACATTTCCAGTGTGCGTAATGGTCAGACTGATGGATCTAACTTGTATACATCTGTCCGTTATGCACAATGGAAATAACCTTGCTCTAAGAGCTCAGGGTCCGTACCCTGAGCTCTTAGAGCAAGGTTATTTCCTGATCTGTTGAACACGAAGATCAACGAATCTTGTTAGGGTATCATCCCAACACACTTCAATCTTTAAATAATGTTCAGATGTGGCTGGGTTACGTTCATCTGACTGATATTTTGTCACGCTACCAAAATCGGCATAATAATATTGTAGGCATACTTATAAATACGACTACGTAAATAGACTTACCAAAGCATATCTCGGCTCATTCTGGTAGATAGTTCCAACCCTCGTCCAGTTGAAGTGCTGTAGCAGCCTGATCCTCGGCAGATTGAAGGCATTCTCCGAGGGCACGATGCGGAAGAAATTGGGGAAGGCTTCTTTCGTGAACATCGGGTGGGTATCCGCGTACGACAGCTGGAAGATAAGGACAAGGAGGACAACCGAACCAAATAACACATATACGCAGACGTATACGTAGATGTATATGTGTTCAAAAGTATATTGTAATGGTCTAAGACCGAAAGAAAAAAAGAGTACTAGCAATGTTGTACATTATTAATATTCTTTTGTGCCCATCCAAGCTTTGCTAGGAGTGGGCTTCTTACAATAGTGAAACGGTAAGGTTCGAACCAACAAGCCCTCGATCACCGGTCCAACGCCTCTGCTGTTGCACTATTGCAGCTTTTAAAACCTAGATATATGTAGACCTAAAGATTAAAAGAGTACTAGCAATGTTCTGTATTAGTAATTTTCATTTGAGCCCATCCAAGCTTTGCTAGCAGTAGGTTCCCTACAATAGTGAAACAGTAAGGTTCGGACCAACAACCCCTCGATCACCAGCCCAACGCCTCTGCTGTTGCACTATTGTAACGTTTATAATCTAGATATCTATATATTTCTGAGTAGACCTAAAGACTAAAAGAGTACTAGCAATGTTCTATATTAATAATATTATTTTGTGCCCATCCAAGCTTTGCTAGGAGTAGGCTTCCAACAATAGTTAAACGGTAAGGTTCGGACCGACAACCCCTCGATCACCGGTCCAACGCCTCTGCTGTTGCACTATTGTAGATTTATAACCTAGATATATGTAGACCTAAAGACTCAAAGAGTACTAGCAATGTTCTACATTACTCGTACTAATATTCTTTTATGTCAATCCAAGCTTTGCTAGAAGTAGGCTCCCAACAATAGTGAAACGGTAAGGTATCGGACCAACAACCCCTCGGTCACCAGCCCAACGCCTTTGCTGTTGCACCATTGTAGCTTTTTTTTTATATGTTTATCCTAAATATTTTTTTTTTCGATAGACCAAATGGACAGATATTAGACCACAATGGACCAAACCAAACATTACTAAAATTCTATTTACAGCTAGAAATTTTAATATAATTTTTAGGCCGCTGTCTGTGGCCTGATACTGATTAAAGGAAGTACTTCATTTATTAAATTAGCTTCTATCTATATACACTAAAAGCTTATAGCTCCTATACTAAGTGAATTTAATTCTATACTATTCTACTCTTATCCCCCTACCTGTGTGAGGTGCCAGTGCTTGGATGCCTTGGCGATGGGGTCGGTGACATGGGTACAGGCGGCTCCGAACAGCATCAGCTTGTGAGGGCCACTGTGCATCATGTCGAAGAAGGATTTTACTCCTACTGCTGCGTTGCACTGGTGGAAATCAAGAGAGAATTTTACATAGCGTTCTATAAAATATACCTTTTATATCGCGTCCGGCGTAGCTCAAAAATATCGATGTCCTGATTTAACTGGACAGGGTTGAAGCGACCGAGGACAAGATGGTAGAACGCCTTGACTTCCTCCAGAATTGGCGAGATGAAGTACAACAATAAAAAATGAAGAAATAGGGAGAGGCCTTATTCTAGGAGTGCAATGGTGATCATCATTGGTCATCAAGGATTTTTTCCATTGTTGATTACAAGTGCAATAACCCATCTCCTGGACCGATTCAGCGATCACGTAAAATCTTTAGCAATTCCAGTAATACCTATCAGCAGAAATGATAATAGGAGTTTCTCACTAATCCCTTTTCAACCAAGCAGTTTAATAGCCTCCACCACTGTTTAGAAGTTGTAAAGTGTGTTACGGTTAAGAAGGGCACTTACATCAAAGTATAGAAAGTAAAGAAACTTTTATAAAGAATTGTGAGAACTAAGAGTTAGAGAATTAGATGTTTCCTGTTGTCTCCGTAAACATAACATATCATCACCCCTGTATTTACCGAAGGGTTAGGCAGGGGTACACCTATCCGCGAGGGCCGATGCTTTTCTGGGTCGCGAACATTGAGGTAATAATGTACTACGCACGTCGCGGATAAATTTGAAACAGAGTTACCGCGGCCCTGGCGCAAGCAACTGAAGAAACACGGGTGGGTATTAGTCAGTAAAAGTCTGACACGTCCTCCCGCCTTCCTCACCCAGAGCGGGAGAAGTCATTGGATGATTGCCCACCACAAAAAAAGAAGATAAAAAAAACATTTTTGCAAAAAAATACTACCGACTTACAAACAAAAAATGTCTTTCTTGTTTCCCATTTTTTTGCGATATGGACACCGACTTCCAAAATTAAGTTATTTTTCACTTTGTAGTTTTTTGTTTGTAAGTCGGTAGTTTTTTTTTGCAAAAATGTTTTTTTATTTATCCCTTTTTAGTTGTACCTACCTAAAATAGGCAAGTTGTTTAGAAAGGTGCCTATAACACCAGAATAGATTACCCGAATAACACGATACTTGAACATAACCGGTGAAATGAGAGCAGCAGCAGTCCCGAATGATTTGCCGTCATTTATTGAAGAGTTCTGTTGTATATCTCCGAAGTTCTTCATCAGATCTTCACCAAATTAAAATGGGACCAATTTCGAAACATACTCTTTCAAACACAAAAAGAATTTTCAAAATCGGTCCACAATTGACGGAGATATCGGTGAACATAAATAAAAAAAATCATACAAGAAGTCGAACATAGAACCTCCTCCTTTTTGGTAAGTCGGTTAAAAATGTGGTTAGTGCACCTATAGCACATTTTACCACATTTCTCCAGTTATGTTTAAGTCCCATGTAATAATTAGCCTTGTGCCTCGAACTGGGCATAAGTCCAGTCCAGCCTGCTACTGAGAAATTTCTGATGGAAAACCCAAAAACACTTTGCCCGACTAGGGATTTGAACATTGAACCAGGACCAGGACCTCATACTCAGCAGTAGCGCTCGCGACCATTGTACAGGGTGTAACGGAAATGTGTGATCATATTTTAAATACTGCCCATGTCTTTGAACAACTTTCTCCAAGGACGTTTATCAATTCTATAAAAAATATTGTTCCCATTCAAATTTTGGTCAGCTGACGACAACTTTGAATTACCTATTCCTTCCTTGGAAAACTTGTTAATTTGTAACATGGGTATCAGGAACAGATTTTAAAATATTATGAGCCTAGTTTTTCGAACCCTAGTTAAAAAATGTTAAAAAAAATCGGTAAAACACGTTTATGTTGATACATTTTTAGTCTATCAATTGGTGAAATAATTGAACTCTCCAACTTATTTGACCTTTTCTGAGGCTTACAATTGGTGAAAAAACGCATAAGCGCAAGCGCATACCGAAAAATGCAACCATTGGTTAGCATATTTAACCATTGGTAGAGTTAACCGCGGCTCAAAAAACTGGGCCTAAGAATGCATTCCTTCTACCATAAACGATTTAGGAGTGGAAGTCTTCTTACCTCCGTGTCATTCCACCACATATGCAGCCGATAGTTCCTGAGCACGGAGTCATGCTCGTTGACGTGATCCAGGGCTAGCTTCACGCTGGGCATCACGCCTCGACCTACAACAGTGTTTACTTCTTGTTAGTATCATGAGATTGAATTGTTAACGATTGAAAGATATTACATAATATCTTGGCTGTATACCCCGAAGAGTTAGGGAGAGGTGAGAGACCTATAATAGGTACACAGAATACAAATAGCAGTACAAAGAGAACTTAAATTTTTAACTTATTAAACTAAAACTATTTGTGACAGTGCCGTCGTGAAAGTGAGTGCTTTTTACCCGACTGCCGAAGGAGGGTAGTGTGTTTATCAGTCTATGTATGTAGATATGTTTGTTCCTATGTGGCGTTCTAGAGACCAAACGCGTTGGCCGATTTTAATGATTTTTACGTCAATCGATTCGTCTTAACCCTGCGAGTGGCTGCGAGTGTCACTGGCTACATAATTTTTTTTTCTTCCAAACCCATCGTGTGGGTTATCAAAATAAAGGGTTTTAAGAGGTGATTTCAAAAAAATATAACACTTATATGTTTAAACTAAAACTTTGCGCCTCATACATATATTTAAATCCCTGCGAAACTCTGCTAATACCGATATGTATTGAAAATTGTATATTATGCACTATGCCAATCGGTCATAGGTTATTTTATCTCTGTATGGGGTGCTGCGGTACGAAAGGTTGTGTCCTAGGGGCTGAGAGAGCACAGAGAGCCGTACTAAAAGTAATGACAAGGAAACCCTATAGATACCCAACAACACAGCTGTACGCAGACTGCAAGGTTCTTACAGTCCGTCAGCTCTTTGTGCTTCAATCTGTACTTAGGAAACATAGCAGCCTTCCCCCGTCTAACCCAAAAAAGCGTACAAACCTTCCCTCAGGCACCCAACACAGGACCACTTTCGCACAGCATCAGTATTATGTAATTAGCGCGTACATTTACAAAAACATTCATAAAAAACTGAATATCTTAGACCTCAACAAACACAACCTAAAATTAAAGGTGACAGAATGGCTACTTAAACAGGACTATGCCGCAACGGAGTCTTTACTTACCTACATCACCTAATAAGTACACACCCATCTCCATGCTTTCACGAATACTTCAATACTCGCATCTAAACACTCTCGCACATACAACTCCCTCACACACTTACACACACACCAACACCACATCATCTATCTACACTCACACACAAACACCGACACACCTACAATTTACATTCATTCACCCACACCCTCGCACTCTCACATACTCATTATAATGCGCATAATTTAAAACTTAAGTCAACTATCCCTTTTTTCCCTTCTGAAGGTAAATCGACACACAGTCCACACATACATGAATTAATTGGAACTTCATTGTGAAACGCTGTCTCCCTAGTTTAAGAGACAGAGTTTAGTCTATTGTGTACAGATTTCTGCAGCATCCAAATGTTTAATGTACATGTTTTCTACCATAATTATATAAAAAATTGTAAACTTAAAGTAACTACAATAATCTGTATTTTTTTTTTTGGGAAATAAAGATATTTATTTATTTATTTTACTTTATTATTTTGCCAAAGGAATAAGATTTTTCATACAAATAAATGTCTCCCTTTTAACCCCTTCAAAAGTTGAATTTCCAAAAATCCCTCCTAAGTGCTCCCCTACATCTTAAAAAGAAGCTATGTGCAGTAAAAGTAATCAAAAATCTTTACCACCCTGAAATCGTATTTTAAGGGTAGTTTCGAAAAACTAATAATGAAAACCGTTATTGTTTATTTAGGTTGGTATTTAAGCAAAGTTTCATATTTATTGACCCAAGAAATTAGATTCTTCAAAAAAATTAACATACCCTAAATCGTCTTTTGGGGGTAGTTTCAAAAAATTATAATAGCAACCTTAAGGTTAGTATTTGTGGCAAGTTTCAAGTTTATTGACCCTAATGATATCAGATTTTTCAAAAACACTGTAATACCTCCTAAATCGTCTATTGGGGGTAGTTGCAAAAAACTAATAATGACAACCTTTATTGTTTATTTAGGATGGTACTTATGTCAAGTTTCATGTTTATTTACCCAAGAAATCAGATTCTTCAAAAAATTGAACATCCCTTAAATCATCTTTTGGGGTAGTTTCGAAAAACTAACAATGAAAGCCTTTATTGTCTATTTAGATAATTAGATACTTCAAAAAAAAATACACCCCTAAATCGTCTTTCGAGGGTAGTTTCAAAAAATTATAATAGCAACCTTTATTGTTCATTTAGGTTAGTATTTGTGGCAAGTTTCAAGTCTACTGACCCAAGAAATCAGATTTTTCCAAAACACTGTAATACCTTCTAAATCGTCTTTTGGGGGTAGTTGCAAAAAATAATAATGACAACCTTTATTGTTTATTTAGGATGGTATTTATGTCAAGTTTCATGTTTATTCACCCAAGAAATCAGATTCTTCAAAAAAAAATTACATCCCCTAAATCATCTTTTGGGGGTAGTTTCGAAAAACCAACAATGAAAGCCTTTATTGTTTATTTAGATTGGTATTTATGTAAAGTTTCAAGTTTATTAACTGAAGTAATGAGATTCTTCAAAAAAAAATAACACCACTAAATCGTCTTTTGGGGGTAGTTTCATAAAATAATAGTAGCAACCTTTATTATTCATTTAGATAAGTATTTGTGGCAAGTTTCAAGTTTATTAATCAAAGAAATCTGATTTTTCCATACAAACTTCAACACCCCCTAAATCATCATTTGGGGGTACTTTCAAAAAACTAATAATGTCAATCTTTATCATTTTTTTAGAATACTATTTGTACTAAGTTTCAAGAATTTTGTTCGAAGGAATTAGATTTTTCATACAAACTTTCAACCCCCTTTTTACCCCCTTAGGGGTAGAATTTCCAAAAATCCTTTCTTAGTGCACACTTACGTCACATGATGAACCTTTCTGCCAAATTTCATGCTTCTAGGCTTAGCAGTTTTGGCTGTGCGTTGATTGATCAGTCAGTCAGTCAGTCACCTTTCGCTTTTATAGATATAGATTTAAATAATTTAAAAAAAAGTTTAAAAATCAAAAAACCCTACTACAAAAAAGACGTAAACAAGAAGAAAATCATGCTGTGCAATCGGAGGATACATCAGGTTTTGGTCAGCCAGCTCGCGAACATGTATCCTCCGACCGCACAGCATGATTTTCTTCTTGTTTACGTCTTTTTAGTTCGCTTTTTAAGTGGTCGGGTTTTTCTGATTCAAATATTTTATTTGACATAGTTACATAGACACACAAAAAAAGTTCTCAGCCAGCTGGCGAATATGTTTCCTCCGACTGCACAGCATGATTTTCTTCTTGTTTACGTCTTTTTAGTTCGCTTTTTAAGCGGTCGGGTTTTTCTAATTCAAATATTTTATTTATATTATTTAAATACATAGACACACAAAACGTATTTTTTTTATATCTCCTGTATCGTGTCGCGTGGGTGCGTTTACAAACATTTAAACACACATACATAAACAACCAGACCCGCCACAACTATCTGTAGGCGATACCAATATTTGTTCCGTGCAGGAATCGAACCAGTGACACGCAGCGCATCAACCAATCGCTCAATCACTGCGCCAACCATGTCGTTTTCACTACATATTTCACATACATATCTACATTAAAAATATTTTCGCTTTTATAACGTCAGAAGCACGGTTTGATTTCGTCGTTTCCTATGGTGAAGTACCAGCAAGAAACTCCACAGGCAGCGACGCGACCTACCGACCTTTCTGAACGTTCGATGCGATTCGATTTATACTAACCGATAGGCGATTTAAATTGCTAGTACATTCACATGGACGCAATCCGATATAATTCGACAAATTTGCACTTGTGATTTTTTAGGCTCACTTGCACACAAACTTAACTCAGAGTTAATTGCCAACATGAGGTTAAATTGACAGTTTGTTATAAAATATTAATTTAACCTCTTTCTTTCATGCAAGTGGGCCCTAGAAAATACGTGTTACGCGTTACCTATAACGCGATGTCGCGATGCCCGGCAGGAACGAAGTTCCTCACGCCTTTTCTTCAATTTCGAATGTAATTTGGCATGGATAAAAGTTAGTTAAAGTCAGATTTCTACCAGACAACTCGCAAAAATTAAAATAACTCTATTTACAACAATTATAAATATATGACTAGATGTATGAATGTGTGTGAAGCAAAAGAAGTATGTAAGGATCGTAGCAGGTGGCGTTCTGTAGTTTCTGCCTACACCCATGGGAAAAAGGCGTGAGTTTATGTATGTATATATGTATAAATATATGATTTGTCTTACAAAATTATCTGTGCTATCATCATCATAATCATCACCTTTTAACGTTCCCTGCACTGCTGGGACACAGGCCTTCTCTTTGTGTGAGGGAAAGGACTATAATCCACCACGCAGGCCCAGTGCGAGTTGGTGGATGACACATGTCTTCGAATGTATGATACTAGGACATGCCGGTTTCCTTACGATGTTTTCGTTCACCGTTTTTAGAGCAGTGGTGATGAAATAATTTACAATAATTTATAGGCCTGCCTAGGTTCGAACTCTTCAAAACCCACCCAAACCATACATTAGTCAGGGCCGCCGGCCGTTACCACTAGGCCACCAATGCTCTCTCTTTTCTAATTCGTCCAATCTATTATTTGGTAAGCATTAACCAAGTGAATAAATAAGTAGACCACGATCGTCTAAGCAAACTAACAAGGAAACTCGTCCAAACTTAGACATTAACCGTAACTGAAACTGTCAGAAGTTCTTCCGCTTTCTCAGATAACTTCTTACTTAAACATAAGGGCGAGCAGGCGAGCCATTTACTTAGACGACACTGTTATTTCGTTAATATGTGTTGTAAGCGTATCCGCTACAAGACGTTTGCAATGAAGTCTTATTTTTAATTTCACAAACTGGCTGGTTACATCTTTTTGAAATTTTCAAAGGAGTCTGTTTGCCATCGACACTCTAAGAACAAGAAGCTCTGAAAAAATATAATACCTGCCACTGCTAATGCCACTTCTCATGAACATAGACTAATATACAAAGAAGCCATGGGCATTAATCGGTATGGCTGCTCAAGAAAGTTGGCAATTTCAGACTTTGCGACTGTTGCCAACGATCTTGAGGGAACAAAACGCGCACTCGTTTAACACTCGGTTGTAGTTTTTTGTACTTTCCTTATTATTCTATGACGTAAAATACAGCCTTAGATCAAAATGTAGATAATTAAATTGTCTTGGAGATAGTAAAAATATCATTAATTAACGCCCGGCTGTATTGGAGCGATTGCCGTTTTTTTTTGTCCGTGTTAGAGATAGTTAACTTTACAAATTAATTACACTATGTTATACAAACAAAACTCAAAATAGTCATAAATCAAATTATTAAGAAAATGCTTTTATGTGACATACCTATATTATTTTCCAAAAAATTACGACCAGCCGTTTAGACGTGATCCTCATTTTAAAATCAGCTTCCGAGGGGTGTCTTCGACGTAATTAGTCGGCTTCCTCACGATATTTTCCTTTACCAATACTGAATGTGAATGATCAGAGTAAAGCTATGATTAAAAATTAAATAGATACCAGTATTGGAATTCTCGACACCCTTGCCGAAAGGGAAGAAGCCGGCAATGTAGACATCAGTCCTCCTATTCAGGATCGCGTCCAGGTTCGGTTTCTGTGGGAATCCCTGGCTGATGGTTACCAGCACGAGCAGAAGCAGCAGGTACATGGCTGGAAAAAAGTTTATTCTTTTATACAAAATTATGTAACACAATTTCAATAGGACAACTTTGTACAGGCGAGTTGAATCCTCAAGGTTTTCATTCTTGATGAGTGGCAAGGTTCCCGAAGATACGAATGCGAGTTCAGATTGTGAAGAAAGAAAAGAGATAAGATAGAGTGTGGGTATCTCGACTTGCACACACTTGCTTCCGAAATTGCGATACGTGATCGTACTTCGGATTCCAGAAGCCGAAAATGAAGAGAGTGCACAAATTCTGCAGACGTTCAAGGTAATCAAGAAGTTCCTCAGTTGCATCGAGAAAGCAGACATTAGTAGGTACTAGAAGAGGTATTAAGTCCGCCTATGTACTTTTATGTTCTTTTTCTTTGTCCAACCCTCTTCCCAGTTCAGCTGGGGTCGGGTCTCCATGTACGTCTGCGCCAGAGAGCTCTATTCTGTGTTGTCTGAGTGCTCAGGTTCTCCTTCCGGACCTCTTTCTGCATGTTTGACCACCAGGTGGCGGGTGGTCTTCCCCTTCCTCGCGGTCGATCGGGGATATTTAGGGCCTTTTTGATAGCATTGTAATCTCCACGTCTCAGGATGTGGCCGTACCAACGCAATCTGCTGTCTTTGACCTTTTCGCTAATCGGTGCTACTTTGAACGAACCCCTGACATACTCGTTTCGTACTTTGTCTAGGCGGGTTACTCCTTCCGCCTATCGGAGCATTTTAATTTCACTTGTATGCAGTTGTTGTTCGTGTGCTTTCTTGAAGGTCCAGCACTCCGCTCCGTAAGTCATAGCTGGTCGTACTACCGTTTTGTATACTTTGCCTTTAACACGGATGGGCATCTTTCGGTCACAAAGAACACCTGATAACGATCTTCACTTGAGCCAGGCGGTTTTGATGCGATGGTCTACATCCTTATCCACATTTGCGTCAGAGGTAAGTACCGAACCCAAGTACTTGAAGTGGTTCACTTTGGGTAGTGCCCGGTTGTCTATAAAAATATCGCAACCCGTTTCCGCTGTCCCTCCGTAGTCACATGCCAAAAACTCAGATTTATTTCGATTTATGCGTAGCCCATGTTTTTCTAACTGTTTCACCCACTGACTAAGTGTTTCCTGCAGATCTGGTGCATTTTTAGATACTAGGACAATATAGTCTGCATAAAGCATACACTCCGGTGCCGGCTTTTGTATGTCCCGTGTGATATAGTCCATGCACAAGTTAAATATTAGTGGGCACAGGACTGAACCCTGATGGACTTCCACCTCCACGCCGAAAGGCTCACTGAGACTCTTGACGCGCGTTTTAGTGCCTGTGTACATATCCTGGACTAGTGCCACGTAGTACTCCGGTATATTTTGGGCTCTCAATGCCTGCCAAACAAGGTTTCTGGGTACTCGCATGTACTTTTATGTTCCATGAAATAAATAAATATGAGACTGACCAAGAGTAACTTTAGTTGGAAAAGGCAGGAACTTCTGGAGATGTTTCAGAGATCGAAAAGAGCAAAACACCCTCCTGCTTACTTCTGCAATCTGAGGCTTTGATGTTAAACAAGTTATTAAATAGGAGTTATTATAGGCTTAGTGGGGATGTGGTCAACGACAAAACACATTTCCACGAAGCTATAAGAAATCTAACAACAAATCTTTGTTTGATTTCTCTCAAGTTACAAGAGCATTAGCAGGGAACGTGTTGATGACGACGACTAAAAAATCTGGAGTGGCGACAGCCTACCAAAAGACTCAGAGTTGAAAAGCCTTCCACAACCGTGAACCGATGACCTGATTAAGGTTGGGGGAATCCGCTGGATGCGAGACGCACAGGACCAATCTATGTGGCGACGTCTTTTGGTTGAAATTTTGATGATGACGGTGTGTCGTATAATGTTACAAGAGAAGAGTCTTTTGGCTTAATTACGACTAATTAATACCATTTATTTGAGGTATCTCTGGGGGGGTAGGGTGCTAATAAATGTCTACTTTCATGCAATTACGTACGCAAAACGATTCCTTTTTCGCAAAAGGTACAGTTATAATTTGCCGAGGTGGGAAGACGTGCAGAATCTGATCAAATATTAACATGGCATTCACAGCAAATCGCTTGGGACTTCACATCACAGCTCTGTGATAATATATCTTATTCATAATCCTGCGTAGAAAGAACGCGCGTCTTAGTTCTCAGAGGGCATGCAAACAATTCCAGCCATATTGGTTTCCAAATTGATTTCAGACGAGGGTTCCAAATTGCGGCTTTCGAAAACGACGCCTTAGAGTAGGCATACCTACCTACCTATTTTGGAACGAGATGACCAAGCACGGTTAAATTAACCTTTCAAATTAATAATGAAATCTCTAAAATCTCAAGTTATACAAATGAAATCATTTAATGGAACTTTTTACGTGTTTGTATCCCCGCGCTTGACCACTATCTCACCTGATGGTAAGCGGCGATGATGTGGTCGACGGTGATTCGGTGAAGCACGCTTGACTAGCCTATTCACTCTTGACGTAACACATTCTTTGGCAAGGACTCGCCTCACGCGAGATACAATGGCTTTTAATTGCTTCAGTAATTACGGCAACGAAGGTATTAAAGACCCTAGAGCAGGGATGGCGAACCTTTATTAGAAAACGTGCCATTTAAATTATTATTTTTTATATGACAATGAAGTGCCGAAGGAGCTCGTGGCTACATAATAACAGCCGCACGGGTCGATCTGCCAGGTTAAGCAACGCTTGACGAGGTCGGTCCGTGGATGGGTGACCATTTCAATATACCGAGTTTCCTCCGTGCGTCGGCAAGCACGTAAAGCCGTTGGTCCCGGCTGTCATTTGAAGATCTTTGACAGTCGTTACGGGTAGTCAGAAGCCTGAGCCTGAGCTTAAGATCTGACACCCGACTTGCCAAGGGTTACCCAGTTACTGGGTTGTGGAGGTCAGATAGGCAGTCGCTCCATGTAAAACACTGGTACTCAGCTGAATCCGGTAAGACTGGATGCCGACCCTAACATAAATGGGAAAAGGCTAGGCAGATGATGATATGACAATGAAGTGCCAACAAAGAATTTTGGCAATAAATAAAACTCTAAATGCTATGAATTAATCAATTCTTTATTTGCGTCCAGAATATTTATTTACAGTTTTATTTTGTATTTAAATAAAAGTAGGAATTGGTGTCATTTCTGATGTTGCAAATTACCTAGATTCTAAACAACCTCATTTTAGCGTGCCCAAAATATTTTTTCGTGTGCCACCAAAGGCACGCGTGCCATAGGTTCGCCATCCCTGCCCTAGAAGAGCTTTCCTTCTTTTGACGTTGGCACGCAACTAGACCAGACCAATCATACAAGACGAAAATGCACAACACGTCATTCATCTGGCATGTGATTGGTCGATTTGGTCATGCGAGATGAATGACGCGATGTGGATTTGCGTCTTGTGTGATTGGTCGATTTGGACGGTTGGATAGCGATCAAACCTTTTGCGCACTTACGCAATACAGGCTGCAGGCCATTAGTCGACCTTTGCACAATTGGCACAATGCACACAAACAACATGTTTTTTTCATGTGCATGTGCCACATTGTTTGTTCACTTTAATATTACAACAACAAACAATCTATCAAACTTCCTTTTTTATTGGATCTGCCTTTCCTTTTCCCTTGTTATTATTTATTTATTTCATCGTCTTCCTGCGCCCTTAGTCAAAATTTTCGGCATGGCATGAATGGTCTTTTAAAAACGCCACCAGCTTATTTAAATAAATGCCCGCTAAAGCTTTTCCATCAACGGCTCAACGAGCGTAAAATCACTACCTACGCAAAGCGTGTGACCCGTTGCCATTAGTATGCCGCGTTAGCGTAGTTTGTAACGCAGCAGTAGGAAGCAACTGGTAGCTTATAATAGCATTGTTTTCCTCCAGGATTTGCGTCATAATACACTCTACAATATTATGTAATCCTACTGTAGGTAATGCCTGAGTAATTTTAGGTAAGTGTCCACACCGCACATGGGTAATAGGACTAACTAAGTTATGGCGAATGGACGATTTTTTTTTTTTTTTGCCATGATATATACTATACATCAGCCTATTAATGTTCCCACTGCTGGGAGACAGGCCTCCTCTATGTGAGAGGGAATGAGCCGTAGTCCACCACGCCGGCCCAGTGCGGATTGGTGGATGTCACATGTCTTCGAATTTTTAGTTCTAGGACATGCCGGTTTCCTCACGATGTTTTCCTTCACCGTTTTGAGAGCAGTGGTGAAGAAATCATTTACACAAAGTAAAGCGCCTGCCTGGGTTCGAAACCCACGACCTACAACTTGTAAGTCGCGGCTGATACCACTGGGCCACCACTGCTCTTCTTGCCATGATAAGTAGGACCTAATTATTATAATTTTATTGCTAATAGGCTGGCTTTAAACTTACTATCTCACCATGGTAAGCGTTGATGTGGTCGACGGTGAAGCACGCTTGCCTAGAAGTAACCTATTCACTATTTACTTAAAGACTCCTAGGTTGTAGCTATCAGGAAACAGACTCCGGCAGGTAGTTCCACTCCTTATCTGAACGCATAATGAAAGTATTCACAAAATGTTTACTGCGAATTAATACTTTACTAACTACCCATAGTTCGATATCTAGATATAAAACAACCATGCTAAAAGAAGCAGGCATTCAACCTTGCTACATTGATCGATTTTCCGACAATCGTAGATACCTAAGTAATATTTTATTATATTAGGTAATAAGGCCATTGCACTGATAAAACGAACCCTATCATAATTTAGATCTACAGACCTACCTAGGCATATCATCAATCCTAGGCAAGCGTGCTTCACCGTCAATCACATCATCGCTTAACATCAGGCGAGATTGTGGTCAAAGGCGAGCTTATCAAGAATTAAAAATATATCATCTGCCTAGCCTGTCCCCCAACTATGTAGGCACCAATTCTGCTTCCAATCTAACCAGATTCAGCTGTATACCAGTATTTCATATGAAGCGACAGAAATAATGCGTTGGAAGGCCTCTCACTAGGTGGAGCAACGACCTGGTCAAGGCTGCGGGAGTCCGGTGGATGCGAGGTGCAGGGGACCGATCAGTGTGGCGACGCTTGGGGGAGGCCTATGTCCAGCAGTGGACGTCTTTCGGCTGAAATGATGACGACATGAAACGCCTGCCTATCTGACAACCACGCTAGGTAACACGTTATGCCTAGACAAATCTATAAATATTAAGATATATAGCTCAGGACATGGTCTCAATCTGAAATCTACCAAAATCTCGAATAAATTGCAAAAAACTCACCTGGATCTTCCTTTTAAACACTTTTCTGTACTATCACCCCACAATTTGTGTGCTATAAAAAGATCGGCATGAGGTCACAGCAAAATCACCGCTTTTCAACAATCACCAATGAACATAACCGAAACTACGACGTCTTTTACTTAAATACACCATTATTTTACAAATTTTGATTAAGAATCACTGAAAAACGTGAACGCGCAACTGGAATCTACATTTTCACCTGGAGCTGAACTGCCGGACCGTTGAAGGGACTGAAATGCGGTCTAGCCTTCATTGTGAAGGAAACTGGGCTTTATTACTAGATCCATAAGATTCAACACTACACCACTTACTTTGCTTCGTACAATTTAATTTTCAGGAACCAAAGAAGTTAAACACACTTAATCGTTCGAATGAAAATGGACTTTAAGCTGTGGGGATAATGTACAGTTTCAGTTGTTAGGCGATGCTTTTAAGGGTGTTTCAGCAAGGGTAGGTTTGTGCAAACAGATAAAATTAGTCTACGGCGGTGGAAATCGATAGAGGGGTGGTTTCACGTGTAGTGTTGGGCAATTCAACCCTTGGTATATATCGATGACGAAAATTATCGATATCAACATAATTACTATCCATACTTGCCGAAAGATGGCTGACGAATCAGCAATCAGAGGAGCAGACGATTATTTGAACCAATAAAAAAGAAAACAAAAAAGAGAAGCAAGAAGAAAAGCATGCTGTGCAGTCGGACAGCATGATTTTCTTCTTGTTTAAGTCTTTCTAGTTCGCTTTAACTGCTTAACAGTTGGGTTTTTTTTTTTTAATTATGTTTTTTATTTATAACTTTACTTTTACTTTTAAAGTCGCCTGACACAATTCGATTAAACGAAGTACCTATTTATTGGTAGTGAATATTTTCTGAAGCAACGTATCTAGATACCATATCTCCATTCCATTTCAGCTGTGCTGCGAAGAACGAATTCCAAAGCTTACCACTGAAATAAAGACCGTCTGCAAAAACTCCCATAACTCTTGCTTTAGACGAAACATCTAACAGAAGACCTTTTGTGGTTTGCTTCAGACCTAAATCTATTTAGAATACTTGTTTATCGACCTTTCATACACCAATACATCGATATCATTTATGTAATTCCCATCCCTATGCCCCATAACGCATGCGTGAAACCTCGGGGCAAGGGGTGTGTCTCTATTTGTGGTCCAGCTCACTATCGCCCGGGAAGCTACGACTCTCCCAAATGGATATATCAACACACTTTATTGATACCGTCCATGCTTTTGGAACTTTTCTATTATTTATTAATCACGTTGAATATTTTATCGAGTACGATAGTTTTTCGAGACATAAGTATTTTTATTTATTTTTCTGATGATGTTTTTGTTGCGTGTTTTTAGTTAGTTCAAGGAGCTCGTGGCTAAAATATATTATCCGTACCGGATCTATCTTCTAGGTTAAGTAAAGCTTGCCGAGGCCGGTCCGTGGATGAGTAACCATTCTTGAAATACCGAGAAGCCTACTGCTCCTCCGTGTCTCGGAAAGAGCGCTAAGCAGTAGCTATTTGACAATCATTACAGGTAGTCGGCAGTTTGAAATTTGAAAAAGGCTTCTCTTCAAAGTTAGAGTGAACAGGGTAAGCTCACTCCATCGTCCACTCTGTATCTGTCACCTCTGACCTAGACTAGAGTCAAGAGCAAACCCATCATAAAATGAGGAAACACAAAAAAAAAAATAGGAGAATTGATAACCTCCTCCTTTTTGAAGTCGGTTAATAAAAATAAAGGCTAGACAGATAGATTGTTTTAATATAATTTTCGTGTAGCATACTGAGCGACTTGCCTGAATGAAAATGTTTTTCTATATCTCAATCAATCAATATTTATTCGTGAACACAGGTAATTACAACCTACCTACATTTTAGTCGAGCTCTATGTCCTACCAATGAAACTGGTGTACAAATGTATTGGGTTTTTTTATTTTTTAAGGTATCTGGGTTAGGTGTCATTCGGCTTACTAAGGAATTAGGACTAGTGTCCAGTTGACCCTTACAAAAAAGTATACTGGTTAATTTGGCCCATAGCATAGCCTTCGTTTAAAAGAATCTGTATGGAAACATTTGTATCGCTATTAATCTTCTATCTGTATATGTAAAAGAGAAATTATGTATGTATGATCCTTAAAGACTCCGAAACGGCTGGACCGATTTTAATGAAATTTTCAGACAATCTTTAGATTGACCAAGCGGATAATCCTGTAAAGTTTTTTTTTAACTTTAAATGCAGGCGAAGTCGCGGGAAAAAGCTAGTATGTTTTAAATAAAACATAAAAAAAACAAAGGAAAATTAAAAAGAACATTACGTAAAACTTGTTACAACAACAACATTTATTTAGGGTACTTCTACATTTGTAGGTAAGTGACAACTGTGACAAACAATGTTAACTTATGTAGGTACTTCTACATTAATTGTAGACTTTAATTTATTCTGTGGTTATGAAGGTGGTTATAGACAACACTATATTAATTTAGTTGGACATCTGTAGGTTTTCCTTCGTTCAAAGCAATTGTCTGGCGACCGTCTATTTGAGACGATTGTCTTCTCTCATTTCGCGTCAAATATCAGCCAAGTTTTTTTTAATATATCTATCTCATTCGCAACTATTTCAATGTGTAATGGGAAAGATAAGGCTAGCAAACCAGCTATTCAGCTAATGATTACGGCGTACAAGGAACGATTTTTTTATACGGTTGACAGTTTAAAGTTTAATTTTGGTCGAGGAGCGCGAAAGTTGTACTGAAATGCTAGTATTATATTAGCTGTGACTGAACTCACTGCATTGTGGTTTAAAACCTCTTTTATCTGTTCTGTGTTTAAAACAGTGATAAGTGTATAAATTGTTATACAATTATGTCTGAGTAAGTATTCTACTGTTAAATACCACTGGTTAACATAATTCTTTAACAACGAAGGTGCCTACCCTCATTACAAAACTATGTTTACTTATTTTGTTTTGATTACGTCTAGTTTTTTAGGGTTCCGTACCCAAAGGGTCAAAACGGGAACCTATTAGGTACTAAGACTCCCAGGACCGTCTGTCTGTCCGTCTGTCCGCCTGTCCGTCTGTCTGTCACCAGGCTGTATGTCATGAACCGTGACGCAGCAAAAATCGGCACCCTTATAGATTCGTGATGTCTGTCTGTCTGTCTGTCCGTCCGTATGTCACAGCCACTTTTTTCCGAAACTATAAGAACTATGCTATTGAAACTTGGTAAGTAGATGTATTCTGTGAACCGCATTAAGATTTTCACTCAAAATTAGAAAAAAAACAGTAAATTTTATACTTGAAACTGAAACTAAAAAAAAAATTGTCATCAAACCCATATGTGTGGGGTATCTATGGATAGGTCTTCAAAAACGATAGGGAGGTTTCTAATAATTTTTTTTCTAAACTGAATAGTTTGCGCGAGAGACACTTCCAAAGTGGTAAAATGTGTCCCCCCCTTGTAACTTCTAAAATAAGAGAATGATAAAACTAAAAAAAATATATGATGTACATTACCATGTAAACTGCCACCAAAAATTGGTTTGAACGAGATCTAGTTAGTAGTTTTTTTTTTTATACGTCATAAATCGTAAACCGTAATTTACCAAGTACGGAACCTTCCGTGTGCGAGTCCGACTCGCACTTGGCCGGTTTTTCTTTAGTTTGTCTTTCTTATTATATTTCAACAAGCTTTTATTTTACTTGCCTCGATACTTAATTATTTATTGAGCTTAAGTTTGCACACACCATTGGTTCCTGTGACAAAACATGTTTTATGACAGACAAAGAAAAGAAAGAAAGAAAGAAAAGTAAGAAAACCAGTTTATTTGGCACACACAGATACACACAATTTAGGTACAAATAAAAGGAAACTTAATTAAAAAAAAACAATTACATACATAGTGTGCCCCGCGGATGCGCCAAAAAGGTCCAGTTCAGCAAAATGCCAGACAACTGGGAGTTAACCTCCAACCAGGATCTCCTCATGAGGGAACTCCTTATAGGTTAATAGCACGGACGTAAGACTTTGTATTATACGCATTCAATAAGGGCGCCGGCAGGCAGGGCTGTTATCTAGGGGGTGCACCTGTAGCACCCTGCCTCATACAGGAAGGATTTTCTTTGGCCCATTTAAACAAAGAAGTATTTATCGAATAAAATGTAAAAAAGTTAGAAAAATAAAGTCGTCCTCATCAGCCTTTTAACGTTCGCACTGCTGGGACACAGGCCTCTACTCTGTGAGAGAGGGAATAGGTCATAATCCACCACGCGTGCCCAGTGCGGATTGGTGGAAGTCACAATTAAGTCTTCGATTGTTTGGTTCTAGAACATGCCGGTTTCCTTCACCGTTTTTAGAGCAGTGGTGATCTGGTGATGAACAATTTACATAAAGTAATGCGCCTGCCTGGGATTGAACCCACGGACTACGACACGTACCTAAGTCTGGGCCGTTAGCACTGGGCCACCATTGCTCGCAGGCGCATTACTTTGTGTAAATTATTTGTGTAGCTTCTTGGCGTTACGTTGACATCGACCCTCAATTTTGGTCCATTCATTGAGGCAAAAGCTGGCTGCCAAAAAGTTGGGGATTCTTGCGAAGGTGAGACGGTACTTCACCCCAGAGCAGTTGCTTAACTTGTATCAAGCGCAAGTTAGATCATGCATGGAGTACTGTTCATCTCTGGGACAGATCTGCCAAATACCAGCTGGATGCACTCGATTCGATCGAAAAACGGGCCAAGAGGCTTATCGGCAATGAGATACTGGTCGAGTCTAGGCTCCAGAGCCTTGAATATCGGCGCCAAGTTGCAAGCCTGTCGGTTTTTTATCGGTTACATTTCGGGGAGTGTGCGTTGGAATTGCATGAACCGATTCCGCCTAACCCGTTCCATCATCGGACTACAAGACGTACGGCGATGCGTCATCGATACGTGGTGGACATCCCACCCATACGCACCAAACGTTTTGGGAACACTTTTATTATACGAACAGCAAAAGAGTGGAATTCCCTACCTAAGTCTGTATTTCCCGATAGCAATAGACAACCTGGGAGTCTTTAAGTCAAGAGTGAATAGGTTACTTCTAGGCAAGCGTGCTCCATCGTTGACCACATCATCGCTTACCATCAGGTGAGATAGTGGTCATACGCAAACCTATTACATATATATAAAAAAAAAAAACATCGTGAGGAAACCGGCTTATCCTAGAAACAAAAATTCGGAAACATCCACCAAACCGCACTGGCCCGCGTGGTGGATTATCGCCCATTCCCTCTTACAGAGAGGAGGCCTGTGTCCCAGCAGTGGGAACGTTAAAAGGCTGATGATGACGGTGAAACATGATTTCTAACATGACCTGCAGCCTAGTTGTGCAAATAAATTTGGCAAAGGAAACAAACTGTTTCTTTTCCAAAAACGACTTTTTGCAATACGAAAAGTCGTTTTTGGGAAAGAAACACATTGTTTTCTTTGCCGAATTCACTTACACAATTAGGCTGCTGGGGGGTAACCACAAGCTCTTAGAGTAAGGTTATTTTGAGATCGAGTAAGTGACAGATGTATACAAGTCAGATACATCTGTCCCTTACTCGATCTCAAAATAACCTTACTCTAAGAGCTTGTGGTCACCCCCCTGATGCTGCAACCGTTTTCAACGAACGTGGCTAATGGTGTGTGTATTATTTTAGGTCTGGGTTTTCGTTGCCGTCGTCACCGGAGGAGCCAACTGCTGTCAAGCACCAGCCGTAAGTGATTGAAATGTAAACCGTGATTTCGTGTCATTATTTAAACAATTTCGCTACCATCTAAGTTTTTCTTGTTTAGGCACGACCAATACGAGCAGCCAACTGCTTCAACCTCACAAACTTATTCAGTCACCCCGTCTTCGGCTGCGTAAGTATTTTAATTGACTGGTACACTGGACAGTGTATTCCTGGTGTACGAGCAGTGATATTAAACCAAATAAATTGCTTCAGACACGTCGAAGCCCCTACTCCATTGGTGAGAATCGCACTGCCCTACCGACGACGAAAAGAGGCAAGGCACGACTTTCCTAATTACGGTTGGTAGTTTCCCATTTCAATTTTAATGTTTTTGATCCCAGACAGGCGTTTTAACTTGTTTTTTTTTTCTCCCTATAGGAAGTGAAGATGAGGAGTTTGAGCCCCAGCATTGGATCCCTCGCAGCATCCGTACCTTAATGGAAGGCGACGTGGTCACGCCGCAAGAGCCTCCATCTGGGTATAATTACGACTATAATGCTGCGACTGGGGAGTATGTGATTGCTAACCAAAATAATGGTGTAATACAGGGACCTAAGACAATATTTGTTTTCGACTGGCAACCTTATCGAATTCGCTCTATCACCCCTGACTTGAGGAGAGAAACGTTTGTTGGCAATTGCGGCCCTATGATTGGTCCTGTCTCAAGTCCTTACGAAGCCTTCGTATTGATTTAGGATAGGCCAATTATGGAGCATATAGTGCTCCAAACAAACCTGTATGCGCAGGAATATGTGGCACAACTCCTCCAGCTTGGGGAAATCGGGTCGTCAAGTCAAACAACGCAGTGGAGTGATACTAACGTTGACGAACTTTATGTTTATTTTGCTCTGTTGATAGCAATGGGCATAGTAATTAAATCGAAGCTTGAGGATTACTGGTCCAATGATCAGAACATCTTCTCCACTCCTGGTTTTTCCACTTACATGGCCCTTAAACGCTTCCAACTTCTTTCCCGATGCCTTCATTTCAACAGCAACTCCAATATTTCTCCAGACACCCTTAACCGTTCCCAAGCCAAAATTTACAAAGTTCAACCCATTGTGGATCACTTAAATTCGAAATTTTCTACTTTATATGGCTTAGGTCAAAATATTGCTGTGGATGAATCTTTGAGCCAGTGGAAGGAGTATCTCGACATTAAGCAATTTATCCCCAACAAGGACGCACCCTTGGGTATAAAGACCTACGAGGTGTGTGACTTGAGGACAGGATATTTGTGGAGATTCGAGTGTCACTGGGATAGTGAACCTGAAGTCCAACAAAAGATGAAATTCTGGATTATACCTCAACTTGTTATAAGGTTGTTACGGGGGCTGGAAAAACGTGGTCATACCATCTGGATGGATAGTTACTTCAGTTCTCCATTCCTAGCTCGTATCCTGAAAAGTTTAGGGTTTGACTGCGTTGGGACCTTCCTTGCCAACCGTCAGTTTCTCCCACAAACTAGGCACTTAAAAAAGGCAGATATGATGGTGGGTCTAACTTGTACTTGCACATCCGGAGACGTCGATCTAGTAGTATGGCGAGACCAGAACTGTGTGATGCGTATGATCTCGACGTACGATGGAGCCGCAATGTCTGAAAACATACCCAAGAACGTAAAAGACTACAATGTCTGCATGGCTGAATTAGACAAGAAGGACCAAATGTTGTCTTCGTACCCGATGGAGCGGCAAGGGACACAAGTGTGGTATAAAAAAATTTTCAGGCGCTTATTGAATGTAAGCGTATTTAATGCCTACGTATTATACAAACATACTCACGACATCAAACACAGGGAGTTCCGCATGGGCCTTGTCACTGAGATTTTGAAGAAACACCAGCAATTAAGACCTGAAGTTCAGAAAAGGAAAATTTCAGCTGAATTCTTATCTCACTTCCCCGTTGAACTCCCTCTTCCTGACATTCCCGGAGTTGAAAAAACAATGCGCAAGCAAAGGCTACCGTGCGTTGTTTGCAAGAAGCGTACACAATACTTATGCCTAGCATGTAAAGTGGCGCTATGTTTTGAGTTTAACTCAAACTCTTCTTGTTACATAAAATACCACAATTGACATGTAGTCGGGTGGGCAGCACCGGCCTCATCAAGTTTTAGATAGATATTTATTTTGACTAGTAAAGTTTGTAAAACCAATTTACGATATAATACCTACATAAAATTTTACTCATTTAATATTTTTGTTAATCTTATATAATTTATACTGTTTGTAACTGTATTATGTATCTATTTTAATTACCCAGTATATAATAGTAATCTTTGTTACTATTATTACATTAAAAATTACAACAGCAATGATGATTTTATTAGCACAGTTGTAGGTATATAGCGCTACAAATATCTTTCACCAAAAAAATTATTTGATATAAAGTTATGTCCATACTATTGATGTTGCCAGAGATGTGCAAAATGCTAAAAGTAGGTATTTAAATACAAAATACAAATACTTTTCCTGAGTTATAATTTCAAATGCCAAATAGTTTTGCTATTTAAAATATTTTATTCAAATAAATAGGTTACCTGTGTTACTCGAAGTTAGTATAATCTCCGGCACGTAAGTTGGCAAGAGTCGTTAGATGCGCAGAAGTCGTTTTTTAGGCATCTTTAGTAGTAAAGCGGTGGGCGGGGAATGTTTATGACCGTTCCGAGCGCGCGATTGGTGGGTCAGTTAACACTCGATCGACTCGACTCGACTGACTAATCGCGTCGCGTCCACGTTCCGTTCGCTCTATATGGTGGTTAGTCAATTCGCGGCATATACGCGAACTTCCCACCACTACGCCAAAACCTTGCTAACTTACGTGTCAGGCACTATTACAGTGCGTGCCACGAAATATGAGACTTGACCGCGTCTCCCGCGCTCTGTCCGCCATCCCGATGACGCCCGATCCCTTCCCGCGCTCAGGACCTCATACCGCTAAAGACACCTATAAATCGTCTACGCGCAAGTCAAATCACGTGGTGTGTCAAATCTCATCTTTCGTGGCACGCACTGTAGATACTACTCGGTCAAAATAAATGTGCACCTCGGTCCTCGCCCCCACACCCGCCTGCCCGCGCGGCGCCCCGCGTTTGCTTCGTTGGCACACGAGGCGAACGTCAGCGTGAACTGACAGCGCTAAGTGCACAGATAATTATTTTGATGCAGCAGTAATTTGAGTATAGTTATCGCCAAACTTCTTGGCCGCCCTGAAGTTGGCTACAATATGGCTGCGCAGTAGTAAATCTCATTCAAACACAACACCGTTTCGTGCTTTGCGCATCGGCAAGCCAACTTCAGGCTGACCTAGAAGTTTGGCGAGCACTATACCGATCTGAAGGGTGTAAAAAATGTGTATGTAAAAAATGAATCGAAAATTGTATTTTAGATTTAAGATAAAATAAAAGCAAATCGTACCGTACATAAAATTTGTTGAATTAACAATATTATACCTGATTTTAAAGAAATATAAATTTTACTTCCCTTTCAATTTCCACCAATTTTAACATCTTGGTTTTATAAAACTCCAGAACTACATACCAATCTGAAGGAAGTTTTCTGGGGAGGATGAATAAACCTATGGTTGTTAGATGGCTAACCCTCCATTTCTGAATTAAGAATTTGAATTGGTTTCACACATTATTAAATCCAAATAGTCAATTCAGAAACCGGCCTTAACATAAGTAGGTCTTACAGGCCCGGATCTAGGGGGGGCACCAAAACCATAGTATAAAATATTAAAAAAAAAAACTTAATTCAAAAAATCAAAAAACCCGACTGCTTCAAAAGCGAACTAAAAAGTCGTAAGCTAGGAATCATGCTGTGCAGTAGGAGGATACATATTCGCGGGCTGGCTGACCAAAATCTGGTGTATCTTCCGCCTGCACAGCATGATTTTTTCCTTGTTTACGACTTTTTAGTTCGCTTTTGAAGCAGTCGGGTTTTTTGATTTTTTGAATTAAGTTTTTTTATTTATAACTTTTTAGTTAGTTTTTTTCGTATTAGATACATTTAAACATATAAGTGTTATATATTTTTGAAATCACCTCTTAAAACCCTTTATTTTGATACCCCACACGAAGGGTTTGGAAGAAAAAAAAAATTGGGCCCCCACAATATGTCACCCAAAAACCGCCATTTTTTTATTATCCAATTATATGTAGCCTATGACACTCGCAGGGTTAACACGCATCGATTGACGTATGAATCATCAAAATCGGCCAATGCGTTTGGTCCCTGGAACGCCATATAGGAACAAACATACATACATACATACATACATACATAATTACATACATACATACACAGACTGATAAACACATTACCCTCCTTCGGCAGTCGGGTAAAAACAAATAAAACCACTACAAAGTGAAAAATTACTTCAATTTCGGCAGTTCCTGGTTTTGTTTCTTTGTTTTTTGACACAAACTTCCGAAATTGAAGTTATTTATCACTTTGTAGTTATTTTATTTGGAAGTCAGTTGTATTTATTGTAAGAAAAAAAAATATTTATCTCTTTTATTTATGGTTCATAACGAGCAAGTTCAATAGTAAGGTTAATGCCTAAAGTTATGCCTGAAAATCATAAAACTTGAACATAACCGTTGAAAATTAAAAAATAACTACCTATTTATACACTTAAATAAATAAAAATAAACTACGAATAAAAGGGCGGGGGTCATAGGGCGTCATAAAATTCGTCCACATCGCTGTCAACGTGGAAAGTGCCCAGAACGCTGGCAGCGTTGAAATGAGAGTGTACCATGGTGAACTGTACATATCTGCGCGCCCCTTTAGAGCGTACCAGCGTGATGTTATGTTATGAAATGGCGTAAACGATACGTATAAACATACATGCGATTGCCGCAACCTCGAGAGATTTGCCGTTGTTTATTGAAGAGTTCTGTTGTATATCTCCGAAATTCTTCATCAGATCTTGATCAACTGAAATGGGACTACATGAGAAGAACTATCTTTCAAATAAAAAAAGAATATCAAAATTGGTTCCTCTAGTAAAAAGTTCTGAGGTAACCCACTTAAAAAAAAATACATTCGAATTGAGAATCTCCTCTTTTTTTTGAAGTCGGTTAAAAAGCTTGCTACGCTCGCTTTTGGATTTAAAATTATTTTTATTTGGCAGCTTTTCTGACTAAGTCTGCAACGTAATCTACCTGTCTGACTAAAGTTTCAAAAGTTTCGAGCTCTTATCGCTCGCCATTGCAAAAAAAATATATTTCAAGACAGGTCGGGCATGGGGTATACCTATTCATAGTTAGCCTAGGGCGGTCAGGATGTCTGCCCCTGTTCGAAAAAATTATAGACCCAGGGCTGAGGTCTTAGCATGTTGCTAATTATCATTATATATTTTGCGTTTTTTTTTTTTTTCTTTTTTTATTATCGATAGGCTCGCGTTTGACCACTACCTCGCCTGATGGTAAGCGATGATGTGGCCCACAGTGAAGCACGCTTACCCAGAAGCAACCTATTCACTCTTGACTTAAAGACCCCAACGTTGTAGCTATCAGGGATCAAAGACTCCGGAAGGGAATTCCACTCCTGCATGCATCAAGCTGATATTTGGCAGATCCGTCCCAGAGGTGAGAGCAGTACTCCATGCACGACCGAACTTGCGCTTTATACAAGTTGAGTAGCTGTTCAGGTGTGAATTACCGCCTCACCTTTGCAAAAATCCCCAACTTTTGTGCAGCCAACTGAGCCTTTGCCTCAATGAATGGACCAAAATTGAGGGTCGATCTCTACGTAACACCAAGAAGTTCGAGATGGTCCGTTAACGGCACGGTTACACCACGGAAAGATGGTGCAGGGTGGAATTGGCTCTTCTTAGCGGAAAAAAGACACGCCTGGGTCTTAGTAGCATTGAAACTGACCAAATTGGCATCCCCCCATTGGCCTCCCGGGGAGACCGAATCTGAGGCCAAAAATGAAAATTGATTACTCACAATGAATAAGCAATTTTTATGTTAAGTAGGTACTTAGGAATCAGATAAATAATTATCAATGTCAAATTTATTGATATTATTAAATTAGGTAAAGATAAATTGGGCGGTTGACCGACCAAAAAAAAAAAATGCCCATAACTTCCGTAAGTGATGAAATCCAGGCGGTCAGCAACCGAATTACCCGGGGTTTCCTTGTATGTAGTATCGTTATAAGTTATCAATCGCAATTATTAGTATTCATAGCTATCCGAAAGACAAACTTTGATGGAAACAGACTGGACCAAGAATACTTCCTTGAAGAACCCAAGCCCTATTTACTTGGTTTCGGTATTTGGAGGCAGTTATATGTGTTTCTGATATTTGTTCACGCAAACGGCTGGTTTAGAGATCGTTAAATGATCATGAAACGTTTATAACGTTGTGAATGTGATAGATGTGCAAATTACGAGAAGAAACCTGAACCTATCTCGTATTTACAGCAGTCACTGAGTGTGACTATTCCTACAGTTTTGTATTATTGTTTTTCGAATTTCAAGCTGAAATAAAATTAATTAAATCCTATTTACGTATGACAAAAACAAAAACCGTGTCACAATCATAAATTCTTGCACAAATATAAAACTGTTGTAAAAGAATTTAAAATCACAATTCATGAAAATAGAGTTCACTTTTGAATATATTATTTAAGAATTTGACATTAAATGAATCGTGATTGCCATACTGATTAAAACCATTCCGTTACTTCCATACACCGTGAGGGTTACGTTGATGTTAAGTTTTTATTTCGTGCTAATCAATGGCTTTAAAATAATGCTTTTATAATCAACTCATTATTATTAAAGTCATGTATTTTCTAATGAATTCTAAATATATAATAATTTCCTGAACACTAACACTTAGTATTCTCTTTGCGTTCCGTTTTACAAAGCTGCAATGAAAATCAAAAAGTTCCACATAAGCGGTGTCCGACTGACAACACTGCCGAATACGTGGCCCCGAAGTTGTGTGATTAGTGTGACTTGTTTATATTTTTTATTGTGTTATTTCTATAAAAATCTCCTCGGAAGCCGTAAGTAATTGAAAATACATTATTTGCCTTCGTCACCGTATATTTTCGTAGGCGGAATCATTGTAGGTCTTTGCGTAAATTTCGAACAAAGTTTAGGTTGCAGCTGTCAAAATTGTTCTAACAAGATTTCGTTGTATTTTTTGTGATTATCTCAATATTTTAAAATTATATAACGTAAATCTCGAGATTTACATCGCAGGTGATTGTTCTGCGACCTTTGCATTCATAAAACGGTGTTATTTTGTGTAATTATAGTGTTGTGTTGGTTGTCTTGTCACAGGCATACCATCCAATTAAAAGTCAGGTTTCATCGTCATTACGTTCAGGTTTCTGTGTTTGCTTACTGAAAGACGTTGTATTCATGATATTGCACCTAATATCCCATTATAATAACATCCAAAACGATTAATACTGTAAAGTATGTCAGAAAAATATGTTATGATTTCTTATCAGATTTCGTAATTTACATCTGTGCGATGTATTCTCAATTCTAATTGGGATCGACGCGCAGCTTCAACTAAGAATAATGAAACTGTGTCATCAATATGTTAGGATGGCACTAGAATGTATGTCAGATGGTATTGGTTATTTAATTGTATGGCTATGAGTGAAAGTGATGACCACTATGATATTAAGGTAGTAGGACAAGAACCTGTCATAAAAGCGTAATTTACTACCTCTATAATTATCTGTTAATCTGTCCCGAGTACATTTGATGATTCATAACACTTGAATCAAGAAACATATAATAATATATTGTCTTCTTTACGGTTACATTTTTCCTTCAAGTATATTTAATTTTACCTGAAGTAGCCATATTATTGCTCTTATTACAAGTAAAGTATTTGATCTTTTATTTTCGATGCAGGCCAGATTTTGGCAGTTTCATTTGGGGCACCAAAAACATTATTGCAAGAGATACAAAACATTCTTTCTAACATTAGTTTAATAAATGTCACTCAGCTGATAAATAATTTTGTGTTAAGGTTTTTGTGTTCCTGAGTATTTATCTATGCAAGGCACAATGGAAAAGTTACTGTATATAATGATTGCATCATTTAAGAGGTCAATGCTATCCTTTGGTGCTTAATAATGCCGAGAATACATAATTAAAATCTTGGCAAAGAACTTTATTGAAAGGTGACACATATTGTAGCAAAACATTGTTGTCGTATAACATCTCTGTCTACTATGATAAACTGACACTTTTCCAGTTATTTATTAAATCCATGTGATAGGCAACGAGCCTATTCCTATTAACTGGTTACAAATCCAAATATTACTAAAAAAAACCATAACAGAAAAGAGTTGAAATTTATGAAAATGACTAACGCATGAGCTCTTGCATGTTGGCAGATCATGTGACCCATTTAATATGATAATAATAAATTAATTAGTACTGTAGTTTCTATTAGAATTCTGACCATGTTTGTTGTATGTAATATTTATTTTACTTTATAAATTTCCCATAAGAATACACTAATTCACTTACATGAGAATATTAAAACCTAATATACAGTACGACCGATGAGTCTTGGCCCGTCTGAAGTAAGTGTCATGTGGTTGCGCAGAACATACTTTACGAACCAAATGGCTGTTTTCTTCATGAGTTTAGATGTGCAAAAGTTCACAAACTCTATTTTCAGACGGGCCATGACTCATTGGTCATACTGTAAATGAGTTGTTGTTGGGAGTATTACAAAAACTAAACATTATAATTTAATTTTGAGTGTAGAATAAATACACTGGTTTAAACATTAAAGTAAACAAGTTATCCCACAACATGGCCAAGCATAGCATTTTAATATTTCTATTTCTTTGACAGGATAATCGGCTCCAAGTACAATGATGAATCCGCAATATCCACCACCAGGGCAGAACAATAATGCACCAATCAACCCCATGTTTCCACCAACGTCTCAGGATTACAACGGAGTCCAAAACGCCAACGTCTACAGTCAGATGCCACCCAATGGCCCACAGATGCAACAGAAAGCTTTTGATCCATTGGATATGTCCCAAAAGATGGAGGGCATGAGCATAAATGGACCCCAAGGCTTCCAATCCATCCCACCTACCCAATTACCCCCTGGCCAGGCACCCCCTGGGCAGTTTCCACCCGGAAGTTTTCCACAAACACCGAACTACGGTCCTGGACAAGTCCCTATTGGTCAGGGACCTCCACAAGGTATGCCTGGTCGCCCTCCAGTTAGTGGAGCCCCCCAATTCCCTCCAATAAGCCAAAAACCCCAAATGCCCCCATCGTCAGCACCAGGGCAAGTGCCAACCTCCCTTCCTCCTAGCTATGGGATGCCTCCTCAAAGTCAAACACCAGATCCCCAAAATAGACAGTACCAACCTCCAACTTCGATGCAGCAAAGACCTCCGAGTGCTCAACCTAGTCAACAGCCTATGGGGCAACAGCCTGGTTTCCAAGGGCCTGGGCAGATGCCTCCACATTCTCAAGCTGGTCTTCCAACCCCGCCTGGTATGGGCCGGCAAGGAATGCCGCCACAAGGTGGTCAGCAACCTCAACAAGGATTGCCTCAGCAACCTCAGATGGGAGGCCCTCCAGGTTTGCAACCTGGTCAGCAAGGAATGCCTCCACAGATGGGTCCACCATCTCAGCAGCAACCTGGCATGCTTCCTCAGTCGAAACCTCCCGGCCCACATGGACAACCACAGCCTGGGCAGATGCAGAGACAACCTGGCCTTCCACCGCAACCAGGTATGATGTCAGCATCTTTGCCCCCTCAACCTGGGCAGCAGCAACAACCGGGTCAAATGTCGGGTCAACAGCAACAACCAGGTCAAATGCCAGGTCCACAACAGCTACCAGGTCAAATGCCAGGTCAACAACAGCTGCCAGGTCAACCTGGAAAATTGCCTGGTCAGCAGCATATGCCAGGTCCGCCGCAACCAGGGCCACCTGGCCTACCGCCGGGGCAGCAACTACCACCCCAACCTGGACAGATGCAAGGCCCTCCTCAGCACCCTGGGATGCCTCCACAACCTGGCAAAATGGGTCAACCAGGAATGCCTCCTCAACCGGGACAGATGGGTCAACCTGGAATGCACCCACAGCTTGGTCAGATGAATCAGCCTGGTCAAATGAGTCAACCAGGGATGCCACCACAGCCTGGTCAAATGGGCCAATCTGGAATGCCATCTCAACCAGGACAAATGGGCCAACCTAGAATGCCTCCTCAACCTGGGCAGATGGGCCACCCTAGTATGCCGCCACAACCAGGTCTAATGTCGCAACCGGGATTGCCTCCACAACCGGGAATGCCTCCACAACCAGGTCAAATGCCTATCCAACCAGGTCAGATGTCCCAGCCTGGACTACCGCCGCAGCCTCAGCCTGGTTTCCCGGGTCAGTTCCAGGGACAGGCGCAGACGATGCCTGGTCTTCCTCATATGCCGCCTCCGTTACCGCAGCAGCAGAGGCAGTACCCTGCGCAGCCTAATCAGCCAGGATATGGACCACCTACACAGCAGCCTGGTGGTGCTCAGTACCCTAGTAAGTAACAAATACTATTATATGCACAATATTTGTTATTCATCATCATCCGAAAGACGTCCACTGCTGGACATAGGCCTCCCACAAGCATAGCCACATTGACCGGTCCCGTGCGTCTCGCATGCAGCGGATTCCCGCAACCTTCACCAGGTCATCGGTCCACCTGGTGGGAGGTCTTCCAACGCAATGTCTTCCGGTTCGCAGTTGCCATTCCAGTGCTTTTCTTCCCAGTTTCCAGAAGTTTTGCTAGTACAAGCAAACTTGCCGTTAATGGCAATTTTGCCTATGTATATTTTTACTGCCATATTAATTCTTGAGGGAAGCCTTTTCAAGCAGTGCGCCATAAAAGCGTGTTAAAAAATGTACTGCTCCTTATAAACTTGCATTTTATAATAAGAAGTAAAAACCGGCCAAGTGCGTGTAAAATAATTTAAAACAAATATAAATGCCGGCCAATATAAATTAAAACAAAAAATACAGTATTTATCTACTCAATAAGCTCTAAACAACGATACCCCACTTAGCTGTATGGTAGCCCACCTAAAAAACTTTAAAAAATATTATATGACAATATGTATGGCTTTGGGATGCTTATACTGTGAAAATTTGAAGACTGTAGTTCCAACCGTTTGGCTGTAAAACCTGTGTGTCTGACGACGGACCGACAGACAGACACCTCAGTGGCAAAAATAGGGCTCCGCTTGGACCCATTGGGTATTGAACCCTGAAAAGATATATTAGCTAAATTAGCCTTTCTCTTATTTTAATCCAAAATAAATTTTTCATTCATATAGTTTAGAAATCTTATACAATAACAAGTCAAAAATATCTTTTATTCAAATCTTCAGGCATACCACCAATGCCGAACCAGATGCCTCCCCAGCCGCCTATGCCTGGCCAGCAACAGCGAGGCTTCCAGCAGCCCACCTCAGGATACCCGCCACAGTTCCCTGGGCAGCAGCAGTACCCTGGACAGCAGCCGTACCCTGGCCAGCAGTACCAACAGCAACCAGAGCAGAAGAGGTTGGACCCTGATCAGATGCCTAGTCCGGTTAGTAATTATTTCCTTCTCTGATTCTGCCTATTTAGATAAATGTTGGCAATGCCTATGGTATATTGCTGTCTTGCAAAGAAAGTTTCAAGTAATCAATTCAATGGAGAATAACAGATATTCAATTAGAATCTGTATAATTTTAGAAAGCATTTAGCTTTTTCCTTCTCACTCATTCATTCTATCACTCTGTACAACAATATTAAAAGAACCTGATGAAATGCTCATGGATGAAGCTCATGAAAACAGATTATGTAAAGAAGATAGAAATATGTGACATCTTATGGTTTCTGGTAATCTAATTAATTAACCTATTATATTCTACTACTGGCACAGGTCCCTTTCGCCCTCTTTCACATACGTCTGACCTCTGTGTTTTGCTAGCTCCTACGGTAAATACACCTTCTTTTCGACTCTCTGCCACAGTCGGATAAAAATGCGTGATTTGTTTAAATCTCCTACGGTAAATACACCTTCTTTTCGACTCTCTGCCACAGTCGGATAAAAATGCGTGATTTGTTTAAATCTCCTACGGTAAATACACCATCTTTTCGACTCTCTGCCACAGTCGGATAAAAATGCGTGATTTGTTTAAATTTTTGTTGATACCATGCCTTTCTGGCCATCCAGACAAACTTATGTGAAGCACAATCTGTAACATCAAACTCTTCATCTCCAGATCCAAGTGATGGCCGACGACCAACAGAACCGCGGCGGTATCTTCGTGACCAACGAGAAGGGGCTGGTGCCACCGCTGGCCACCACCGACTTTGTCGTAGACGATAAGGGGAATGCCAGTGAGTATCAACTATACACTCTTTATTTCGTTATCTTAAAATTCATTCAAGTTTGAGTTTCCAGCAAAATAGTACTAGACATGAAAAGTATTTTATTGTTTGTGAAGGTATTGTATTTGAAGGTCACAGAAGTAGATTTAGACCACATTACACTGCATATAAATATGATTTATACCATTCCCCCTCTAAAAAGCTTATTTTATTCACTGAAAACAGTGAATAAAAAGCACTTTTAATCACTGTTTTGGTGTTTGAATTTAGAACACACTAATATATATTCCACCTCCATCTCAGTGCTACACAACCTCCTTGCGCATTAAATACTTGATACAAACTCCTTCATCGATTTAATTTTGAGTTTGTTTTTATTTAGGATTTTAATAATGATTTTGATTTTAGTCTAGGATGTTTAGTGTATACTTATTTGGATTGTAATTCTAATATTAATTGCATTGGTGTTTAATTAATTATAATTATGAAACGTAACGGAGGTGGTCACTGGCCCCTGAAACACAAGTGCTGTTACCTAGCTCAGCTTCAATTTAAACCATGTGGTAACACATTTTTTGTAAATTTTGAAGGTAATAAACCATTTATTTATTTATTATTATTTATTACTTAAATCTTTTTTTTCTCGTAGTCATGGTATAAAATATAGTATGCAACTCTTGAATAAAACGGATGTATATCGAGGGCCATGAATCACTCACGTTGCTCAGGATTCTAACACTTGAATCACTCGCTCTGCTCGTGATTCAATCATCAAGAATCACTCCCCACGGTCGTGATTCATTTGTTAGAATCATTCACTTGCTCGTGGTTCATCTACGGCCCTCGCTTTAAATCCGTCCTTTATTCACTACTTGCATAATATACTATTGTTTCACCTTCCAAGTATTTGAAAACGAGTTCAACTGAGGCTTTTACAAGCTTATGATCCGCGTTTCATTGATAGCGTGGCGGGGGACAGGACGGTATGAAAGAAGAAAACGTGTTGCGCCGACCCCAAGTAACATGGGAAAAGGGCAGGAAAATAATGATGATGAACGGTTCATTCGCGCGATTTCTTCTCCCACTCCACTTATATCTTCGTATCGTATTTCTGACCAATCTGTTACAAACACAAAAGATAATGCGAAATAATATATGTTTTTAATTTTACCTTCCAGGTCCTCGCTACATTCGAAGCTCAATGTACACAGTGCCCGTCACAGCTGACCTGCTCAAACAGACGTCCATGCCTTTCTGTTTAGTTGTAAGTATCTTAGTTGTTATTGACCAGACCCCATTTTAAGTTCAGACTCTCAGAATAAATAATATCAACTATTTATTGCCATACTAGCTAAGCCCGCGTCGTATAAGTACTTCGCCCAATATCTTTATAAATTATAGCCTATGTGTTATTCTGATGTATAAGCTATATTTCTGTTAGTTTTATCAAAATCCGTTCAGTAGTTTTTACGTAAAAGAATAACAAACATCCATCCATCCATCCTCAAAACTTTCACGTTTATAATAGTAGTTAGATTCAGAGACATCATCGCTTACCATCAGGTAAGATAGTTGTCAAGCGCGAGCCTAAAGAATATTAAAAGAATATGATTGGGATAGACTACAGGTATCAGCCGTTAATACTAAACATGGGGATCTGGACTTGATCCCTGGGTCAGGCAAAAAGTTACTGGATTGTTTATTTTAGAAATTTAATTGTCAGGTAGGAGTTTCTATTCAAACATGATTAATGAAAATAGGCTTTCCCGTTTTATTTACTCTGTGTACTGGCCTTACCAATACAACTCTGCCTACCTTTTGATAAATACAGCCGCTAATGTTATTTGATTAAATAAATTAATCAATCTGCCTATTCTTTGTCAATTATATTGGGATGGGTTTCCAAGCTAACCGGATGAGCCTGTATTTTACATGGAGTGACTGAATATCTGACTGCCACAACCTAGTATAGGTCTCGCCAAACTTCTTGGCCGCCCTGAAGTTGGCTACTATGGCTGCGCAGTAGTAAATCTCATACAAAAACAGCACTGATCCGTGGCTTGCGTATCGGAATTCCAACATCAGGGCGGCCCAGAAGTTTGGCGAGAACTATAATTGTTGGTCAATCAATAACACCAATCATTTCTCGTTTCCAGCTCTCCCCGATGGCGGAAACAGTAGGCACTGAACAAGAGCCCCCACTCATAGACTTCGCAGCTCTGACCGGCTCCCCCACGATGGGCCCGGTGCGCTGTTCTCGCTGCAAAGCCTACATGTGTCCCAATATGAAGTTTGTGGACGCGGGGAGACACTTCAAGTGTGCCTTCTGCAAGGCTACTACTGAAGGTATGTGGGGATGTTTGACTTATTGTAGTGGGTAGGCATTTGGCGTGTTCCAGGGAGTGTAATGAAAGTCTCGATAAACAGCCGGTAGTCACAGGTAATATATATAATACATGCATACAGATGCCTCATCACATACAAAGAAACCGTGCCGACGTAACTAGCGTTTTTAGTCTGATAATTTTTCTAAGAACATCGTTAGCGTTTGGTTCCGTTCTACGGATATAGATGGTGATAGCAGCGACTTGCAAGTAAAAGGGTTTATTTACTCTGTTCGTGAATACTGTTTTTTTTTTAAAACAGTGACGATTTGTTTTATAGTATTCTTTTGCACGTTTTGACAGTTTCATTGTACCAAAAGGTGTTACAATACAAATTTAAAAAACTTTTTAACAAAAAATCAAACCGACTTCCAGAACAAAAAACTACAAAGTAAAAAATAAAATTCTTTTCCGAAGTCGGTGTCTTTTTCCCATTGTTTTCCGTTTTTCGACACCGACTTCGGAAAAGAATTTTATTTTTTGCTTTGTAGTTTTTTGTTCTGGAAGTCGGTTTGATTTTTTGTTAAAAAGTTTTTTATTTTTCTATTTTTAGTTTTGGTAGGTACCTCCAATTAACATGATTATCATTTATTGCCAAAGTCCATCTCATGGCGATTCCAATAAGCCCAAACACGACAAGGATACTTTGTTTTATTTGAGAGTTCCAGTGCCTACCTTCTGGCTTCATCATCAGATCAGTTCGATTGTGCCATTTTTATCAGTACCATTTATTTATAAGTATTTGTTTCATTATAGTCGAGATATCTTATGCCCGTGACATACTTAGCATACCAGTGGCCATCTGTGGTCTTCTTCATCAGTTCCACTTCACCAAATGATACTTTTTGAGTGCAAATGATTGCATTGTTGATGAAAATACCAAAATCGCTATATGTTTACCTATAATATTCGAGGAGTTCCCTCGATTTCTCTAGGATTCCATCATCAGATCCTGACCTGGTGACTATGGGACCAACTAGGAAGTATACCCTTTCAAACAAAAGAAGAATTTTTGAATTCGGTCCAGGCGTCTTTGAGTAATCGGGGAACATACATAAAAAAAAAAAAAAAAAAAAGATGCCGACGAATTGAGAACCTCCTCCTTTTTTTGAAGTCGGTTAAAATCGAGTGTATGCCTCAGAAATTTAAAACCGCGCCATCTAATGGAAAAAAAATCATCCATTCAATAATCTTTGAAAAGTGAATTAAGAGTCAAATATTCCATAATTTTGTGCTTCCATAATGTGCTTAATTTTTTTATATGATAAAATAAAATAAATAAAAATAAAAATAGCCTTTAATCTCTGATTTTGTTTTTACATTTCTTACTAACTAGCCGTATTACTAATTTTCCTATTGCTAATACTTAATTCTATTTTATATGATAATTTCTTGAAAATCTTAATATTTTACACTAGCTGGTCCCCGCGGCTTCGCTCCCGTGGACCACCCCACAGGATCCGTTTTCGGGATTAAAAAATAGCCTATGTCACTCAGGAATAATGTAGCTTTCTATTGGTGAAAGAATTTTTTAAATCGGTTCAGTAGTTTCGGAGCCTATTCGGTACAAACAAACAAACAAAAAAATCTTTCCTCTTTATAATATTGGTATAGATAATTCAATAACAAATCAAGCTTATTACGCCATCTAATTAAATTTATTTGAACCAAATTTTGTTTCTCTGCGTTGGGTAGTTAAATATGGAGTTTATTCCGTTAAGAATTTAGCGAACAAATAATAAAGCGGGCGCGGTGTTGGGAGAGCCAACTGCCGGCAGAGGGCAGGACCCGATACCCGGCCGGCAGCGCGCGAACACATATTCAAACCCTTTGCGTTGCAAGGGTAGCTTGAGCTGGGAAAGACTTTGTCTCTATTAAGTTGGCAAGACCCCACATGATAATGATATAGATGTTCTATCCCACAATGAAGGGTTACGTGACTCTTATGACGCCGAAATAAGATTCATTTCACTACGATTCATCCGTCATCGCGAGAAAATAACTATAGCCCTATGTTTAATTAATGTTCTCTTTTGACTGTTTTCTCTTCCAGTTCCGATGGAATATACACAGTACATTAACAGCATGCAGCAGTACGGCCGCGTGCCCGCCGAGATGGCGCTGGGAGCGTACGAGATCGTCGCTACCAAGGAGTACTGCCGAGTAAGTTAAAACTTACTAGTTTTTTTTTTTATTACATGTCACACGTTATCATTCAAGCACAAATGTCGAAGAATAATCTTTTTGAAGATTACGGGAGAGAACTCAGGACATAATCCCGCATTTATAGTTTGTCTCTAAATCATATAATTTTATCCCAATTTCACAAGCTTATTTCTAAACGAGTTGTAACTAAATTCCAATCACAAACATTAAAAACAGTTATTGTAGTTTGAACTTTATTATAATTAAGGTAACGTTCTTAATACAAAAACCGGATTTGAAACATAATCTTAACTGTCAATCTTATATTAACCTTTATGTGAATCAGAATAAAGTTCGAAGTACAATTTTTTACTATAATAAGTTTTTCGCTTGGACTTAAGTTGGAATTCGTTGCAAAACATATAGTTGTTCTGATAAAATTTAATACATTGGCCTTTTTCTTCTTTTTCGTGTGAAGTTGTGGTCACCTCTGGTGTCGAGAATTAACTAAGCCGCCTCTGAGAACCTCACAGACCTTTGACTTGGCTATTTCAGTCTTTACATTAGGTATATAAGTACAGGTTTATCAATGTTTTCCTTGACCCTTGCTTGTGATGTCCAAGATAAACTTAGAAAGTACATATGAACACACATACATACATTGGTACGATTTTCTGTTAAAATGTTGTAATATTTCCAGAACAACGCGCTCCCCCACGCGCCGGCGATAGTGTTCGTGATCGACGTGTCGTACAACGCCATCAAGAACGGACTCGTGCACACCGTCTGCGAGAATATCATGGAGATTATTGATGTAAGTTACCTTCATAGCGACGACACGGTTGACGCACTTATATTATCCACAGATAATATAAGTTTTTTTGTCTGATTAAGATGATTACTTTTATAAGCACTTCGATCGCGTTCGGTTCTGTTCCACGGATGTAGATGGTGTTAGCAGACCCTTGCAAGTAAAAGGGTTTTCTCGGTTCGTGAATTAAAAAAAATACAGTGAGGATTTGTTTTATAGTATTTATTTGCACTTTTTTACAGTTTCATTGTACCAAAATGTGTTACAGTACAAATTTCGAGGGGATGCCTTAGAAATTTAAAAGCACGCCATCTATTGGAATCAATTTTAAATGATCCATTCAAATAATCTTAAAAATGCGCATTAAGAGCCCAATATTCCATAATTGTGTGCTTACGAGTGTTGATTAAATAAGAACATAACATTTTTATGACAAATTCTAGAAAATGTTCATTTTACACACAATTCAATAACGAATGGATGTATATCGCGCCATCTAGTAACTTTTATTTGAACCTAATTTTCTTTGTGAGCGCTGGGACCCCGTGGTTTATCTATCTAATCTAATCCGTCTTGCCTATAGTTAGCCATACTTATCGTAAGTACCTTAAAGAAGAAACTGAAAAATGCATTAGGACCGATAAAGAACAATGGCCAAATTTATATAGGAGCTGGACTTGAAATTTATTTTTCATGTCCCAAAGTAAATTATAGCTAGATTCGTTTGTTTTTATGTTGTAAACATCACCCCGTTTGAAAATCATATCTAAATAGCCACGATTTTTTACAATAATGTAAACAATGTGTTTGAGGTTAGAATCAATAACTACCTTTTACTAGACTGTGGCGTAGCCTAAAAAGGTAGTTAGCGACAACTCGACAAGCGACAACAGAAGGAAATCCAAAATAGTACAGTACGTATCACAATTCACAACAACGAGTGAAGCTAATCGTATTAACGTACTCTTCCGATGCGAAGCGAATGATCGCCGGGTGTCAAATTGACATTTGATATTGATTGACACTGTCAAGTGTCAAAATTTTGCCGATATGAGCAACAACTGAAATATTGTTGTCGCTTTCATCAAATACGATTACTACCTTAGAAAGAATGAAACAAAACGATGTTTCACATTCTGTATCGAATTTCACTCATATTTGTATAAGCTAATGTATGTATAGAACATCGCGGCGCCTCAAATATATTTCCTATCTCAATTATCAATGACGCGGATCGATGACAAATAATGTTCCGTTCTAAGCAATTTAATAAACCGCATAAATACTTACTGTGAGGCTATATAATTATTTTTAAGAAAGGAATCCAATGCATAATAAAACAGCGTAGTAGTTGATTTGATGCCTACATACTAATTAAATTGAAATACATTAACAACAATTCAGAAAAACGTTAATAATTTTAGTCTTTGAATATCAGTCATTTCATACGTAAAATGAATCGTCAATAGGTGCGTTCTGAACATGGTATTCTAAATAATTGCCAAAAAATTACATAAACAAAAATAAATGGATATCTTTTTTTTGTGGTTACTTATAGAGACATTTCTTGTGTTTTTTAAGACCTTAATAAATAACGGTATTTTTCATATATACGGCAAATCGTACCAATCGTACCAGGTGATGAAAAGATGGCGTCCGGCCATCTTTTCATCACCTGGTACGATTGGGCCATCCTTCTTTGCCGTCACTTGATTAACTCGTTCGTATTATTCAAAATGATACAATGGTAAATGTTTATGTAAGTGCACAATTTGATTCCGCCTAGCCCTTTCCATCATCGGACTACAAGACGTACGGCCATGCGCCACCGGTACATGGTGGACACAAAGCCATTTGCTAATACTTTCATTGTGCGCACAGCTAAGGAGTGGAATGCCCTTCCGGAGTCTTTGTTCCCTGATAGTTACAACCTTGGGGTTTTAAAGTCAAGAGTGAATTGGTTTCTTCTAGGCAAGCGTGCTTCACCGTCGACCACATCATCGCTTACCATCAAGCGAGATAGTGGTCAAACGCGAGCCCATAGATCACAAAATAAAAATAGTTTCAGTTAGTTATCTAATATCAATATTCATCTGTTTGCAGGCGATGCCCCGTGACGAACAGACCGGCAAGAGTTGGACCCGCGTCGGATTCATCACGTACAGTTCTACCGTCCACTTTTATAATATCAAGGTAAGTAACTTATCCTCCCATTGAGCGTCGTAATTATAAAAACAATAGAAAAACAATGGCTTACGAACACTTGGAGTACGCATGACGCGTCAGTTCGCAAAATAACACGAATTTGAAGGTGGTGTTTCGAAAACCTATAACTTTATTTTAAGTTTGTTTGTCCATTAGAGCAAACATCAGACATTTTTATATAATAAAAATCGTAATACAGTTAATCTATTCCATGCGGTATTCGCTAGCAAAATGTCTGTATTTAGTCTATTCAGAAGACAAATTTACAGTCACTAACTATTTTCGCATACAATTAATCAACTTTATTCTTCTCACAGTGTCGCCAAATTATTATTTTTTGTATTGGCAACCCTGACCTCATTTTTCACAATATTCAACCCTTTTCTATCTTTTTTTTCAGGGTTCCCTAGCTCAGCCCCAAATGATGTCTGTAGGTGACGTCAGCGACATGTTCGTGCCTCTACTGGAAGGCTTCCTTGTGCTACCAGACGAAAGCGGACCAGTGTTACAGGCGCTGCTGCAGCAGCTGCCGCTCATGTTCCAGGATAACAAGGAGACGGAGACCATCTTACTACCTGCTGTACAGGTAATGTGTGTTTTTGATAAAGTTGCTTTAATGCCAGCATATAAAATTCAATTTGCGTTACAAATGCAACAATTTTTATAACCCTGTCAATTACTCGTCATTGTAAAATCAACTTAATTTACACTTGTATACAGTTGATATTTGATGAAGTGAATACAACAATTTGCCTAGCCTTGTCCCAACTATTTTGTGGCTTCTATACTCCATTTGAAATAACATTAGAATTTTTACAACCCTTTTTTACAGTCCGTTCAACCGATTTTGAGTTCTATCCCGTAAATATAAGGATGGCATAAAAAGCATAAACCTGTTACCAAAACTATCTGTTTACTACAGCTGCCATTTGTCATATCACCAACGCAATAGAAGCCAAAATCGGTTGAACCGGAAAATGGGATTATTTTAATGACTAATGTTATCTCAAATGGAGAATAGTTGCCCATTCTTAAGTGTAGTAGATTCCTATGGCGAAGAGCGGGTTAATAGCTCTTTGAACACACTTTTAAATCAAAATACATACTTAAAAAAACCACTCTATTCTCCGCAGGCCGGCCTAGAAGCTCTCAAAGCAGCCGACACCTCAGGCCAACTGCTGGTCTTCCACACATCCCTACCAACATACAACGCGCCCGGCAAGCTCATCAACAGAGAGGACAGGAAGCTGCTGGGAACTGACAAGGAGAAGCAGATACTGGGTGAGTTTGAGAGGAACTAGATCTATCAAGCATTTTGGAAACTTCCTTATAGACTGACATACAGTAGTCACAGTGGATCTTTGTGTCTCTGAAGTTGGCTGCAAGAGCCTGTGCAGTAGCTATTTTTGTGTCAATGTTGAAGATGAAGATAGCATTGTATAACTGCCTCTTTCACTTAGCTTACGTTTGTCGCATCGTCCTATCTCGCTTACTCCATGCAGTATACTCGATGACAATCTGTTATTGCGCAATAGTTCGCAGAGCCAACTTCAGAGACACAAATATCCGCTGTGACTACTATATGAATTATGGCAGTTGATACTCTGAAAAGGGTTCACATCTGTCCGTCGCCGTCACCTGTCATCTCAACTTCGGTTGTGATGACGGCCCACTTCTTCATCGAGAGAAGAAGCCTCTTCTCTGGATGAAGAGGTGTCCAGAGAAGAAGCCTCTTCTCTGGATGAAGAGGTGTCCAAAGTCGAATTATTATGTCTGATTGAATGCTATTCTAAGGCCGGGTTTCTCACTGCTAAAATATCGCAAAATTAATGTGACAAATTTTCAAGCACGCGTTTTTAGGTTATATAACTGACGGACTAAAAATATATTTTTGTCAACTAACCTATTGTTTGGGCCCAGTAAGTGGCCACGTTTATTGCAACGACAGAAGCTAGGAAACTCCAGCAAGTGTGACATAGTTTGTACAGGGGCGAGGGGCACTCGCTTCGGGTGCTCGATGGAATAATAATAATCCGTCATTTTTCCAAATTATATTTGCAGCGGCCTACATGGGTATTGAAATTATTTAATTTTTATACCAAATGCTCCATTTATTCCAGCTCCCCAAACCACCGTGTACAACGAGCTGGGCCAGTCGTGCTGCGCGGCCGGCGTGTGTGTGGAGATGTTCGTGTGCAACAACTCGTATGTGGACGCCGCCACCATCGGACAACTGCCAAGACTCACTGGTGGACAGCTGCACAAGTATACTTACTTTACGGTGAGTTGATGTGACTGTTTTTATCCCAGAACTGTCTTTCAACTGAGATCCAATTTAACCATTGATAATGATTCATTAGGAATGTAAACTAAGGGAAATATGAGTCATTAGGAATGTATACTAGGGGCACAGATAATTATAATACTAGCATACAAATAAGGGTTAAATTGACAGTTTGTTATACAATATATATATATAATATATATATTATTTTTATATATATATTTTTTTAATATTGTCAATTTAACTTCGTGTTAGCAACTAACTCTGAGTTAATATTTACGTGCAAGTGGGTTTAAGAAGATTTGGAGTTACCGAGTTAGTGATGATAACAGATCTGACGAACTATTTATACTTAAAAAATAATTACATTTATGTAGTTTATATTGTATTTATGTATTTTTGGTGTTGGAAGTTGATGTTTTGGTCATTTAGAGTATGATTCGCTTTGCTTTGTGAGGTAAAATTCGTGTGAAATACAAATATGAACCTTATTTAAAGAAAAAGGGGTTTATATCAAAGTTAAATAATTTATTTCAATTTGGCCTTACATTATTAATTACATTTGTTTTTTTTTGGCAATCTCCTTATTTTTGGATGACAAATTTAAAGTTGAAATAATATTATAATAATTGATTCTAGTTGTCCATTTGCAAAGGTATCAAAAGATTTCTTAAATACGATTGTACGAATATAATTTAAAACTTGTGTATGTTTGTCCAGGCGGAGATCGATGGCCCCCGCCTAGTGCTGGACGTGGTGCGCGTGGTGTCGCGGCCCACAGCGCACGACGCCGTCATGCGCGTGCGCTCGTCCACTGGGGTGAGGCCCACGGACTTCTTCGGGCACTTCTTTATGTCCAACACCACAGATGTGGAATTAGCAGCTATCGGTGAGTTCACAGTTTTTGTTTCTGATCGGCAAATTGAATATTAAAGCATATCATTTTGTTTTTAATGGATGCTAAGTGCACATTGCAACTTGATGGTGCTGGGTCACACACAATGGTGCCCAACATTGAATCAAGTTGCACATTTGCAAGCCTCAGGTCTCTATGGAGAAGAATGTGAAAGAAACTCCATGGACCCTTTTTTCCATCAGTTTTATATTTTTTGCGTATAAACAAGCGCCAACGTGTATAGACCTCATTTGACGTAGCTTGTCACAACTTGCAGTAGCTCGCGATCACTTGTCTCACTTCGGAGCGCATCGGTTTTTCTGCACAAATCAAAGGCGCTCAGCCAATAGTGTTCACATGTTTGTCCGCGCGCTATTATGCGGTTGACGTCCATCGTAAGCACGCGTACAAAATGTCGCTTTCTACGAATGACGATGTATTTTAAGTTTTTGAAGTTTTACCTTTGTTTTTTAGTTGGACATAATAATTGTAAGCGCTCATTAAATAAATAGCAGCCGCTGAGATAATTTGGACGTCGTCGTCCATATTGTTTCAAAGCACAATACAAACTGACAGCGCACAACATATGGGCGTCTCCACAAAACTCGTCTATATTGGCCATTTGCATTGGCTTCCTTCAAACTTGCCAAACGTCTAGACAGTAGCGCTTGCCTTGTGTCAATTTGTCTAGGCTCGCGTTGGTCTAAGCTCGGCCAACAAATACTGGAGGCTTTAGAAAAATACATGTGTGAGAACGATGTAAAATGACGTGCACGTAAAAGCGTCTGGAGTAAAACAAAAAAATAATACATAATTAAAAGCATGGCGAAGCAATTAAGTTATGACGAATCTCAACTGATGGCGCCCGTTTACGAATATGACGCATGCATTGGCACCACTGAGCTCAACCATCATGAAGGAACCGAATGACTTGTCCTCTTTGACTTGAATAATATAAAACAGGATAGGAAGAGGACAGTCAGCTTTCAGAGGACTAAAGCGCAATCGCAGTTCTAGTTCTAAGTTTCAATCAACATTTAATTGAACTGCGAGAATTGTTCTTACTACTATGACAAAAAGCACTACCTAAATAAATTATTACCGCAGATTTACGATAAACTTACACATTTTTCTCTTTTACATACCTATTCCCAATATTGCTGAATTGTATCAGTAAATAACAACAAGTAAACTACATAGTTTATCTAGTTAACAAGCTAGTAGACACGCTTCGATTAAAAGTCTATCGAACACGTAATTATGACAGGAAAATACCGGGGTAATTTGCGAAAATACCCCGATTCAAACAGCAAAACGTCAATACCTTTTGAATGGCTGAACCTATTTTCATCAAACATAAATGAGAACACTACCTATAATGTCACCAATCGAACAAAAAAAAAAAAATCGGTTTATCTGATTAGGGAGCTATGATGCCAAAGACTTATGCACAAATTCACAGATACACACGTTAAACTTATAACACCCCCTCTTTTTCCGTCGGGGGTTAAAAACCGTGCCAGTAAAGTTTGAAATATTAACCCAAACCGTATTTCACAGACGCCGACAAAGCAATAGGCATCGAGATCAAACACGACGACAAACTAACAGCAGAAGACGGCGTCTACATCCAGGCAGCCCTTCTGTACACCCACCGATCAGGACAGAGGAGACTGAGGGTTCTCAACCTGGCGTTGAACGTGGCCCACCAGCTCGCAGACGTATACCGCAGCATGGAGCTCGACACCTGCGTCAACTTCCTCACCAAGCAAGGTAGGATCATGTAGTGTCGCCCATTCCTCAGGACAGGAGGTCTTCAACTAGTTCACCAGGCATGTGGCAGGTGAAGTCTGGACGGTGTTTTCATTTGATCACAATGGCATCTACTGTAATAATAAAAAAGGATTTAGAAGATTTTAAATTATTCTATAAACAAGATCCAGTAGTCGGACTGTATAGGCCAGTTTCTGAAAATACCATTTAATTTTGACGTCAAAAAGAAAAGTCATCAATCCGAAGTTATAAACAGCTATTTTTTGAGTGGAGTTAAAGATTTTGAATCAATATAAGTCTTCATCAACTGCCTTTTTAGTACGACCACAGATAATATAATACTAGCATACAGATGCCTCATCCCATACAAAGAAACCGTGCCGACGTAACTAGCGTTTTTCATCTGATTAATCTTGTTATTTTTGTAAGTACATCAATTGCGTTCGATTCCGTTTCACGGCAATAGATGGTGTTAGCAGTGACTTGCAAGTAAAAGAGTTTACTAGGTTCGTGAATATATTTTTCTTTAAATATAGTGAAGGTTCGTTTTATAGTATTTTTTTGCACGTTTTTACAGCTTTTTTGCACCAAAATGTGTTACAATGCAATTTTTTACAATCGAGTGGAATGCCTCAGAAATTTAAAAATGCGCTATCTATTGGCATCAATTTTAAATGATCCGTTCAAATAATCTTTCAAATGTGAATTAAGAGCCCAATATGCCATAATTTTGTACTTAAGAGAGTTGATTAAACAAGAACATACAATTTTTATGTTCAATTCCAGAAAATGTTAATTTTACACACAATTCTAGTGAATTGAATGTACATGTCGCGCCATCTAGTGAGATTTATTTGAACTAAATTTTCTTTCTTAGCAATGAGACCCCGTGGTACGACACCCATTTAGATTCAACCCACTAATCTCCTCCCCCAGCGGTGTGGGCGCTGCGCGAGCACTCGCCGCGCCAGGTGCGCGAGACGCTGTCCACCCGCTGCGCGCGCTCGCTGGCCGCCTACAGGAGGCACTGCGCCTCGCCCTCGTCCGCGGGGCAGCTGGTGCTGCCGGAGCCGATGAAGCTGCTGCCGCTCTACACCAACTGTGTGCTGCGGTCTGATGCTGTCGCTGGAGGTCAGTACAACAGAACTCATCTAAACCTAAATCATTAAGGTTACACTAGTCCATCATTCTTGCATACAAACGTAGTCTGGCGATTACTTCAACTCCACTGTTTGACGATGTACGTTCAAAATAAAAAAATATATCAATTTGTATCATCATTATCTAGCCCTGTATGGAAAAAATAAATATTGAAAGTTATGAGCGTCGAAAGTTCCATATTACAACACTAATTTTAAATCATCTTTTTTTAGCGGAAATGAATACCATAAGAAGAAGGAAAATTGCAAAACGGCAAACAATCTCAATCTGGCTGGTTCTTTCCTCAAAAGACCATTTCAGACATATGTCTACATGGTCTTCACATGATATAACCAAGTTTTTGTCAAGACTTTAAAAGAGACTGTGACCTCTGAGTTTGTTTCGGCCTTTCTTCTCAGAGTAGTCAGATAGGAAACGCCGGCCTCATCTAGTTTTAAAAAATATGATCGACATGTAAAAGTGTTTGTACAAACCAACTTACAGAAATAAAATCATTTATCATTTATCATTTAATCAAAATTGCAAATAATTTTATTTTGAAAATTTACATTTAGTCGTTTTTTCATGATATCTAGATTACCAAAGGTCTGTTTATAAAATTTCGGGCGCTCGTTTTCGTCCTAAATCATCGTCCATTTCGATACAAAATTGCAAAAGTAAGAAGCTAATTCGTAGGCGAACTAGCTTCTTACTGCTCATCACAGCATCTATCTCATTCGCACGTGTTTTCGGATGAGATAGCATGCATTTTAACCTCGCGTACAAAATAGTTCGTGCCGTCAACTAAGGAAACCTTAAGCAGGCACTTTTGAAATATTTCAGTCGGAAAATCTATTTGCACGTTCCGAAACAGATCTCTATGGAGAAGAACATGCATGAAGTGCCACGCATATACTTTTTATAATCAAACATATAACTTCATCCCTTTCTTTCCCGAAGTGTTAGGCTGAAGTGCACCTGTATTGTACCCACATTCGTAACCGAAATTCAAAATCAAAGAGTGTCAGCATTTTTTTTAACGTCAAAGTTTTGCATAAAGGCAGTCCCCTAAAACGCCGCCCCGTCACTACTTCCTAAAGTTTTAGCTGGAAAGAAGAAGTGGCGCAACAAACGCCCCAGATTTATTTCAACAAACCATTAATAGAACTTTCCAGTTTTCGAGGAGTCAGAAAGTTGAAGCTATTTGCACATTCCAAAATGTAGATTTGTATGAAGAAGAATGTATAAAAAATTTCATGGACACTCTTAAATCCGGCCGCACTGCACACTTGGTAGGGCGGCTTTGCGAGTCGCGTAGCGTGTATCAAATGTTCATAACTGGCTGCATATTTTATTTAGCATGTCCATTTCTCTAACAAGTTGCCTGTCAGTGCGTTTTCAACCTTAGTCTGTCTTTGCATCTAGCTCGTATAAATTGCCTCAACTTGGTAGTGAAGTGTTAGTCTTTTACGCTCTGTCAAAATGTATTCGGGCATAAAAATAATACTTAGAACGAAGACTCCTAAATAAAGTCCAATATTACTTGTAATAATCAATGTTATGCTCCTTAGGCCCCGACATAACGTGCGACGACCGCTCCTGCGCGATGTACCGCGCGCTGGCCGCCGACGTGGAGACGTCCATAGTGTACACCTACCCTCGCCTGCTGCCGCTGCACCGCCTGGCCGACCAGCCCGCCAACACGCTGCAGCCTCTCAGAGCCTCCGTGGACAAGATGAACGAGCAGGGCGTCTACTTACTAGGTAAGTACTGGCCTGGCCACTGCGGGACAATGATCTCTGCTAAAATACTTCATACTCTAGTGGCGACATCTATGTCGACGACGTGGTGACGTCACCAGTCCTGCATCGCGCAAGTAGATTTTTTCGTATGAGATTTGTTGGGATATTGGACAACTATAGTTGTCCCAACCACTCTCGCCATCGGAGGATCCTCCCTTTTCAATGGAGGTTTGTGGGACTTAAAACCCTGTTCCGCATACCTCCAAAATAGAACTGGACCCCAACGTGGTACCTCCAAATTTTCCAATATTTACTCTTTTTCCATCTCCAACAGAAAACGGCGTCCACATGCTCCTCTGGGTAGGCTCCCAAGCGAACCCGGAGTTCATTCAAGATGTATTCGGCGTGCCTTCAGCCACGCAGATCGACACTCAAGTGTGCGAGCTGCCCGCGCTGGACACGGCCGCCAACGCCGCCGTGCGCGCCATGGTAGACGACGCCAGGGGCAGGAGGCGTGCGGCCATGAGGGTGAGTAGCAGCGTGCTCGTTAGATGATGATGTGGAACTTATTTGAGTTGTGATGTGTAGTAAGAATGGTCGTTTTGACTTGTCTTAAGTTGACTAGTATTCTTTAAGGCTTAATTTACGGTGTTCTTGAACCAAAAACGGCCCGATTTTTTTTACGAAATTGCACGTATCACGCGTGATGAACTTTACGTAATTTTTTTTTTATCGTGTTGATGCCAAATATAAAAAAAAAAAATATTATGTTTGGCCCAGAGTTCAGGTACGGTAACACAATTCGGTGACGCCGTCTCTTTATCCGCCGGTTTCTCAACACTCGATTATCGGGCTGTTAACGTAATCAACGATTAATCGCCGGCTATCTGCTGTAATTGGTTGATGAAAATTCATTCAACCAGTCACATATAACGCGTGCTTGACTTACTTTTACTTTTGCAATAATTTAGCTTTGAAAACCCGGCCTATGTCTATTGTGAAACGGTATTAGACCGGTTAATGCGTCTAGCTTTGTTTGAGGTTGCCCGAAAATGCGCGAAAAATTTCTTCAAGGCTCATTGTCTTCATATCTAATTGGAAGATTACGAAATTAACATAATAAAGTTAATTTTGCTTTGTACAATTTCGTTACTAAAATTAGTTCTAGTGCGCGACAACGTAAATTGAGTCTAAGATGTGTAGAAAGTAGTCTAATTATATTGTTTCTGGGATCCAGTGGGATTATTACGAACTCGGGCTCGATTGCGTTAACGTAAACGTCATTTTGTATTAAAACTGGATAAACGCTGTCTGGTGATAGACAGTAAGGGGAAATCTCTTTTTTGTATACAAATTGCATTACATGAGAACGTTTACGTTTACACGATCGGAGGCCTTAGTGCGAGTTTTTATCTCACACTTACTCGTGATAACGTAAACGATCACTTATGTCAAAATATATACAAAAAAAGAGGTTTCTCCTTACCGTCACCAGACGGCGCTTATCCAGTTTCAATACAAATTGTTGTTTACGTTAACGCGATTGAGCGTGAGTAAAAACTCGCACTAAGGCCTCAGATACTTTCAAAAACTCTCACTACGGCCTCAATACGCCACATCGAAAGCTTCTCACTTCGAATCTCGTAAGATCGAACGATACGGCGTAAATATGTGGAAATATTGACTACATTGAATGTTCAGTCTGAATAAAAAAATTGATAACCGATTTAGTTAATCTTATTAGCTTACTTCTCAAGTCTATATTGGCTTTAGCTTTATTACAATTTAGAACACAAATATATAAAAACACTGGTACAGATACACAGGTCTTAATCTACCAGCTTTTATACATAGTTCCTTAACTCCCTAGGACGGTAGTTTTTGTTTTAGTTTGTGTGACCAAGCATGCAATTTTGAACCTTATACACTGCCAAATGCTTATTGAAGATTTTTCCAAAATGGCGCTTGTTATTGAACTATGCATGTCTTTTAAAACCTTTCTTTCTCTAAGTAAAAGGATATTTTACGAACAATTTTATATTATGCATGGCATAAATTCGTAGTTTTTGTTTCCTTTCTCTATTTTCTAATATTCTATGATTTTCGGCCAATCGCTTGTCATTTATAACTGTGTCGGGTTTTTCAACGCTAAATTATCGCTAAATTAATGTGACAAATTGTCAAGCACGCGTTATCTGCTGTGATTGGTTGAATGAATTTTAAACAGCCAATCACAGCAGATACTCGGCGATTATTCGTCGATTACATTAACAGTCCGATAATTGTGTGTTGAAAAACCGGAAGTAAAACACTTAAAATCAAAACAATGTCTCTGCTTGTTGCTTAGTCGTTAAAATAAAAACGCTGCGAGTTAATTTTGAGATTAATTTGCATTAGTATAATCATCCCATATTTCCACTGCTGGAATTCTGGCCTTTCATTCGTCAGAGGGAGAAGGTAAAAAATACAAATAAGAGAAAATTAGAACTTGGATACAGAGTTAGCCGGTTGGTTATTGCAACCAAGACTACTGATAGGTCCGAAAATCTTAGTACATGCACAAGCATGTAGCCTTAGCATGGTCTTCCTGACTCCCCTGTCCTCCCAGCTGACGGTAGCGCACCAGCTGGCGAGCACCGCGCCGCAGTTCCGGCGCCTGCTGGTGGAGGACCGCGCGCTGGACGGCGCCGACGCCTACATGGACTTCCTCATGAGCGTGCACAAGGCTGTGCAGAAGATGCTGTATGTTTCATGGGTTTCTTGACGGGTCCTGACGGGTTTCGTGGGTTTCTGGGTCTGCTTGAGATGGGTTTCTGAGGGTTTTTGGGTTCGCGGGTCGAGGAAAACTGGGTTTTGGTTTGGCGGTGGAATTGAAAGAGTTAATAAATATTTTGGTATGGTACCGTATGGTCTAACTATGGATCGATATTTTTAATTTATAAAATCGATTCTGTAGTCTGTGGAATTGTAAAAACTTGATTGATACCTAGATAATCCGGACTACTTTAACATTAATCAACAGCTTACTGATTCATTTATGTCGACAAATTTTAAACGTAATCATTACTAGGGGATATTTTTTAAAGTAAATAAAAAAAATTAAGATATTTCGCTTTCAATTCCACTGTCTTTCTTTACAAAGGTTTAGGACGCATGATTTGAAGATGTTTCTGGTGAAATGTCCTGCGATCAGAAAAAAGGTGATTTTGGTGATCCTGGGTGATTTACTATCTTTGGGTTTAGTGTGACGCTTGTTTTCATTTTATATCCTTACATCTTTTATATTTGTGGTTTTATATTTTGGCAATATTATTCCATTTTGTAAGTCTATAACGGATATCTTAATTTTAGGCTCGCATACACGACTTGTATTTACACCATATTATTTTACATTCCTTTATTATACATACAAAACATCACATCATCATTATTTACATGGTACATACCTAAACAACATCACAGTATTTCATTTTTATGTAATTCATACAACAGCTATTATAAGTTCCATTCCAGATTATTCTCGATGTTTATTTCATAAAAAAATAATTGTATAGCTTCACCAATCTCAAAATAACCCCATAACGATAGCAACTCCCCTAACATTAAGCAAAATAATGCCCGTTCACACTAAAATTTGTTGAAACCTAAAATAATTTCTAATAAATATGTATTGCGCGGTCGGTTCAGCGTTTAGAGTTCAAAAGTGCAATAATATACAGGCGTTATTAAGATTTTCCTTAGTGTTAGTGTGAACGGCATATGAGGAGCTCGTGGCTAAATAATAACAGCCGCACTGCTCGATCATCAAGGTTAAGCAACGCTTGACGAGGTCGGTCCGTTGATGGGTGACCATTTCAACATACCGAGTTTCCTCCGTGCCTCGGAAAGCACGTTAAGCCGTTGGTTCCGGTTGTCATTTGAAGATCTTTGACAGTCGTTACGGGAAGTCAGAAGCTTGAGATCTGACACCAGTCTTGCCAAGGGTTACACAGTTAATGGGTTGTGGAGGTCAGATAGGCAGTCGCTCCATGTAAAACACTGGTAGTCAGCTGCATCCGGGAAGACTGGAAGCCGACCCCAGTGTAGTTGAGAAAAGGCTAGGCAGATTGATTGATAGTGTGAACGGGCATAAAATTGCATTTGTTAAACTTTTATGCATAAGGAGTTGACATGAAGTTGGAAAACATTTGATTGGTAACTCCGATAAATTATGTCTATATAAAAATTCCAACTTCATGTCAACTCCTCAGCGTAAACTATGATTGGTAACCGTCTTTGGTCTTCATACGATCTTAAAATCAGTTCACTGATCAAAGATTTGATTAGGGGCCTTTCTCTGACGTGTTAAAACTCTCATGGTTCCACTGTGAAGAGAGACGGACCTTAACAGGACAAATAGCACTGTCTCTTCTTCACAGCGGGAGCATTGACACGCTACGGCACGGCCCCATGTATCCAAAAAGGTTGATGTGGAAATCTAAAATTTTCCCCTCATTGTTCCAGCTAACCACAATGCGCCAACACGACAAGCTGGAGACCGTGCTCCGCCACTTCCTAGTCGAGGACCGCGGCGTGGACGGCAGTTCATCGTACGTGGACTACCTGTGCCACATTCACAAGGAGATCCGCGCGCTGCTATAGCAGATGTACGGCTACTATTAAGCGTAGCCCAACTCCGGAGACAAGTGCGCGCCGAAAGTTCGGCTGACAATGCAAATTATTAAGACTATGGTTGTTGTGTTTTAGCATGGTTCTAGTGGTCATTGACCTACCTGCACTTATTGACATTTTCTGTCAGAATTCGTCAATAAAAAAATAAAATGAGCTTAGACTTGTATTGTGATCCTGGACGTTTTTTAATAATGAAAAACTAGGGTAATTTGTCGGGTTCCTATGAAGAGATGTTAGGATAAGGGCAAAGACCGCCATTGTCATACTAAAACTTAACAATTACACATATTTGAATTTAGAATCTTAGGTAATTGACAAAAAAAAAATGCATTCGAATTTGAACTTAATCACATATAGCATTGAGTTTATTGTTCTATAACATGATAATTATCTGAGATTCTGAATTAAATTTAAGGTAACTTTTAAAAGCATTGCAGGCGAACTTTCGGTCGCGTATTTTCTGTCTGTAGAAACTACGCTGTGGTATCGCCGCAACAACACAATGTGGGACACTTTTACATGAAGTGTTTTAATTTTCAACTGGTTATAAATTAAGAACCTCTTTTTATTGTGGTACTTAGTGGGAAAGAATGTTACTGGTTTCTGAATTGAGAATCGAAAGTTAAAAACTTTTAATAAGTTCAATGCTTGACAAGTTCTCAAATCAAAGACCGGGTGTTACTGAAAGTTTGTTAAAAGAAGGTTCTGAAGTGACGTTTCCTACTTAAAAAATGTGTAAAGTTTATTAAAAAGTGTGTGTAATATATTCTAGAAAGCGAGTATTTTTCGCTATATTATTTGTTGTTCAATTTAGACGTATTTGTTAAACCATGTGTAGTTAAAACATGAAAAGTTTGTCTCCACTAAAATAATTTTCAGTCGAAAACAACTTACTTAATTGTGCGTGCTAGTATCTAAATATTATAAATTGATAACTCGTCGCAATAATATATGTATGTAAATAAATTATTATGTAGGTTTGTATGAAAGTGTGAAACAGCACTAATGAGTTTGTAATATAAACCACTACATGTAAAAGTTTTCCACATTCCTAACTTGTATAGTTGTGAAATAAATGATTTTGTTTTGGACTAATTAGTATCAATACTATTTTTAAAGGACTATTTGAGATTTCTACCAAAAACTACCAGTCAGGGTTGCTAGTAGTGAAAAAAATGTTTATAAATAATATTATCATAATTTAAACTTGCGTTTTGGTAATGGTTCAAAATGTATAGGCTCCCAAAGTAGTCACATAACACCTAAAGGCTCCTCACACAGGTGCGACTAATCGCACATGCAGCAAAAAGTCGTGTCGCGCTTGTGACGCAGCTTGAAATCGATCGTTTATAACGTTCTTTATGCATCTGTTACGTCCAAGATCTATGCGTGAAGATCCGCATTTAATAGAGACTAGTTAAATATTCGAATAAATAGTGTGTGTCCCCTTATTCATAAAAAAAGTGTAAATACATATTCACATCACCTTCACACCTTTATTAACGTTAAAGGGTAGGCATAAGTGTACATCTAGGATAAACGTAGGTCTTGATATGAAAAACTTGTTTGCCTCTTGGGTAATGTAGGCGAAAACTCTGCTTCCAAGCTTGAGGTCCATTGTTTGATACCCAGACGGTGCATTGTTAGGAAATTGATAGTGATTTTTGGTAGTACACCTTTGTCTACTCCTAAATTAATTGACGACAAAGGCAATTAATAAATTAATATAATTAGCACATGAATAAAGGGAATTTACTAAATTAATAGGATATATCATTGTTAACGATTTCTACAAAGTTTTTGAGAGGCTAATGCCACAGCACGGTTTTTAGTAAAGACCACGACAAGGCCTTCACGTCTAAAGGTCTTAATTCTAAGACATCTAGGTCTAAGTTCTTAAATTCTATGGACTTAAGGTCTAAGTTCTTAAGTTCTACGACTTTAAGGTACAAGGCCTTTAGATATAAGGTTTACGTTCTAAGACCTTTAGATCTAAAGTCATCAGTTCTAAGACCTTATGGTATAAGGTCTAAGTTCTAAGACCTTAAGGTAAAATTAGACCTATAGAGTATATACTCTTCACAAGGCAAATGACATGTACGTTGAATTAAAATAAGACTTATCTTGTACAGAATAAAGTTGATACGAAAAGCATTTTGTATGACACGTAAATCTAGTTATGAAGTCAATTTAGATATTTGTTTTTTTACATAAAAATAGTGTGTTGAAATTATTTTGTTTAAACTTACTCCCTAGCGGACCGAGATATAAGGAGACGACTAAAAATCGCTTGACTATTATAGGATATCCCACAGACAGGTGTGACTAGACAATGCGACAGCTAAGAGACATCACGTTTTCATAGAAATTGTTGTCTCTATGAAACACTGCAAACTTTCTACTATTTCTATGAAAAAAACGTTGTTGCATCTTTGTCGTATTGTAGCATCGTGGCTGTCTTCGGGGCCTTAATTTAGTCAAATATTAAGTTTGGATTAAGACCTGAGACTTTTTGTATGTTTGATTGTTCTACAATCAAGTCATCTTCCATTCGTAGTTTTTGTATTCAATAGGGTAGTATACTGAAAAAAATAATTTTTGTCCGTCAGGTAGATTAATAAAAAATATTGGACACGTATTTTTTCTTTTCACACGTAAACATAAAGTGACGACGATATAATGCGTTGAAGTATCATGAAACGTCACGCCGCTAGTACACTTTATACTGCCTTAGTGACGTCACAAGCCCCCACTCCTGAACGTTGATGCGCTTGAACTTTGTAATTTTTATTGATTTAGTAAAGCAAAAAATACGTGTCGAATATTATTTGATAATCTCACTGACGGACTAAATAGAATTATAATTTTTCTATCCAGGCAACATCTCTATTTACTTGCAAGTATTATAATAATGATTTTGATAGACCAATAGTAAGAGTTACAGTTCTCGTAAATATTGCATATTGAATTTATGGAAGGGTTTGTAGAGCTCCTTTTCTGTCATCCACATACAGGGTGTAACGGAAAGATGCGTTCTTATTTTCTGCAAGGATATGGGATCATATGCAGTTCCCAAAAAATTTAAATGCCATTCTCCATATAATCTTGTCGTCAGCTGACCAAAATATGTGTGAGTTTTCTTGTGATTTACTATGAAAGGAAGGCACCTGTATATCTTTCTTAAGCTCGATGTGCTACATTTACGGGTACTATAGTTGGTTAGCGTGGCCCATTCAGGCCCAGTAATGTCCTTTGATGGCCTAGAATTACATTTAAATGAGATAAAAATAGGCTTTTTATAACAAAAGCTTTAGTTCTTACAAATTTGTCATGTTTAAGAATAATGTTTTTTACAATAATTAAAACTAAATTGTCCAAGAAAAGTATTGAATAAATTGCCTAGCAACTTTATTGTTGCTACACGAAAAAAATGTTAACTTATAGTAGAAAATTCCAACTAATTATTATTATCTCAAAAATAAGTTTTTTGTTAACAATTATTTGAATAGTTTTTGTTTCCTACGATATTAAAATTAGTTTATTATATTGGATTGTATTGTAAATGTAAATAAAATATGGCATTATTTAATTTTATTTGTTCTTATTTTTAGATTAGTGGATAATATTAATTGATTTTCGGTTGATAACTTATATTAGCATGCAAAATACGTCTGATATCTAGCCAGTCGCCGAATATCCATATAGCCCGTCTGACTTAACTGTGCACCTAGCTGGAATCGATCGTTCTCCCGCTACCCCGCGTGCGTTCGTCTCGTGCGTTCACTAGCGTTAGCATCATTTTCAGAGTGACGTCACAGGGCCGTAGCACAGTTAAGGAGGACGAGTTGTACCTATCTGTTGACTAATGGTTCGGTAGAATTCGGATCTAGTCGGGCTATACCGGAAAACACCTAGAAAAAAATACTGTAGCCGAAAACCAACTAATTTTATTTAAAAATTCGTCTTATTTTTTTATCTAGATCCTTAGTCCTAGAAGCGAATGAGGCGGTCCCTCTACATCAATATAATGACAGTAGATAGTCTTAATACATAAGATAAACGTATGTTCACAAGAAATCTGTACTGTATCAACACATTTGACAAAGTTATGATTTAGTATTGTTAGCATAGCTAAAACAGTATAGAAGGAGAGGGTGCTTTCAAGTAAATTAAAGCTTGTATCTGTTACCGGTTGTCCAGGGTTACCAAGGGACGAACCCACAAAAAACAAAATAGAGCCGAGGGTTTTAGCGCTTGTTGAAGCTTGTTCTTACCAGTTCGTACAAAAAGTATGAAACTGAAACCTAAAGTGCTGGCAAAGCTGCAGATACTACAAGTCTTCTACGTATGTGAAAAATCTCATGGTATGATACCTAACCTTAAAATTTTAACATCATTGTGATTGACGATAGGTACCGTTACTGATAAAGGTTCATGGTAACTCTTGTTCCTGTACTGTCAATAACAAAAAGAAAGAAGAATTATTAATTTGTATGCATTTATGATGAACAAAATTTTAAATATACGCCCCCGGTTTCTGAATTAAGTATTTGATGTTCAGTTTTGATGAAATTTACTTCAGCCTGAAAACCTGCCAATTAAAGTAGGGTTTGACACGCTCTTAATTCTTAATACTCAATTCAGAATCCCGCCCACTTTGTTCAAAATGTGGTGATACAGCCCCCCCCCCATAACCGTAAAAGTTTGGAGCCAAATTCGTAAAGTTAATCCTTCGTTAACAATAGATTAGTCAGCGTTCGGTAAGGCGAGGAGATTATTGTTAAATAGTGTATAATCCAGAACTGTATTGAGCATGTAAGTTTTTAATAGTTAATAAATCCTTTTGTATAAAAAAATGGTATTTATTTACTTGAACATCCATCATAGTGCTAAAATCCTTTTGGCGCTTGGATTTCATTGTCAGGGGGCGGTCCTAGTAAAAATAATTATTTTGTGTGGACATTTTATTAAAAATCAAGATGACGGCATTACGGTCAAAGCACACTCAAGAGTCCAAAGTTAAGTTGCCAACTGAAAAACCTTCAGGGCTACTTAAATACGCGTGAAGGCAAGCGAATGCTCGCAAATTCGCGCACAACCTAGAGAATTCTACGCTTCATTTCGAATGTGCTTTGACCGTAAGTTCCGCTTTTGACCACGCACTAAAAGCTCTACCTCCAATGATAGCTATATTAGATTCGTAAAGCTTCAAGTCATAAATAAAACGTTATTGAGTTAAAAATTTGTTATATTTACATTACATACATAATTAAGATAAAATGAATATTTAATAAAATTATTAATTGTAACACACCAAATAATTTTCAGAGTAGCGCCGCGTCTTTGCCGAAAAAGATGTTATTTTTACTGAAAAGAAAAAAAAAACGATTTAAAATTAACACTACTGTAGATTGTGCACCGAGGGGCTAAGGCACAGCTTGCGTCTTATGTCGTGGGCGCCATATTGATTCCCGAGCGTAATGAAGAAGTCCAGAGTTAATGGTCCGGGCGGTAGCGTTGCATTTAGGTAATATAGTGTTTTTATGCCGATCGAATGTCATTTATTCAATAGCTCTCGAATGACTAATAAGTAAACCAAGCGTCAGCTGACGCCACTGCATTATTGGATTTTTGTAAAAATCATTGTTCCTAGCCAGGAATTGAATCCACTATTTTGGAAAAATAAACACGCTGTATTATTACACCATTCGATAGTGTCGCTAATAAGGATCAAATTCTGGGAAATAATTTCATAAGGCAAATTTAAGGGAAGACCACACGTCCGAAACGAGGCGATTAATATTACAATCCTAAATATAGCGAGGGGGGAGTCAAGCAAGCCCAAGACAAATACACCTTTATCCCTGAAAAATCGATTCATAGGTTAGCTATACACCAGCCCTCTTACAAATAAACGCAGAATAAAGTTATACCAGGTATAAACCTATGAAAATGTATGGGTATACCTTAGTTATACCTGGTATAACTTTATTCTGCGTTTATTTGTTAGAGGGTAAGAGTTTTAGTTGGCCACCACTGTTGGGTGCAGGGTCACGCGGTAAAAGTTTTGATACGAATAGTTGCGGTTCCAAATTCAAATCACATTATTGCCCAGCGGGTTGTAATTAAATTCTTCAATTCATACAGATATAGATATTTATCTTAGAATATAAGTTAGGTACGTAAAGGCGTTAGGCTCCAAGAATTGCGAAACTTAAGTGGCAGTTGGCATTATTGCTCGCAGAGCGGATTATCGATGGGGCTCAAAAGTTCTGTGACCGCGTACCTGGAGACGTTGCGTTTGAAGGCCTCCCGCTAGATGGAGCGATGACCTGGTGAAGGTTGCGAGAATGCGCTAAATGCGAGATGAGACGAACGGGACCGGTAAATGAGGCGACACTTGGAAGAGGCCCATGTTCAGCAGTGGACGTCTTTCGGCTGAAATGATGATGATGTTAGGTACATAAATGTGATAATCACCGGCTTATTTAAGATCTATCGTGAATTCCATTAGGGGCTCAGAGGGCTTTGTGCATGGCACACAGTCGGTTCCACAGGGCTCTCGTCTTTTTCGACAGTATCCGGCCACATGCAGCACCAGCCAGGCCAGTTGTAGCACGACCGTGAGGACCTGGGATAGCCTCATCCTGGAACATGACATCGGTTTCAGGGGAAGCATAAGGAACACAGAATTGTTAGAGTGAAACTTCTTAAGATAGAAAGAAAAGAAAGAAAAAGTGATTATTTGTCATCACATCAAGCTTCAGAAAGTTGCAAGCCGGCGGGCGACTGACCCATGTGTGCCGTTTGCAAGCATGATTGTTCTAAATGAGCCCGGTGGCCCAGGCCGGAGGATATGGGATACTTTTTAATCCTGGAGTACGTTCTGACGTTCATTTATTTGTTTATTTATTTAGGAATAACCAACAGTTACACATTTAAAACTTAAAGACTAATATTATAAGCACATGATATAAATACGGAACTAACACTGTTATCCACTTCATATATAGTAGAAAGTTAGTTTTGAGCAAACGATACAAAACAAAGAAACATATAATTTTACATTCTGTTATATAGGCCTTTTATTGCTTCAATAAGGCAGTTACGAAATTTATTAGTGGGCATTGCAAATATGTCCAAGTCGGTAAACATTTCATTAAAACCATTACAAATACCTACGTTCGTTCAATAGGAAGGATCAGCGAAAAGTGGGCGAGCGCGCATCTCAAAACACTTTTAGGAACAAAGTAATGTACACGCATCATAAAGGAACATCATTTTAAGGTACCTATAATTTCCTCTTCTCGCCTTTGTACATGAATTTTATTATCAATGTGTTAAAATGTAATGTCTTGTTGTACAATAAAGAATAAAGAATCTTCTAGACTAGGCTCACTAAATGAATTTTTTTTAGCAACTACCCGGTACTACCCGTCGTATATTGATACGACGGGTAGCCTATGTCACCCAGGGATAGTGTAGCTTCCCAACGGTGAAGTTAGTAGTTTTTAAGTTTATTTCTTACATACAAAAATACAAATCTTTCCTCCTTTTTTAATATTAAGTATAGATTAATATAGATAAATTACCACCTCTATCACGTGTAGGTACAGCACTGAGCACTTTATTTTTGTGAAAAGGCGTGAGTATATTTATGTATCTACTGGCTTCTGTCAGCGGCTTCACCCGCGTGAAAAGTGTTTTTTTTTTATCCTAAGGGAACATTATGCCAGGATAAAAGCCTCTTTGCTATTCCAGACTATAATCTATCCCTGTGCCAATCTCATCCGGATCCATTCAGCCGTTTTAGCGTGATTGAGTAACAAACATACACACATCCATCCAAACTTTCGCATTTATTATATTAAGTAAGATAAGACTAGCTTCTGCCACTGGCTTCGCTCGCGTGTAAAGTGTTTTCTTATCCCAACGGATCATTATACCGGTATTAGACGGCGGCAGGGCGGCCCAGAAGTTTGGCGCGGACTATACAAGTCAACTTCCTCGCACAGCAGACTTCTCTACGCATCCACGCACCACTCAGCTTCCTTGCACATCTCTGGTGGAAAGGATTAAGCCCAAGTAGGCATAAACAAGATCATACTTACCTATTTGCTAGAAGACCTTCAGTTCATATTTTTTTACTGCAAAGAAGAAAAATAATTTTATTACGGTATTTATTTACTGCTGTTGGGTGTCACTCTAAATCTGACGAGACGACTAACTACCTACTAATATTGTGTACAAGGTTTTATTGGGACAATTCCACCGCACTCCCATACCACTGCAACTCCTGAAAGCCAGAATCAACAGTGGCGATCACCACAAATGCGCCGAAGCAATGAAGCTCGACGAACTCCCGGAGAATGAATTTAACTGTCTTGGATCCCGCAAAGTAATTAATCAGTAAAGAATAACGGAGGAGTTAAGTTGCAGTTGGAGGTAAGCAGAACAGGGTGTAAAGTCTCTCAGACCTCCGTCGAAAAAGGAGGATCCTCCGACCAGACGGGTGTTGAATCTGATCTGCACGAGGCAACTGCACGAGGGCTGCTGTCGAATGGTTGTAAACGTTCAAATCACGCCGAAAACTCTGCTTGCGTGGCGGCATAGATACAATACAACCTACAAGGTTTTAATAAATATCCGACTATTCATAATCCCGATCGTGATTGAGGTCGAAGTAACGTCAAAAGCTGCTTAGATGGATTTATAGATTTGAGAACTTTGGTCTAGTAGTCACAACCGCTGCTGCAGAACTTGAGGTCCTGGGTTAGATACCTGAGTCGGGCAGTGTTATTGGGTTTCAACGACAAAATATTCTTCCCCTTTTATAACAGCATAATCAGCCTATAATATGCCCACGGCTGGAACTGGGACAGGAGTCTCCTGTGAGAGTGAATGGGCCGTAAACTACAACGCGGGCCGATTCCGGGTTGGTAGATGTCTTCGAAGTGGTTGATGGGTTGGGGATTTGGATGTACCTCCCATCGGAGAATACGGGCTTGATGTTTGTAAACGAGTCCAGTCAGTGCATACCTGAATTTGACCTTAGAGTTATCACGATTTATTGTGATTTCCATGATGGAGCCCCTGTTGTAGCCGCACAGATCGCAGGTGGGTTGGCGAGGATGATCTAAGTTTCGACAGCAGGATCTTCGATGGCAGCCGGCCACCTGCAGCGCCAGCCAGCTCAGCAGCAGCAACACCATGAGGACCTGGGATAGCCTCATCCTGTAATATAACATCGGAAGTATAATAGGAGCTTAAGTCAGAGAGAATTACTTAGATATTTATTACTAGTAGTTTGCGTCTACTATGCCATTACTGGGTATAAGCCTCTCTCCCCTCTCTCTTTGTTCGTTGGTTTCGGTTCTGCGCCACTTCTTACCAATTCAAGACGACAAAATTGTCCTGTCATGTCCTTCGAAGTTTGTCAAGGGCCCGTTTTGTAGTTTCAGGAAACCAATCTTGTGTTTTACGGGTCCACCTCTCCTTCGGCAAGCAGCATCATCATCATCATTTCAGTCGAACTAGCACGTCCACTGCTGAACATAGGCCTCCCCCCACATTGACTGATCCCGTGCGTGTCGCATCCAGCGCCTTCCCGCAACCTTAACCAGGTCATCGGTCCCTAGTGGGAGGCCTTCCAACGTATCGTCTTCCAGAACTTTTCGGCCCCATCGGCCATCTGTTCAGCGAGAAATGTGCCCTGCCCACTGCCACTTAAGTTTGGCAATTCTTCGGGCTATGTCGGTAACTTTGGTTCTCCTGCGGATATGCTCATTTCTGACGTGATCACGCAAGGAAACTCCGAGCATAGCCCTGTATTGCCCTTTGGGTGACTAAGCTTTCTGTTAAGGCCCGTTATGATCATCATCATGATCAATATAATTTTATATGAAAGTCATCCACTGATGGACATAGCCCTCTCATAGTATCACGACATTCTGCCGATACTCTAATTCTCGCTTCCAACAGATCAACAAGGTTGACCGAAGACCTCGTAAAGGTGAAAAGATGTCGCTAAAATGAAATATATAAATAAAATTGATTTTGTAACATACCTGTTCTTCTATAAAATATATTTGCTAGAAGACCTTCACCCCATATTTTTGACTGCAAAGAAGAATAAAAACACTGGAGTTGTTGTCTGCTATTGTTTAATTTACTTCAACAAGCCTGAAGAGATGGTGACTGAATCGTTGGTCTCGAGGTCGCAAGTGCGACTGCTGTGCGTGACGTCCTGGGTTTTATTTCCCAGGACGAGCACATTAGGTTTTTCCTTGAATCCTCAGTGACAGCCAGGAGTTTGGAAAATGGTCGTTTTTTTTAGAGAAAGAAAGATAGTAAATAAAATATACTCACCTTCTTAAGAAACATTATTTCGATGAAAGGTCCCCTGTACCTAGATGCCTCTTCCGTCCACCACCTGTAGGTATATACATTATGGATGCAATAAATTGAATTTGAATTTTTCAACCTATCACTGATCAGGAACCGAGCTCACAGTACGTTCGCGAATTACATGGTCTCGACTGCAAAAAATAGGTAGGTACAGAACATTAATATAACTGAGTGTGTTCTCTGCCTGGGTACTTAGCCAGAAACCGGCAGAAAGTTTCGTACTTAGAAAATAACTTTTTGATCCGACCTGGGGTTCTAAACTAGGAACTTATGGTCCTCAGCAAAGAAAGAAGAAGAATGAAGAAGAAGATGATCCCCAGCCACAATACCACTAGTTTAAAAAGGCGACTAGCAAAATATATATACAAGGCAGACGTGAGTGGAAACAACAGGAGGGGATGGATCTTATTAGTAATGTTCTTCAGAGAGGCCAGGTGGGTCATATACATAACCGGTAGTGCGTGTATGACCAGATGTATGAGCGGAAACAAAGCAAAAGTAGTAGTACAAAATTTTCTGCCAGCCCCTACCCCTACTTTTGCGATTAGGACCGGATTATTTTAAACACAATGAAATGCAATACCAAATTACTGGCAAACTCGTGGAATTTATTTTACAGACATAATACATTACAACACTACTTGACTTGTTACCAACTTCAGAGCATAAGTGAAACAGGGCTCACATCCTTACAATAATGGAGCAAATAGGGTCGCGTCCGTATAGCAGGTAAGGCAGCTGGCGACTGAACAGGGTTCACATAACAACAATGGACCAAAGCAGGGTCGCGTTCTTATAGCAGGTAAGACAGCTGGCGACTGGACAGGGTTCACATAACGACAATAGAGCAAAGCAGGGTCGCGTTCTTATAGCAGGTAAGACAGCTGGCGACTGAACAGGGTTCACATAACGACAATGGAGCAAAGCAGGGTCGCGTTCTCATAGTAGGTAAGGCAGCTGGCGACTGAACAGGGTTCACATAACAACAATGGACCAAAGCAGGGTCGCGTTCTTATAGCAGGTAAGACAGCTGGCGACTGGACAGGGTTTACATAACGACAATGGAGCAAAGCAGGGTCGCGTTCTCATAGTAGGTAAGGCAGCTGGAGACTGGCTTATTCACTGCGCCGGCACTGGCCATGGGCCTAGAATGGCAAAGTTGGCGGCAGAGCGTCAAGGACGGTATGGCATGCTCGCACAAGTGCGATAAGGACAGCAATATACGGCGCTATGCGAGGCTGCCTGATCGCATTCCACAAATAACATAATACTAACTACAGCTAACACAACACAATAGATAATAAATGCAGAGACAAAGCGAAATGAGTTGGCTATAGTTGACAACCAGCAGCCAGCAGCCGGCAGTTGGGGTAGTTGTTGTTACCTATAGGAAAAGGCATGAGTGTACGTATGTATACTAAACAGTCAAACAAAAAATACGTTCTATCATGGTTCTATCATCAATTACCTTCATACAACCAGGTTTTAGCCCGCTTACAGCGAGGTTTGGTTATATTTTTCCTGCAAGCCATCATTTAACAGAAACACGACTGATACGGTCAGGTGGGATGAGGCCTTGGCTGAAAAAAATATGCTGGTAAATATGTACCGCTTACCAATATCAATTACGTATTTCTATTTGAAATACGCATTCCAAATACTACCCATCCTAGGATCATCATCATTCATCATCATCATTTTAACCGAAAGACGTACACTGCTGGACATAGGCCTCCCCTAAGTGTCGTCACACCGATCGGTCCTGTGCGTCTGGCATCAAGCGTCTTCCCGCAGCCTTGACCAGGTCATCGCTCCAACTAGAGGGAGGCTTAGCTTCCAAGGCTTCGTCTTCCGGTTCGTGGTCAACACTCCAGAAGTTTTTGGCCCCGTCGACCATCCGTTCTGCGAGCAATGTGCCCTGCCCACCGCCACTTAAGTTTGGCAATTCTTGGTAAACCTGCTCCCCTTGCAGACGTCTTCATTTCTGATTCGGTCAGGCAAGGAAACTTTGAGCATAACCCTCTCAATTCAACTTTCGGTGACATTAATGAGACACATTGTATGTAAACCCTGGATATAGTCAGTATATTACTTACCCTAGGCACCACCCTGACAAACTCTGGTTCGTAGCCTACATGGCGTTGGGGTCCGAACTGGGGTTTATAGTGTCTCCCTGTCTCTATCGGTTTCCTCCCTCTGCAACCCTGGGACATCTCGACCAGCGTCAGCACGATATGTAGGAAGACCAATAGGAAGTCGTTCAACATCATCTTGATGATGGGATTCTGTGTTTTTAGAACATATAAGGACCTGAAATTGGCTGTTACCCAGTGGATAAAAAATACTTTTTTAGTAAGGTGAGTTAGAAGACTAGGTCAGCGAAAAATTTGTAGCAGGGCAATCAAGTTGCAGTATCTACAGGGTGCAACGGAAATATGTATTCATATTTCCCATTTGTCTAAGATCCGATTAAAGAGCGATCTTCTCCCATCCATTTAATGGATGAAAAGTATTTTATATCAAATATAATTTGTTAAAAAATATATCGCGAGTGGCTTGTCTCAAAAAATTTTGTCAACACTATAATTAATTACCCGACTGCACGGAAAGGGTTATTAAAAATTCTCATCCATTATTATCCAATGCACACAGTGCCTTGGCAAGTACGTTCAGCCATCGGTCTCGGCTGCCATTTGTAGATCTTGGACAGTCGTCGCAGTAGTCCCGAAAATATGACTACAGATTTATCAAGTGTTATCCAGTTACTGGGTATGTTGGAGATAACACGTTGAACGCCGTATAAATTTTTCCGTCTTTCTGTTTGGACACCGTGTGTGGACATCTACAATAGTTCCATTGGAGCCGCGGGGGCAAAATATGACCGCGAGTCAGAGGCGATTTTAAGCATCTCTATTGGGCCGCCAGGCACAGATATGATGCTAATATGTATTTGACGTGACCCCCACGGCCCAGCATACAAATAGATTGTAATATAAGTTTAAAGCTGTTATGGCGCTTGTAACGGTGCCGAAATATCGAACTCTCAACCAAAATCAAAATATTCATGGTAAATATCCCGAAACAAATATTAATTCAAATGATTGTGACCATGTCAGCTTAAAAACTTATATTACAATATTGCTGAGTAGGATGCATTAAAAAAGCAGCAGACTAGTGCGAGTCGGAGTCATGACCTGAGGGTTCTGCCATAGCTTTTCCCGGCAATATTTCTAATTCCTGAAAGGAAAACTCAACTTTGAAGATAATATTTTTACTTTTGTTGGATGGTATGGAAGAAGAAAACATAACCAACCCTAAGTAACGTGGGTCATGAGCAGGAAGATGATGATGATGTCAAACTCACCAGTCTATATAACGCTTCAAGGTTAGAACTCCCGTGTCGGGGTGGGCGGTACTTTCGCATCTCCCGCCGAGCCTTCCAACACTTGAGCACCACATGGATCAGCACAATGCTGATGGGGATCATAGCTATCAACACGTTGTCTAGTTTCATGTTTGGCTAGCGACAAATAGAAATAGAAATCGTTTATTAAGCCAGTAGCTGGTATACAGTTACTGGAAATGTCAGAGTGACTTAAATTTGATTTACATCTAGATTGCGTAGGTAATAAAATTGCCAGTGAATCCCAAACTAGACATACATTTTGTATCTTGGGATTCGCGAGTTGATTACCAGGACAGATACTAGTGTAATGGTGTGCTGGTGTATATGTGTGTGATGTGCTGTTGTGTATGTGATGCGGCGTTGTTGTATATGAGTGGGTGGTGTGTGTGTTGTGTTTTGTACTCAGTTGAAATACTTCGTTTGGTCAAGGTGTCTCTATAATAATTGTTCCAACTCATCACAATTTGTGTTTAGCAACGTTTTGTTTACTAGGTGTATATGGTTAGTAACAAAGGAAATAAAATCTACTCACAAAAGTGCGTAGGACAGTACTATTGACAGAAGAGAAAAGTAATATTAAATACCGATCAGCAACCTAATAGAGTAACACCCAGCGTTATGATGAATGATTGATGACTCAAGAAGTTCATCCGGCTCGAAGGACCAAAATAGATCCGGATGTAGTATGTAGATGGACGAAACACACAGGATGTTTACAGGAAATAAAATCTCTGTTATGTTATTGATAGTTTATTAGTCATTATTAGCCTTTATAATGTTCCCAATGCTGGCACATAGGCTTCTTCTTTGTGAGAGAGGGAATGGGCCTTAATCGACCACGCAAGACCACTGTGGGTTGGTGGATGTCACATGTCTTCGAATTTTTGGTTCTAGGACATGCCGGTTTCCTCGCTATGTTTTCCTTCACCGTTTTTAGAGCAGTAATGATGAAAGAATTTACAAAAAAAACTTAATTCAAAAAATCAAAAACCCGACTGCTTCAAAAGCGAACTAAAAAGTCGTAAACAAGGAAAAAATCATGCTGTGCAGTCGGAGGATACATATTCGTGGGCTGGCTGACCAAAATCTGGTGTATTCTCCGCCGTATTTACCTGTTAATGTTTTTATTATATATACCTATACGTAGTATCGTACGTAGTGCTATTCTAGGTGCATCGTCCTCACGTATATGAAATTATTGTATGTATTTAAATATTGTAATTTTTTTTTAAAATTAATTGTGGAGTTTCTTTTCCGTTCTTCTCCATAACAAGCTACTTTTCCGAATGGACGGTAGAATCAATTATAATTACTTGTAATTTATAATTTTTGTTATTCAAATGTGGCGTTAATTGAAATAATTAATTATGTCTTTGACTTTGCTTACCTTTTTAGGTTTAGGATATATAACTTCAATGATAGGTTCCTTGTAAGTGCAGGGGTCAACATCAAGCGAGGAACGAGGCTGGGGTGTCCGACCCCGAGAGCGCACCGCCTGGATTAGCACCGAGCTAATCTGCAGAATATATACCAACAACTTCACAAGGTTCATGCTCTGTGCAGGTGAAGCCTAGTTGCCTGGTGGAAAGTAAGAAAGAAAGAATAATAAAAAAAAAGTATAATAAAAAGTAAAAAGCCGACTTCTATTTACAACTTTTTTACTATTTTTATTTACAACTTTATTTTTATTTTTTCATTTACAACTTTGCATGTTGAATTCTAACCTATCATTTTTTTTCGAATTATTTTAAAAAAGTGATATATACACTCTCACAAACTTACGCCTTTATAATATTAGTGTGATATATATTTTTGTGATCACCACTTAAAACCCTTCATATTGATACCCCACTCAACGGGTTTGGAAGGAAAAAAATAATTGATACTCGCACAATATAGCTCCCAAAATCCGCCATGTTTGTTTTTTTTTTAACTTCGCCTATCTAAGAACTCTTGTGTGGTCAAAACGTATCTAACGATTTCTTAATTATATAAATCCATCTAGCGGTTGCCACTTAAGTTTGGGCAGGGCAGGGCACATTGCTCGCAGAACGGATGGCCGATAGGGCAGAAAGGTTCTGGAGTGGCGACCGCGAACCGGAAGACGTTGCGTTGGAAGGCCTCCCACCAGGTGGACCGATGACCTCGTGAAGGTTGCGGGGATCCGCTGGTTGCGAGACGCACGGGACCGATCAATGTGGCGACGCTTGGGGGAGGCCTATGTCCAGCAGTGGACGTCTTTCGGCTGATATGATGATCTAGCGGTTTGAAAGATAATAATGAATATGACATACATACAAACATAGCGCTTAGACGTGGAGTTGCGGACACCAGCCCGTCTTAACCTAACCATACAAACATACAAGATACGCGCGAAAAACATAACCTTTCCTTGCAGTCGGGTAACAATATAAACACAGAAAGATTCGAAGACATGTGACATCCACGAACCCGCACTAGGCCTGCGTTGTGGAGGTCTGTGTCCCAGCAGTGGGAACATTAAAAGGCTGATGATGATGATGAAACGCTCTCACCTTTTTAGGTTTAGGAGACAAAACTTCAATGATAGGTCCCGTGTAAGTGCAGGGGTTCACTCGAAGCGAGGGAGGAGGCCCAAGCCTCCGACAGCCAGCCACACAGACTAGCATCACACACAGCTCAAGAAGAGCCATCAACAGCTTCACAAGCATTGTCTTTATTTGCCCTGCCTAGCTGCTGCCGCCTAGAAAACAAGAACAAATGAAACAACAACAAGTTGCTGTCTTCGGTCCACAGCACTGAACCTTTAACCATTTTTTATCCCTTTCACTGGTTAACTGTGAAATGCCGTGCTTGACTGATGCAGTGTGCGCATGTAAAGTGGCTTGTCCGAATACAGCGTTGCCCGAAAACCCATTTTCCCAAAGACAGTGGATGAGCCACTCTGCAGGTTGGTACGGAATAAACTTATAAATACGTTTACTAATACTTCTGAGCGTGCCCGCCTGCTGCCTGGGGAGAGTGGGATTTGGGCCTCTGGCCATAGGCACTACCGTCACCCAACATTAGTACTATGTTGAGAGACAACAGCTTCCAGATCACTGCATATCTGCGTTTGGGTTGCTCCTAGCTGAGCTCCACATCGTTGTCAATGTGGTGAAGCAGTCGACCGCCTCGTTCACCATGGCTTATCCTACAGTAGGAGCGCTGGCCCGATAGCACGGCACGCCATACGTTGGGCTCTTATCACCGCCGGGGTGCCAGCTGTTTTAGAAACTAATGGCTTGGACATTCCATTCCATTATTTTTTCAATTAAATTTTCATTCATCAACAAAATTTGAGTGCAATACGATCATACTTATTAAAACTACCACCTTAATATAACAGATGAATAAAGTGCGTTTCAGCAGAAGGCAGAGCAAGACCCAGTCCCGCGCTAGGAATTAATCTGTGTTACAGGCACTGGGCTCCTACCCTTCCATCACACTTGCAACACACACGTTGGCAGCAGGAGGATTTTGACTCCGATTTCCCATTTTATGCAAGCCAAAAAGGCTTATAGGGAATCAGTATAATAAAAAACTAATATATAAATGAATATATAAAATGTGCCACATTTACATGTATAGGAGTGTGTGTGTAATGTATGTATGAGCGTGTGATGTATGAATGTAGAAGGGCGTTAATGCAGATGGTATATTAAGATACTAAGAAACTTGTACTGAGTTGGTGGGAAGGGAAGGGGTACGATGGGAAGAGACCAGACGGGATGACCATAATGCCTTGGAAGGTGGGTAGGCCTTTGGTGTGGGATGCAACATGTGTCGACACCCTTGCGCCATCCCATCTTGTTAGCACGGCATTGCCATCCAACGTAGCAATGTTGCCAGCGTTCTGGGCACGTTTCCTGTTCTGGTGACCGACAGACAGACAGACGGACCGCGGAGTCTTAGTAATAGGGTCCTGTTTTTACCCTTTGGGTACGGAACCCTAAAAAGTACTAAGTATGAGCAAGAAATAAAAATGTGTCGGGGGTTTGTTAATGTGCTGAAAGATTATCCTAAAGCAATGCAATTGACGAAACAAAAAGTTTGAACAACTTTTATATATCGACGTATTCCGCTACAAAGGGCGTAACGCCAAATCCCATACTTTTGGTTATGAGCAAAATGCTTTTGTTTTTATACTTATAAAATTGAGCTCTAGGATGGAAGTTCCTAAATTTTGGCCGTCTTTTGCCTTATTTAATTACAATTATGTACTATAGTTATTAACAAAGCTTGTCCTCGTCCTCGTCCTGTGCGTCTTGCACCCAGCGGAGTCCCGCCACCCTCACCGGGCCATCTCTGTCCACCTAGTGGGAGGCCTTACAACACAACGTCTTCCGGTTCGCAGAAATACGTATTAATGAAAAATTAGTTACCTCACAACAAGGCTTTTGACGTACTCCAAGCCCGACGGGGGTTTTAGGTTTTCTCTTGCAAGCCATCACATTTACCAAAAACACGACTATGTATAATAAGATAGTTAGAAGCGGCATTTTTCCTAAAAACAATTAAATCAGCTGTAAAATTTAACAAAACATAGCAATGAATCAAGAGACTGACCCCGATTTCTGATTAAAAATTTCGAAGTTGAGTATGTATTTGTCGATCTCTACTTGCGCCTGAAAGTTTGTCAAAGTTTGGTAGTAGGGTTTAACACGTTCTTAACTTCAAATACTCAATAGAGAAATCCAACCCTAGTATAGTCCCCGGCATGTAAGTTGACAATTTAAAACTTGTATAAAACGCACACTATTATACTACTATATTACTCGTATAAGTTGGGAGATTATATTGCTGATAAAAATGCTTGGCTCAATGCTGGTCATGCTCCGCAGACACTAGGGCGCAAGAACAAGTGATGGGCAGAAAAGTTTCTAAGTACTCGTATTGCTGAAGACTGTATGAATATATTTATTTGTATTGTATAAAATCTATTTCTTTTAGTAATAAATAACTGCACAGCACATGTGTGAGTACTATGTTCCAACTGTAAATCTGCCATTCACTGTACCTATGATTTGTTTCGTTGACTTCTGTATGCCCTGGCAGTTGAGTGTGTCATGCTCTCTCTAATTTCTCTCTGATGGTGGCACATGTGTTGGATCATTCGGTTCCCTTCATGATGGCTGAGCTAAGTGGTACCGATCCATGCGTCATATTCGTGAACGGGCCAATAGTTGGGATTGGTGATAACTTTGCTGCCTCGGCCTGTTATTGTATTTTTTTTGTTTGTTACTCTAGAAGCTTTTACGTGCTCGTCTTTTAACATTGTTCTCAACAAGAATGATGTAACCAAAAACTTGTAATTAAAAGTGAAAGAAAAGAGTGTCCGTGGTGTTTCTTGCAAATTCTTCTCCATTGAGACCTCAATTTGAAACAAGTCATCTATATTTTTTTAACATTATAAAAGTACCTCTAAGAATAGAATAGAATACTCTTTGTTATTTAAAATAAACTATTTGTTTTTGATTTTGAAGGTTGTGGCGTAGTAGGGATAAGTTCGCGCATATAGAGCGAACGGAAAGTGGACGCGCCGCGATTGGTCAGTTGATCCTTGTTTCAACTGACCAACGAATCGCGCGCTCGGCACGTTTGACGCGCCCCGCTTCACTACCAAAGAGACCTTAAAACGACTTCTGCGCATCTAACGACTCTTTCCAATTTACGTGCCGGGGATTAGGTATATGTAATTGATGATAGGCTAAGTACCTAAAGTATACTGAATAAGTAACGTGTTATAATCCGGACGGAACGAGACGATAAGTATTGAAAATATTGTTTTCTACAAAATGTATACGAAATATAAAGGCCTAAGATCATACTGCAAAAATCTGCAGGTAACTTTAGTTTTTGATTAAACTTAATTTTCATTCATGACTCAGTCACACATGACTAAGTCTTCAATTGCCAAACCGCATTGAGCAAGCGTGGTGATCACTCGTGCCTTATTTGTATGAGAAGAGGACTTTTCCCTATTGTGGAACAGTGACAGGCTGGTATTATTATTACAATGATAATAGAATTTATTGCTACATGGTTGCCACATTTTGGGAACGAAGGGAATCATATATAAAAAAGGTTCTTTTTTTAAACGAGCTTTGATACCTAAAATCGATAAAACATTTGTGCCAAATTTCAGCTCAATCCAACACCGGGAAGTAAGGCAAATTTAACTATCTACACCGGGACAGGTGTAAGTACATAAAAGCTTGATAAAAAAATCTTACCCTGACCACCCTGACTGGATTCTGCTCGTAACCTAAATCAGTGTGGGCTTTGAACAGCCTTCTTCGTGGACCTGTTCGCCTTTTGCAACCCTCAGTCATCTCGCATATAACGAGTGCGATGTACAGGAACACCAGCAGGAAATCGTTTAATTTCATCATTTTTAATTACTGCATTTCTGCAGTTTTTCGTTTCAGGACTATTTTCAGCAAGGTGACCTAGAATATTCGAAAGCTAGTTCAGGAATAAAATGTTTATTAAAAAAAGTTTTTTAAAAACAAGCGTTTAGCTAACCGTGCATTGTCATCCAAACTAAGGGCCGATTGCACCAAGTAGTATCTCAGCGGTCTCAACGAATCAGATCGCTGTATTTGCATAAACTGAATTTAGTTGAACTAATCGCGATCAGTTTTATTGGTGAAATCGGCCCAAAAAGTGTTTGCAAAATTTCAATCAGTTGCGGATGACAGTTTTAAAACTCAGTTGCAAGATTTGACGCACACATACTAAATAACAAGACAAATTAAATAAAAGCTTATATATTTGGGACAAGCCTGCCAAACTGTTTCCAATCACTGTACCTAACTCCAGCACCCTAATTGCGCAACTTGAAAGATCGCGCGCGCGAGTTCTTTGCTTACATTAACTGCTTCATCTGTTTAAAAATCGTCTACTCGACAGCGTGACATCAACAAATACTGTTGAATTGTCAACATGAAAGAGTTTGCGATCGATTCCCATAAATTTATATGGTGCGCAAATTGGCTACTGGAAGTTTTCCCTCCTTATCAAGCAGGAGACAGGACACAGCTTAGGGGAAAACAAAGTTAAAAATATACCCGAAACTGAAAGTATCAGGTCGTCTTCTTGTCTTGTTTACACCGCTGGCGTTCTGTTGTGCAGTCCTCGTATTCAGTTCGCACGCATCCCATGCAGGTCTCCAGGTAGGAGAGTAGAAGAGTTACTATTAATACCACCACCTCTTGGACGAAGGATTTGTCCATCGCAAGAAGCCAAGCGAAATAAATCTATAAAGAGTCCAACGGAAATTAACCAACCATGTATGGAAGCTGAACAAATTGCTGCCCAGACATGGGAATACTTTCAAATGTTTCTTGGCATCGACGGCCGTGTTTATCTATCAGGCTATGTATGTATATATGTTTTTTCCTATGTGGCGTTCTAGAGTCCAAACCCGTTGCCCAATTTTGAAGATTCTTACGTCAATCGATTCGTCTTAACCTTGCGAGTGTCATTGGCTACATTAAAACCGGAAAATAGAAAAATGGCGGCTTTTGGGCGCCATATTGTGAGGCCCCAATTTTTTTCTGTCGTGGGGGGTATCAAAATAAAGGGATTTAAGAGGTAATTTCAAAAATATATAACACATATATTTTAATGTACATAATATAAATACATGTTAAACAAAAGGAATTATATATAATTATTATAAATAAAAAAAGTTTATTAAAAAACCCGACTGCTTAAGAAGCGAACTAAAAAGACGTAAACAAAAAGAAATTACGCTGTGCAGTCGGAGGATACATCTGGTTTTTAACCGACTTACCAAAAAGGAGGAGGTTCTATGTTCGACTTTTTGTATGTTTTTTTATTTCGTTTTTATGTATTTTCAACAATATCAACGTCAATTGTGGACCGATTTTGAAAACTCTTTTTTTGTTTGAAAGATCATGTTCCGAAATTGGTCCCATTTTAATTTGTTAAAGATCTGATGAAGAACTTCGGAGTTATACAACAGAACTTCAATAAATAACGGCAAATCATTCGTTCATTTATTGTTTATACCATTTCATAACATAACATCACGCCAGTACACTATAAAGGGGTACGCAGATCTCTCATTTCACCGATTATGTTCAAGTTTCATGTTATTCAGGTAATCTATTCTGGCGTTATAGGTACCTTACTAAACAACTTGCCTATTTTAGGAAAGTACAACTAAAAAGGGAAAAATAAAAAAAAACCTTTTTTGCAAAAAAAAAAACTACCGACTTCCAAATAAAAAACTACAAAGTGAAAAATAACTTTATTTTTGGAAGTCGGTGTCCATATCGCAAAAAATGGGAATAAAAAGAAAGACACCGACTTCCAAAAATAAAGTTATTTTTCACTTTGTAGTTTTTTATTTGGAAGTCGGTAGTATTTTTTTGCAAAAAAGTTTTTTTATGCTTAGTCAGCTCGCTAATATGTATCCACCGACTGCACAGCGTAATTTTCTTTTTGTTTACGTCTTTTTAGTTCGCTTTTTAAGCAGTCGGGTGTTTTGATTTTATGAATATATTTTTTTTTAATTATATTTTCAATGCTGGCTGTACACTCACGCGTGAGCGTGCGAGTATGATGTGCATTGTTTCAGTACTGACTTCAATCATGAAATATTTTGTTTAAAAACTCAATGTACAGCGTGTCCTCGGGCTCTTGTGTACAGCCGGCATAAAGTGTAAATTGATGGCATGAAACATTTGAAAGTACTCCATGTACGGCAGTATTTGGTTAAAAAACCACACCCTAATTGCATAACTTCAAGGAATGGCAATGGCGCACGCGTGCTTCGCTTGCATTTATTGCTTCATATGTTCAAAACTCTGTCTACTCAAAAGCGTAAAACATGCAATGTCAAAACGGGGTTAGCGTGTGTTCTTTGAGCTGTCAAAACGGTTAGGCAATTAGGGTGCAGGTCAACGTCCCATGTAAATCGATAAGTATTATCAAGGACTACGAGTATAAGAAAATGTTGGCCGTCCGGCGGTGAGACAGGCAACTCCCCTGGATGAGCAAAAAAAACATTCTACTGCATCTCAGAACAATATCCCCTAATAAATCAGTGTCGTACCACCCTGCTTTATTCTTCAGGATGGAGTTGAAACTAGTTTGCACCCTGGATAGCAAAAAGGCAGAACTATCTGATGATGGCGTGAAAGTCATCGACGTGAGCTTCTGCGAAAATGCCTGTTGATGGGGCTGCCCTCTTTCTGCAGTACATCCTGAACCCGTTATAAAATGGGGTCTTTAAGTCAAGAGTGAATAGGTTACTTCTAGGCAAGCGTGCTTCACCGTCGAGGTCGACCACATCACCACATCAGGCTAGATAGTGGTCAAACGTAAGTAAGCCTACGATTAAATAAAAAAAAAATTGGTCCCATAGGGGGTGATAGCCCGCCGAGTGTAGTTGGCCCACAGGCTGCACTTGTAAAACACGGCAATAAGCTTCGAAGAGCGTTATGCTGGCTTGCTACAGCGTGCAAACCTGAGAGCCAACATGTTACATCGTAATGCCAGCGGCCTACGCAAGGATTCGAGTCATATACGAGAAGAATCTCATCGGACCTAGGCGTAAATCTTGTCTAAAGCAGACAAGATCTTTTTTTGTTCAGCACCGTGGCAGTGTACCTACACAGTTCATATCTATGTACGATACGAATTCTTGCGTAGACCCGGTCACATTTTTAGCGTGTAAAAGCGGCCTAAGGAAGCTTACCAATATTTATTTTCTGCAAGGTGTATTATTTTCAGAGCATGTGACTTTCTTCGAACCACAACCAAATACTTCGAGCACGAGGGTGGCAAACAGGCAGAAGAGGAAAAATACGCGTTCCCAGAGAACTGACATCATATCCTGAAACAAAGTCTACTTTTTACCCTCAGTATTTATAAAAAACTTTTTTGCAAAAAAATACTACCGACTTCCAAATGAAAAACTACAAAGTGAAAAATAACTTAACTTTTGGAAGTCGGTGTCTTTCGTAGGTACCATTTTTTTGCGATATGGACACCGACTTCCAAAAGTTAAGTTATTTTTCACTTTGTAGTTTTTCATTTGGAAGTCGGTAGTATTTTTTTGCAAAAAAGTTTTTATTTTTCCCTTTTTAGTTTTACCTACCTACAAGTTGTTTATTAAGGTCCCTATAACTCCAGAATAGATTAACCGAATAATATGAAACCTGAACATAACCGGTGAAATGTGAGATCTGTGTACCCCTTTAGAGCGTACTGGCGTGATGTTATGTTATGAAATGGTATAAACAACAAACAGACATGCGATTGCAGCAATCCCGAGAGTTTTGCCGTTATTTATTGAAGAGTTCTGTTGTGTATCTCCGAAGTTCTTCATCAGACCTTCACCAAATCAAAATGGGACCAATTTCGAAACATGCTCTTTCAAACTAAAAAAGAATTTTCAAAATCGGTCCACAATTGACAGAGATATCGGTGAACATACACAAAAAAAAAAAAAAAAAAACACAAACATAAAGTCGAACATAGAACCTCCTCCTTTTTTTGTAAGTCGGTTAAAAAACAGGTTATAGACGTATTCAAGCATCCTATTCTTATTTTTTTGAAACAACGATAATTAATCTACTACTGTATGCAGGACAGATAATGGTATTAGCCAAATGCAAAGATAGTGAAGATGTATACAGAGTGTACCACACATGGGTGGCCATATTTGTATTTAAACTGCTTCTGTCTATGGAAATAAAAACTTTCGCTAAATAGGTCACAGTCAATTCCCAAAAAAAATACGAAGTTTTCAGCGTCTGATCAAAATTAGTATGGGAGGAACATTTTTTTTTGAGAATTCACTGTGGCTACTTCAATGTAAGTTATTCATTCCCATAGGCGCAAGCAGTTTTTAAAATAAGGATAAGTATAGGTCTACCAGAATCTCATGGCATTTTTTATTTTTTTAAATTGTGATTTTCATATGGCAATGTAAATTGTCACCTGTCAAATCAAAGTACTTGATGTGTCAACCGCTGCTGAAATTTTTTGATATTATCTTGAAAATTTGTTATTTTTGTGAAAATGTCGAAAAACCCACTTCGATCTCAAGCGAGACATATTGTTTTCAATGTGTATCATAAAATAAGGGAAGAAGAAGGCCTAAATCAAACTCAATCTTTGATTTTAAAGTGCGTCGTAGAGTGGACCGGTAAGTTGGACTGACTTGTTTTGATACTTTTAGTTTATTTTATATTTTTCTTACTTAATTTTTATTTCTTTTCATTACTAAAAATGAAGAAATGGCAACAGTAATGTAACTGTTACTATTTCTTCGACAAGATATTGATTTTAACGAAGATGGAGAATCTTTGACGTAAGAAAAATATTAAGTAATAATCTGCGCCCTGCAGTGGGACGTGTATATAGACGGGCGTTTTTGGCGGAATTTTGTCGAGTGAAGTACAGTGGCTGTTAATATTATTTGCAGATTGATTCCTAGTGGATGTTGTGATATATTATTGGTGTAGTTTTGTGACTTAACTGTCTACGCAACTGGACATTTTGTAAAATCATTGACAGAAGCGATATCGGGATAGTGGAGCGGAGTATTTTATTGTAGTATTGACTGCCTCTGCAAAGCTTACTGGAAAGACTGACTCGATACAATTTGCTGCCAAATACTCCAAAAAACATTAGAATCTGTTACATCCGCATTCTAATGCATACTAAAGAATAAATATAAGATCCAAAACTCTTTCGAAAGACGTGGCTAACAACCAGCCTAGGTCCTAGCAACCAGGCCATAAAACTTACATAAAAAAAAGTATATATAGACTGATGATGATGAATGACTATAAGTAACATGATACATTTTATTATTGTTTACAGACTTTATACATAAAGAGATTGGTTTTGAATATGTTAAATGCCAATGAAAAAGAACCATTTTGATAGAGAGAGATGACATAAAACTACAAAGATACAAGTTTTTGAAATGCCAGTGGAGTTCATGGAATCGTATTCTAGTTTTCTAGTTCTGAATGAGGTTTTAAGTTATTAGTATGATTTAAATGATATATAATAAATTAGTCCTTAAATTAATATTTAATTCTTTTATTTTTCCTATGTTAAGAACCCGATGAATAACAACATTCTTCATACACATACCTATAATTCTCACTCACAGCGGATCGTTGTGTCTCAGAATTCGTTGCATGACCCTGCGCAGTTTGTGTCAATGAAGGTGAAGATAGCATTGTATAACTGTCTCTTTCACTCGCTTATGTATGTCGCATCATCCTATCTCGCTTACTCTATGCAGTATACTCGATGACAAACTAGTTCTTATGCATTAATTGGCAGGGCCTACTTCAGAGACAGAAAGATCCGCTGTGACTACTATAAAATAGGTACCTCATGTTCATTAATACTAAATACACAAATAAAAATTAAACAGTATCAAGATAGTTGAATCCAATTTCCCCAGTATTGCACACAACACATTTTTATTCCCACATTTGCCATGAGATTCTGGTAGACCTATACCCATTACCGTTACAGTCAAAGACAGATCACAACAAATATTATAGTGTCGCGGCAGAAATCGCTGAGCGCTTCATACGAGTTTGTTGCAATTACTAGGGTTCAAAGCACACTCAGACAAAATCGATCCGAAGCGACGTGTCGGTTTAAAAATGTACATATCATTCATCCCTAACTCCACCAGAAAATAAACAAACAAAATGAAATAGAATTGTGACATTGTCTCCCAGCGTTGGCCATAGGGAATAAAAAATCCGTGTTACTGACCCCAGTGGAGGACAACGAGAATAATTTAAAAATCCGTGTCGCTGTCCCCCAGTGGTGGACAACGAGAATAATTATTAAAAGTTTTCCCGCTGTCCCCCAGTGGTGGACAACGAGAATAATTATTAAAAGTTTTCCCGCTGTCCCCCAGTGGTGGCCAACCAAGTGGTGGACATCGGGAATAATCGGGGAATAATCGACTTCGACTCGACTTAACGTTGTGGAGATAGGGGTCAATATGCTATGTACAATTTTACATTTTAGACCAACGCGTCGCTTTGCTTCTACTCTGGTCTCAATGTGCGTTGACCCTAAGTCAGGGCACAACACAAAAAGACGGTCGAGCTCGTCGATTAGAATTTTAGGGAAATAAAAAATAAAATTCTGTATAATATAAAAATACATATTTAACGATAGTAATGATACCAAAGCAAAATGAAGGCAGATGATAGATTGCCAAATAGTATCGAAACAATATTTTGCTTGTCAAGTTACATAGGCCTGTGTCGGTTCAATCTAACTGAACAATAATGTAAGAGAACTATGCAAATAATAAAAGGTACTTACAAACGAAGAGTGTTGACTAACTTCTAGGTATAATATTTAATGTCATTCGCCATGTCAGGTCATGCAGCCGTCTTCCCTCTGCAAACGAAAAAGAATCGATTTGAGTCGTTCCACCAAAATATATAAACAAACTAGCTAAAGTAAGAAAACTAAGTACCTACAGTACTCTAAAATGACAAAAAAATACAAATAAAACTACAAGGTGGAATTTGACCCAAATCAATACTTTACGTTTGCGATGGAAAAGATAAACTTACACAAATAAGAATAAAATAAACATTTTTTAAGGCTTCATATTTTTTTTCGCATATTTTTGTTTTACAGATAACCTAACAGGTTGAGGAATGGGAAAATTACTGTAACATTTTAAACATTATTTTTTCATTAGATCCCTTTTTGATCGTAAACCTGAGTCTTGAAGTTTTGGATCTAATACTTCAGAAACTTGGTGAGATTGCCACACGTCAATGTTGCTATTTACTCTCTCCATTTTTCTGAATTGTTTCCAACAGTAAAAATTATCCCAGCAGCTTTCTGATAGCCATAAGTTACCGAAGTGTTTGAACATTATATCGTGGTGTAGGATGAGGTGGATGTAGGTACTATTTTGTCTTCGATTATGTTTGTTCTCTAGTATCTATAGGGGCCTCTTCTGCAGGGTGCGCGGCCGGTGCAAGGAAGCTTCCTACGACGGCACGAGGACGTGCCCACGATCAACAAAGCGAATAAAGCAAATAACACGGCATACAGACGGCTCAACGAGAATTTAGCCATTATCAGCAACTGTAACAAAGAAAACGTTATTTTACGTCCAGTAAGAAACAAGCTTTAATATAAAATATTGCATTGTCATGTAAAACAAAATTTCAGGTCAATCGAACCGGTCACCGGGATGTGGGTCAAATTTAACATGCAAGTTTGAGAGAAAATAGACATCATGGTGATAAGCGTAAAGAAAATGAAGTAAAAACATAGTTGCACTTTTAGGTATAGATAGGTTTGTAGCTGCCGATATGAAGCGAACTCCAAGTCCTTCATGAGCTCTATTTAATCTAAAGTCCCCGTTAAAAGAAGCTATATATTTTGTAAATAAAGAACTTCACTAAATTACGTAGTGACAATTCAATCAACAACATAATCCCTAATTCAATAAACTCAAAGTAACATACGAGTAATAGGAAACTACCGAGCAATTTCACTTGGTCGGCTTATATTTCAGCGATATAGTGGAGTTGGAGTTATGGAGTTTCTTGTGCGTTCTTCTCCATAACAATCTACTTTCCGAATGCACGGTAGAATCTTTTTTTTATTTATTTTTTTATTACTTGTAAATTTAAATTTTAAATTATGTGACATTCAAAGTGCCGTTTATTGGCCTAATTGAACAAATATATTTGACTTTAACTTTGACTTTATAAAGCGCTGTCGTTTAATGTTTTGTGGTACTGGAACGCGTCTGACTCATAGAATTCTTTATTTAAAAAAATTACAGCTTCTCGTGACGGGGACTTTATTACCAGTTGCCTTAGACAACAACTAGAGAACGAAACTAATGGTTGACAAGTAAAAGTTCCACGCTTCCACTTTAACCGGATTCAGCTGAGTACCAGTATTTTTAACCGACTTACCAAAAAGGAGGAGGTTCTATGTTCGACTTTATGTTTGTTTTTTTTTTTTTTTGTGTATGTTCACCGATATCTCCGTCAATTGTGAACTGATTTTAAAATTCTTTTTTTTTTTTAAAGAGTATGTTTCAAAATTGGTCCCATTTTAATTTGGTGACGGTCTGATGAAGAACTTCGGAGATATACAACAGAACTCTTCAATAAATAACGGCAAAACTCTCGGGATTGCTGCAATCGCATGTCTGTTTAATGTTTCTACCATTTCATAACATAACATCACGCCAGTACGCTCTCAAGGGTCTCAAGGGGTACGCACCTCTCATTTCACCGGTTATGTTTAAGTTTCATGTTATTCGGGTAATCTATTGTGGCGTTATACGGACCTTACTAAACAACTTGCCTGTTAGGTAGGTAAAACTAAAAAGGGAAAAATATTTTTTTTTTTCGCAAAAAAATACTACCGACTTCCAAATGAAAAACTACAAAGTGGTACCCAAAAAAATGGTACCTACGAAAGACAGTAGTAGTCCGTATTCTCAGTGGCAATTGCATATACGTATTAAGTAATATCTAGTGATGATGCATCTTTTTGATATTAGGTTACCCTATTGATAAGTGTAATAATAAACTCTATACCAAAATTTCACCCATATACAATAACAATTCTCACTTATAAAAACCGGCCAAGTGCGAGTCGGACTCGCGCACGAAGGGTTCCGTACTTGGTAAATTGCGGTTTACGATTTATGACGTATTAAAAAAAAAACTACTTACTAGATCTCGTTCAAACCAATTTTCGCTGGTAGTTTACATGGTAATGTAGATCATATATTTTTTTTAGTTTTATCATTCTCTTATTTTAGAAGTTACAGGAGGGGGGGGGGACACATTTTACGACTTTGGAAGTGTCTCTCGCGCAAACTATTCAGTTTAGAAAAAAATGATATTAGAAACCTCAATATAATTTTTGAAGACCTATCCTTGCGTGACTATCCCCATTACATTACATGCACACTGTTGTATGGTTAGAACTATGTAAATATGTACTTATATTTAAAAAAAAAAAAAGCGAATTTAATAATCAAAAACACGACTGCTTAAGTAGCGAACTAAAAGCTGTAAACAAGAAAAAAAAACATGCTGTGCAGTCGGAGGATCATACCTCACGGGTTTGATGGAAATAAAAAAAAATAGTTTCAGTTTCAAGTATGGGGACCCCCAAAATTTATTGTTTTTTTTTAATTTTTGTGTAAAAATCTTAATGCGGTTCACAGAATACATCTACTCAACAAGTTTCAACAGCATAGTTCTTATAGTTTCGGAAAAAAGTGGCTGTGACATACGGACGGACAGACAGACAGACAGACAGACATGACGAATCTATAAGGGTTCCATTTTTTGCCATTTGGCTACGGAACCCTAAAAATATTTTGATTGATTAAGACTATAAATTAAGAACACCTTGCCACCTGTTTACGTTGACAAAATGTTAGATAATTTTTCGTTTTTAACCGACTTACCAAAAAGGAGGAGGTTCTATGTTCGACTTCTTGTATGTTTTTTTTTTTTTTTTTTTTTTTTTTTATGTATGTTCACCGGTATCTCCGTCAATTGTGGACCGATTTTGAAAATTCTTTTTTCGTTTGAAAGAGTATGTTTCGAAATTGGTCCCATTTTAATTTGGTGAAGATCTGATGAAGATCTTCGGAGATATACAACAGAACTCTTCAATAAATAACGGCAAATCATTCGGAATTGCTTCAATCGCATGTCTGTTTATTGTATATACCATTTCATAACATAACATCACGCCAGTACGTACTAAAGGGGTACGCAGATCTCTCATTTCACTGGTTATGTTCAAGTATCATGTTATTCGGGTGATCTATTCTAGCGTTATAGGTACCTTACTAAACAACTTGCCTAGGTACAACTAAAAAGGGTAAATAAAAATCTTTTTTTGCAAAAAAATACTACCGACTTCCAAATGAAAAACTACAAAGTGAAAAATAACTTAACTTTTGGAAGCCGGTGTCCATATCGCAAAAAAATATTACCTACGAAAGACACCGACTTCCAAAAGTTAAGTTATTTTTCACTTTGTAGTTTTTCATTTGGAAGTCGGTAGTATTTTTTTGCAAAAAAGATTTTTAGTGCATTATTATCGTCTACAAAGTTTTTACATTTTGGTATTTAACTGTATGCTGATTTAGAATTCAATTAAAACCTACCACTTCTTTTCTTTTTTCCGTTTTCTAAAACCTTTTATTGCATATTCTACAAATTTTCATGCATATTTCACGCATTTTTCATGAATATTTCAAGCTTTTTATATCGCATATAATCCGATCCTTACTAATCTATACTTATATATATTATTAATTATAATATTATAAGGCTGAAGAGTTTTGTTTGTTTGAACGCGCTAATTTCAGGAACTACTGATTGGAATTGAACATTATTTTTGTGTTGGATAGTCCATTTATCGAGGAAGGTTATAGGCTATATAACATTACGCTACGACCAATAGCAGCGGAACAAATTTTTTTATGCAAAAACGGGAAAAATTATTCCTGTTTGAGAGCTTCCGTTGCGTGCTCTGCGTAAACGGTTTAAGTTACGCAAATATCATGTAAACGTAATCACGTAGTATCATGTAATGTTCCTCTTTAAAAGTTCTAAAAAAAAGTCCATGTCTATCTTTTAAGATTGACTCACTATAAACTTTTTTTTATGGTAATCAAATTTGTTCATTTGCGAAGGAGTTTTATATACTAATATTATAAAGCTGAAGAGTTTGTTTGTTTGTTGGGTAGGTAGGGTAAGTAAGGTAGGTAGGGTAAGTAAGGTAGGTAGGGTAGGTAAGTAGACAAAAGACAAAAGACAAAGACAAAAGACAAAAGATATTTATTTCAACTGGGCCACCAAGCGGCACTTTTGAATGTCACAATTTAAATTTAAATGGAATACAAGTTGATTCTACCGTGCATTCGGAAAGTAGCTAGTTATGGAGAAGAATGCACAAGAAACTCCATACTTTTTAAATTTACATGGAATAAAAGTTGATTCTACCGTGCATTCGGAAAGTAGCTTGTTATGGAGAAGAATGCACAAGAAACTCCATACTTACTCTTTAAAAAAAAAAAAAAAAAAAAATGATTCTACCGTGCATTCGGAAAGTAGCTTGTTATGGAGAAGAATGCACAAGAAACTCCATACTTACTCTTTTAAAAAAAAAAAAGAAAGATTTTTACAATATTTAGGTACATGAGTACATACATTAATAAATTCACATATGTGAGGACAATGCACCCAGAATAGCACTACACACTATACTATGTAAAGGTATAAAGTATTAAAAGTACTCACACATGTCTGTGCAGTTATACAATAGGTACTAGAAAAACATCAACATCCGAAGCAGTTGAGTTATGACCAATCCCAACTGACGGCGCCCGTTCACGAACATGACGCATGAATCGGCACCACCCAGCTCAACCATCATGAAGGGAACCGAATGATCCAACACACGCGCCACCATCAGAGAGACATTTGAGAGAGCATGACACACTCAACTGCCAGGGCACACACAAGTCAACGAACGACACATAGGTATAGCAAATGGTAGATTTACAGTTGGGTACATAGTACCCACACACGTGCTGTGCAGCTATACAATACTAAAAGAAATCGAGTCTATACAACACAAACATAAACATATCATTTGTTTTTGCGCCCTAGTGGTTGTGGAGCAGGACTAGCATTGAGCCAAGCATTTTTATCAGTGATATAATCCCCCAACTTATAATATGCCTGCCTGCATAGTGTGCGTTTTATACAATTTTTAAATTTCGTCTCATTCAGTTCTAGAATATGGGGAGGAATTTTATTGTAACATTTTGTACAGTACCCCATGAAAGATGAGGCCACTTTTGCCAGTCTGAAACCTGGTTGAACTAATTGGTCCCTATTTCTAGTAATGTAATTATGTCTGTCTCCGTTTTTACTAAAAAGATGTAAATTCTTTCTCACGTACATGATGTTTTCATAAATATATTGACAAGGAACCGTCATGATGTTAATGTCCTTAAACAGTTCCCTTAGAGAATCACGGCGGCGAAGATTGTAAATCGCTCTGATGGCTCGTTTTTGCAGAATAAAAATAGACTCAATGTCTGCAGCCCTTCCCCATAGTAAGATACCGTAAGACATTATACTATGAAAGTAACTAAAATAGACTAGCCTAGCGGTATCCACATCAGTAAATTGACGAATCTTTCTGACAGCATAAGCTGCCGAACTCAGCCGCCCCGCAAGTGATACTAAATGAGGACCCCATTGTAACCTTGAGTCTAGCGTGATCCCCAGGAAAACCGTTTTATCGACGAATTCGAGCTTCTCCTTGTTTAATATAATGTCACAATCAGTACTTTTGACATTTGGCAACGAAAATTTTACGCATTTGGTTTTTTTACCATTTAATACTAAATTATTGGCAGTGAACCAATCCTGAACCTGCCGTAGCGCGTTATTTACGTCGTCAACCTGACAAGTACGTCTATTTACTTTAAAAACTAAAGATGTGTCATCAGCAAATAACACCATATTTAGTTTGCCTTCGAATAAATGGGGTAAATCGTTTATGTATATTAAAAATAAGAAAGGACCTAAAATTGAGCCCTGGGGTACCCCCATTTTCACATTTAACCCCGACGAATTCACACCGTTTATTTGAACTAATTGTTGTCTATCACTCAAATAAGATTTAATCAAACTTAACGCTGATTGACCTAGCCCGTAATGCTCAAGTTTCAGAAGTAATGTTTCATGATTAACGCAATCAAACGCCTTCGACAGGTCGCAGAAGATACCTATGGCATCCTGCGACTCTTCCCACGCATTAAATATGTGTTTTAATAGGGTGACACCAGCGTCAGTTGTACAACGTCCTTTGGTGAAACCATACTGTTTATCATGTAAGATGTTATTCGTATTAAAATGAATGAGCATTTGATTTAGCATTATCTTCTCAAATACCTTGCTGAAAACCGGCAACACGGATACTGGTCTATAATTATTTGTGTCTTTACTGTCCCCGGATTTAAAAAGTGGTGTACGGTTCGTACACTTGCAGAGTTGTTGTTGTTGAGGTTGAAGCACGAAGAGAAAAGATCACTCAGTTTTCGTTAGATTTATTACGTATTTTTGTGTTTACAAGTAATACTGTTGACGATTCCTTTCTCTAATGTTAGTCACCGCGTAGCAGTTATCGTACTCATTGATTTAAAGTGTTTCATGTGTATTTATAATATTATTGGAATGACGCACGTATGGTGCACGGCACCGCGTCAGCAAAATATGTACAGTTTTAGACTGTACATCTTGGCAACCCAAAAAGAAGAAACCAACGAGAAGAGAAAGGAAAAGTCATCACAAAGTTAGTTAAGTAATTAATCAATCAAATAGAAAGGCGATGTTCCTGTTCCCAGGTTGAGGCTCCCGCCGCAAGTCCTTTGTTGTTTGTGCTGCGACGGTTTCATGCTGCTGGCACTCTGTTTTGCGGAAAACTTGAAGTTCAATATCTTCAGGTTGACTCGAAGTTTTGTTCTTAGCGTTGTGTGTGCAATAGTGTGGACAACGATTTCTCCCAACCACGACAAGTACGACTATGATGGCGATCGCCAGCAAAGAGTAACTTATGGCATATTGATGAATGTCGTGACTTGTTAGTGTTGGTAGTGAAGCTTCATTTTGCCGTTGAGTTGCAATTTTCTGATCAATTGTTACAATTTCCTGATCCGTAGCCTTTGACTGAAGGATATTTGGAGCATAACGATATGTTAAGTTCACTATCTTGTTAATAGATGTATCAAATGTTGGAGCTGTAAACTCATAATCCATCTTCATATGACTGCTGTATCGGCGTTGAGCGTAGATGGTTAAGTCGTTGGATTGCAGTACGCATCCCTGAGATAATGTCACTATGCTCGATAATGCAATGGTTTGTGATGTGACGTCGTTGCTACATATGATTCGTAATGCACACGTTTCGCAGCAAATCGCCAGCCAGCTGTTTTGAGTTTGTAACTCTATCCAAGTGTCTTTGCATGACGCGCGTTCGACGTCACAAGGTTCATTGTTTTGATGCGATAGCAGTTTTGCCTCACAAGGAGCGTTTTTGCTGTGTAGGTCAAATGATGGCAGGTTTTTCTTGCATAAGAAATTCTGCGATTTTTGTTGCATGCAGTGTTTCAAGTCATCTTTGGACATAGACACGTAAATGTTCTTCTTGAAGTTGACAGCGATGTACTCGTTTGATAACTGCACATATGTAGTTTCCTTAGCATTGTTAACCGGTAAAGATATCGCTTGGTATATTACGAAATCTTCGTTAGCTACAAGTGGAATATGTGCTTCGAAAAGAAAGTAATTTTCAGTAACTCGTGCTTTCACATTGATCAGCTTGTAGATATCTTTAATGTTTTCTTTGTAGTTCTCAACTGGTAGCGATAAAGATTTCGGAAGGCTTCCGGATATTTCCGTTAATTTTTGAATCAGACGCACCGGACTTATCAGATGGACATCTACATGACCTTGGTAGACGTTAGTTAGAGTATTAAACAGCATCTCCTGGAACGTCCTCAAGCTGTTGATCAATAGGTACGTCGTTAACGAAGCAGAGTTGAGGTAGGTAGTAGCCGAAAGTATTTCCATTTCCGTTTCGATGGATGCTATATTTTTATTGGTCTGATTGATAAAGTTATCAATGGAGTTGAATTGACGCTGAATATTGTCTTCAGTTTGTTTCAATACTTGATTCTCAAGCTCCACAATCGTTGTTTGATTTTTTAATAACTCAAGTAAGTAGTTCTCATTGGTTTGCAGAGATTGAATATCGTTTTGATATTTCTTAGCGAATTGTTGGTCCAATATCCCAAACAGACTGTTAGCTATGTAGCCGACTCCGTCGATTAGACCCCGTTTCTTCCTGTTGCTCAGGTGTTTGTGGGGATTTATAAGTATAGAGTTGTAGTAGTTTAGAAGTTCTAGTTCATGATTTAATTGTTCCATGGTTGATCTGCAGTGTTGTAGATTCGTTTTTTGGCATAAGTTGTGAATATTCTCGAAGTAAGTTTGAGTACGACGAGTCCCATCCCAATAGTTTGTTAGGTTGTAGTACATCATTAGTATCCATTCATCGTGCACTACTTGCATTTTGCCGACGGTGTCATAGTATATGGGCCGCTCGCGTTCCAGACTTGTAATCTGAGCGGTCGCCGCCGGCGCTCCGCGCGTGCCATCGGTGGCGGTATAAGATCCCGTTACAAATGTAAACAATGATAACATTGTTATTAGTAACGTTGAGATAAGATTCTTTGACTTCTTCCGCCGTTCGTTTTTCGATTTCTGTGGAGGCTTATTTTTCATTTCGTTTTCTTTGGTTTCCTCAGTTTCAGAGTTCAATGGTAATGGCGACAGTTTTGTTATTGGGCGCTTTATGATTCCTGCTTGAGTTTTAACAGTAGTTACTCGAACATATCCATCAGATCCTGGATGTGTTTCCAGAATCCGACCTAGGGCCCATTTTCCCGGCGGTAGATTGTTTTCTTTCACCAGTACTACATCGCCTTCTTTAACGTTTCTAGAAGGCTTGTTCCACTTACTACGTGTTTGTAGAGTGGTAAGGTAATCGTTTGACCAGCTTTTCCAATATTGTTGAAACATATGCTCGGTAAGCTGCCATCTACGGCGTAAATCAATGTTTTTTACGTCACTGTAATCCGAGAGTGGCATGGACAATATTGGGCTTCCTGTAAGGAAATGTCCAGGCGTTAGGCAGTTGTAGAACTCTTCTGGATCTTCAGTTAGCGGGCACAGAGGTCTTGAATTCATGCAGGCTTCTATTTTTGCTAAAATCGTTATGAACTCCTCGTACGTTAGTTTTTGGTCCCCCAGTACTCGTCGCAGATGGTGCTTCATAGACTTGACGGCAGCTTCCCACAGACCGCCAGCAGTTGGCCAGGCGGGGGCGTTGAAATGCCACTCCACCTCCAATTTGGCCAGTTCGTTGAAAACATCTGGTTTCAGTAGTTGTTTGAACTCTTCGAATTCCTGACGAAGCACCTTTGCAGCGCCGATAAAGTTTGTACCACAGTCAGAGTACATGTGTTTCGGGGTGCCGCGTCTCGCACATAGTCTTTGGAAGGCCGCCATAAACGTTTCTGTGCTAAGGTCTGATACGAGTTCAATATGAACAGCTTTCGTCGCCATACATATAAATATGGCTATGTATCCCTTTGAAGTTTTTACGCCTCTACCCTTGTTGTGTTTAACATCCACATGACCGGTAAAGTCTACTCCTGTGTGCGTGAAAGGGCGGCACGGAGTGATCCTTTGCGGTGGTAGGTCACCCATCAGTTGATAGCTATCTGTCTTTCGAGCCGGATATTGGTGCCACTGTGTCTCTTTACGGTAGCGAATCGGTTTAGCTGGTCTCCCAGAAGCGGGTCGCCCCAGCTAGATTGAGAAGTCGCATAATATCGTGACAGAGGTGCAAGGGTGCTGAGTTCCACTGACCGTTTCAAATCAAGTAAGTCAACGATTTCAAGATTTGAAACGGAGAAGACTACAAGCAACGCAGTAGCCTTCGCAATACAACGCAACGCTCTCCTGCCACAGTCAACGACGTGTCAGCAAGCATCAACATGGATATGCTAGAATTGCAGTCAACGTGCTTCGATAACATCAAAGCATTATGTGTCAACTATCGCAAGGATTCATCATCACGAAAATCTGTGGAATACCTGAAGAAACGCTTGTCGTCGCTAGAAAACCAATGGCAAGACTTCGAAGGCAGGCATGCCCAACTGTTGCTCGAACTAGAAGATAAGAACATAGCATATTTCAAGGACGACGTCTACGAAAAAACTAAAGAAATGTTCTTATCAACTAAAACAGACATAACCAGCAAACTGACGACTTTGAGCAAACAAAACGTGAAGTTCGACCTAGGTGGGACTTCAGAAGATGACGACAGCAACATACAACTCTTGCTTAACAAGCAAGAATGCAATTTCAACGCGATTCACCGTGTCATCTCCAAGATTGACTTAATCACTATATCGGAAAGATGGGAACTGGAAGACCACTTCGCAACCTTGAAATCGAAATGGGAACCCATCGATAAACTTCATTGGGAAATAGACTTTCAACTGAAAGGATCCAACGAACATTACTACAAAATGTTCACGGACATTGAACAACAATATGATGAGCTAAAGAGGAAAATCCATGCCAAAATCTGGTCCACCGTCCACTACCAGAAATCGACACCTAAGATCGAAATCCCTGAGTTCTCCGGCAACTACAGTCAGTGGATCTCCTTCAAAGACCTATTTCTGGAAGCTATTCACAAAAACCCTATGATCAACAACGCGCAGAAAATGCAACACTTAAAGACCAAGCTGCGAGGAGAAGCTGAACGCTTAGTGCAGCATCTGACCATTAGCACTGAAAACTATAACTCATGCTGGGATATATTAATTCAGCGCTACGACAATCGTCGCCTCCAGTTTACTTCATTTATGAACAACATGCTAAATCTGCCGATCATACAACATGCAGACGCATACAATTTGAAGAAGATGCATGACGTCATTACCGAATGCCTGAACGGCATCTCTAACATCGGTATTGATACTTCAACTTGGGACCCGATCATTGTGCACATCATGTCACAAAAACTGGACTCCAGTACTTTGAGTGACTACATGAAAGAACTTCAAGATCACAGAGAACTACAGAACCTCCACGACTTCCTGTATTTCCTCGAAACACAGTTCATGGCATACGAAACGATGAAATCAGCTAAAAGGGCGAACCCTACAGCCACAGAAAAATCATCCAACTGGAAAACATTCAACAAGCAAACCCAGATGAAGAAACATAACTATAACTTCAATCAAAATAAAACAAACAACTATCATGCTATTTACGGTAAATGCCCATTCTGCAACGGAAGTCACGTTCTGCGCCAATGTGACAAATTCCTACAAATGGACTTTGGCAAGCGAAATGACACCGTGTCGAAACTGCAGCTGTGCAAAAACTGTTTATTCAGCCACGGAAATGACGAGTGCAAATCCACGAAAATGTGCAAAGAATGTAACTTGAAACACAACACACTATTGCACAATCCGGACAACCAAACCATAACGTCAGCGACTAGAAAAAACAATGTTGAACAACGCCCTTCATCTCAACAACCAACATCTAACCATTTGTCTAAAGACAACATGGAGGTTCTACTGACTACGGTCCAGCTGAGAATAAAATCTGCAGATGGGATTTATGTAACACTACGTGCGTTGCTCGATCAAGGCTCACAGGTGAACTTGATAACAGAAAACGCTGCACAAATATTACGTCTTCCTCGGCGCGGGATCAACGCATCAGTATCGGGAATCGGCTCTGTTTCCAGAGAATGCAGGGGAAAACTGAAACTTACCTGTCAATCGATTCACTCCGATTATAACTTTGAAACTCAAGCACTTATTATGACGAAGCTAACAAACAACCTGCCTATGAAAACGTTCGAGAAAGGTGCATGGAGTCACTTGAAAAACTTGAAACTTGCAGATCCTGACTTCAACGTATCTCGGCAAATCGACCTATTACTAGGAGCCGACGTATACTCCGAAATTATCCTAGGAGGTGTATTGAAAGGCAATAACAGCTCCCCAGTTGCACAACAAACGCAAATTGGGTGGATTTTATGCGGAAAGATGAAACAAACGTTTAACTGCCACGTTACTGTAGTCAACTTAGAGGATTTAACAAAATTTTGGGAGAATGAAGAAATTCAAAAAACTAAAGATATCCCCAAAGATGACCAGTGTGAACAATTTTATAACGAAACTGTAAGAAGATCATTTGACGGAAAGTACATCGTCAAAATGCCTCTAGTTCCAGACTACAAAGAGAAACTAGGCAAGTCTAGAACAATTGCGGTTTCGCAGTTTCTACAGTTGGAAAAACGGCTAGAGAAGAACGAAAAGCTTTCCTCCATGTACAAAAAATTCATGGAAGAGTACGCGGATCTGGGTCACATGAAATTAGCACCTCAGATACCTACTGACGTCTACTTCTTACCGCACCACGGGGTCTTGAGAGAAAACTCGACAACAACAAAGTTGAGGGTCGTATTTAACGCCTCTCAAAAAACTACGACTGGCGTCAGCCTGAACAACGTCATGGAAAAAGGCGCCAACTTACAAAAGGACATTCAGGCCCTTATACTGAAATGGCGAACGTATAAATACGCATTTACGGCTGACATTGAAAAGATGTACCGCTGCATTTGGATTTCAAAAGAACAACAACATCTACAGAGAATTGTATGGCGGGACTCACGAGATCAACATCTTCGCGATTACCAGCTCTGCACAGTAACCTACGGGACCAAATGCGCACCATGGCTAGCTATGCGAACATTGAAGCAACTAGCCATTGACGACGGTCACAAACATCCGGCTCGAAGGACCAAAAAATGTACGGTTCGTACACTTGCAGAGTTGTTGTTGTTGAGGTTGAAGCACGAAGAGAAAAGATCACTCAGTTTTCGTTAGATTTATTACGTATTTTTGTGTTTACAAGTAATACTGTTGACGATTCCTTTCTCTAATGTTAGTCACCGCGTAGCAGTTATCGTACTCATTGATTTAAAGTGTTTCATGTGTATTTATAATATTATTGGAATGACGCACGTATGGTGCACGGCACCGCGTCAGCAAAATATGTACAGTTTTAGACTGTACAAGTGGTATAACCTTACTATATTTCATTAGATCCGGAAAGACTCCTTGGTCCACACACAAATTGAAAATCAAAGCTAAGTACGGCGCTATAGTCTGAATAATAGAGGTACAAGCTTTGATGGACATTCCCCATAGATCTTCGGTCGGTTTTATCTTGATTTGCTTAAAAGCTTTTATTACTGTTAAGGGGTTTATATGTGAAAAGTTAAATTCATTGGGGCAGGCTGAAACGTTCGCGTTTAATAATCCAAAAGCTAGCGAGGGCGAAGAATTTAAGGTTTCAGTAGTTTTAATTGGGATGTTGGTAAAGAAATTTACAAACTCTTGAGCAACTGTTTTGTTATCTCTAATAAGTCCGTGTGTGGTCTCAAGTGTGTAATCATTATTATTTCTTTTATTCCTGTTCGTTTCATTGTTTATAATTTGCCAAACCGTCTTGATTTTATTTTCTGCAAATTTAACCTTATTGCTAATGTACAAGGCCTTAGCTGCCTTACATGTATTTTTAAAAATTCTTGAGTAAGTAGCAACATACTTATTAAACGTTTCAGTATTAATAAAAGGCTTAAGGCCGTAAAGTTCGTAAAGTCTTTCCCTACTTTTTCTAAGTCCTGTAGTCGCCCAGTCACTGAATAAAAACTTAGGGCATATAGTTTTAGTTTGCTTCTTAAAAATTGAATTGAAATCTTTTTGAACCACTGAAAAAACTTCATCATACAAAATATTACCATCATTCACTGTGAGGTCCTGATCTCTTAACTTATTGATTAAAGTGCTGTTAAATTTATTTAATTTACCGGATGTTATTGGTCTGGATTGAATCTGCACTTGTTGTTTTAGCATAATGGACTCAAAGGCCACCAGTAGCCCACTATGATCCGAAGGCAAATAATTAATAATGGCCTTGTCAAAGTAGTTGCAGCAACAAAAAACATTATCAATACATGTAGCAGAAGTCAATGTAGTTCGTGTTGGTTCCATAAATACATGTGACAAATTAAATGATTTAAAGAGATTTAATAACCTACTGCTATCTGAATTTTCTTCTAGAATATTAATATTAAAGTCACCACATACAATTACTTGTTTATTACCAATTGCAAGTTTAGCCAAAACATCTTCCATTACTGACTCGAATATAGAGTAGTTTTTATAATCAGGGGGTCTGTAAACGCACACTATGACATGCTTATCCAACTCAACACAGGACAGTTCAACACTATGTTCAACTGATAGGTCTACTATATCTTTACGGGGTTAGTGAGAGGTAGGTAGTGGTAGGTAGATATATAGCCAGTTGACGGGAGAGAAGCTGCGGGGTTCAGCTAGTAATGAATAAATATTTTACCATGGAGCCTAAACTAATACTTCATCATCATCATTAACCCCCTTTCCAACTATGATTGGTTCGCTTCCACTCCAGAAGTATCTAAATATGTATCAATATTTTACAACAGCCTAAACAAATGCTTCTGTATCAATAAATTATAATCCATTAAGCCGAACCTTGACCAATATATCCGAAAAGACCTCGTCTTCATCATATCATCGCATCGGATTCTATTTTTATTTTCCACAATATTCAAAGCATGTAATTAGTGCGAGCCATATGATTAATACCAATCGTTTGCGTTTGATTCAGAACGTTGTTTATTTTTGAACGGCGCCCGCGCACCGAGCCAACCGATGACACGATGCTTATAAAATGGATAACAAAGGGCTTTACAATCTGTCGGCGCGTCTGGTTACTCAATGTCGACAATGTTTGGTTGATCTAGTTTTCAAAAGAAAACTTCTTCAGTTTTGTAAGAGGAGCTCGTGGCGTAGTAACAGACGCACGGGTCGGTGTCAAGGTTTAGTGACTATCCAATTCATACCGGGAATCCTCTGTGTCTCGGCAGAACGCACGTGAAGCCGTTGATCCCGGCTGTCATTTTAATAACTTTGACACTCGTTACAGTAGTCAGTAGTCATAAAATCTGACACCAGTCTTGCCATGGGGTATCGTATCACCCAGATACTGGGTTGAACGGCGCCCGCGCACCGAGCCAACCGATGACACGATGCTTATAAAATGGATAACAAAGGGCTTTACTATCTGTCGGCGCGTCTGGTTACTCAATGTCGACAATGTTTGGTTGATCTAGTTTTCAAAAGAAAACTTTTTCTGTTTTGTAAGAAGAGCTCGTGGCGTAGTAATAGACGCACGGGTCGGTGTCAAGGTTTAGTGACTATCCAATTCATACCGGGAGTCCTCCGTGTCTCGGCAGAACGCACGTGAAGCCGTTGATCCCGGCTGTCATTTTAATAACTTCGACAGTCGTTACAGTAGTCAGTAGTCATAAAATCTGACACCAGTCTTGCCATGGGGTATCGTATCACCCAGATACTGGGTTGTGGAGGTCAGATAGGTGGATTTATGTAAAATGCTGGTTCTCAGCTGAATCCGGTTAAAACGGACGTCGACAGCATCGTTGGGAAAAGGCTAGGCAGGCTGCAGACTTGGGTGTCCATACGGACAAACAATATTATAAATAGGCAGGCAGCTATTTGATCCACAATTAAATGAGAAATCCACTCCTGGAAAGCAACGATTGACAACAAGGAACATATCGAATTCAATATTCCTTCAATCTTAGGAACTTGATCCAGCTGATAATAAAAAACAACTAAAATTCAAAGAATTTATCTAGTAGTAAACACATTGATCGACAATACATCGAAATACTCAATTATAACACGATATCTTGCGAAAATACCACGATTTAAAGAGTAAAATGCGCATAACTTTTGAACATAGCTAGAGAACATTCTCGATACAGTCGAAAAAAAAAAAGAAAAAACAGTTCATCCATTTAGGAGCTAAAACATACAAAAATACACAGATACACACGTCAAACCTAAAACACTCCTCTTTTTCCGTCAGGGGTTAAAAATAACAAGTACAAAATATGACCAGACCGATATTATTTCCAGCTGTATGAACAAAAAGTTAAATCAATATTTTTCACTTTGTAGTGTTTTTATTTGGAAGTCGGTTGTATTTTTTGTAAAAAGTTTTTTTTTATATTTCACTTTTTAGTTGTGGTACATAATAGACCAGTTCTATAGGTTAGGTACCTATAATGTCCAAAGTGAAGCCAAAATTGATTATCCCAATAACATGAAACTTAAACAAAACTGGTGGAATGAGAGTATACCAGGGTTAACTGTGCACACCTGCGTACCCTCTTTAGAGCGTACTAGTGTGATGTTATGTTATGTAATGGTAAAAAAAATTAACAGACATGCGATTGAAGCTATCCCGAGTGATTTGCAGTCATTTATTGAAGAGTGCCGATGTATATCTCCAAAGTTCTTCATCAGATCTTGATGAAATTTAAATGGGACCACATGGCAAGCACCAGCTTTCAAATAAAAAAAGAATCATCGAAATCCGTCCACCCAGTAAAAAGTTCTGAGGTAACAAACATAAAAAAATAATAAAAATACAGTCGAATTGATAACCTCCTCTTTTTTGGAAAGTCGGTTAAAAAAACAAAAAACCCGACTGCTTCAAAAGCGAACTCAAAAGTCGTAAACACCCTTTATATTGATACCCCACACGACGGGTTTGGAACAAAAAAAGAATTTGCGCCCCCACAATATGGCGCCCAAAATACGCCATTTTTCTATTGTCCAATTTTAATGTAGCCTATGACACTCGCAGGGTTAAGATGAATCGATTGACGTACGAATCATCAAAATCGGCCAACACATTTGGTCTCTGGAACGCCCTACAGGAACAAACATACATACATACATACATACATAGACTGATAAACACATTACCATCCTTCGGCAGTCGGGTAATAAACAAAAGGAGTAAGTATGTACGGATCTTAGTAGGTGACGTACTGTAGTATTCCCATGAGCCCCATAACAAAAAGGTGTAAATATTATGTGTGAAGAGAGGTGAAGAGGAAATAAATAAAACAATAAACAGTTTGCTTACCGTTATTACTTAGTACACGGCGCCGGTTGTCTGCAAGCGATGTAGACCTTCCTAGTACACGCGTTGACAAGCCCGAAGATTGACAGGATCCCAGCAAGGAGAAACAGCACAACTTTCTGCACGCCCATGGTCTAACGCCTCATTGTCGCGGTGGCGAGGGAAATCCTGCAAGCGTGAGCGGCCATAGCTTGGCCTTAAGCAGATAAAGCATGGGCGAAGTCAGGGGAACCAAGAAGCCAAAAGCAGGATTCAGAAGGATGAGTATATTGGGCTCTGCCTCTTACTGCACTCATGACTTTAGACAAGGAAGATATAGCATTAATTGTTCCTGTACTAGACAGTGGATATACGCCTATATCGTACTGTCATGCACCACTTGATTTCAAAAAGGATAAAGTGACTAGCGGGTCAAAATAGCATGTGCAAAAAAGTCATCAAGCTTCAAGTACGTGGGTAACTTGGTCGTTAAGCTATTTAAATTAAACCATGGTCACTTTGTATGAACTTTATAGTTGAAGGCAGCAAAGTACTTACCGATACCGAACATTCTCTAGCCCTTTTTTGTGTAAAATGATACTTTTGTAGGTATTTACCAGCTACACATGGCAGAAATTTCACGTTTCTACCAACTGGCAATAGATAAAGCTTTGTTACGTTTCGCTTATTATTATTTTCTGTTTGATTTGGAAACTTGTGACACTGATTTATAGGAACATCTTTTTACCACTTACAAGCATTATATTTACTACTATAGAATACGCTTAGACTATACAATTTTCAAGATATGTTAACAAAACATTCAAATACATGCTCCTGAACTCTTACATCGCTTCTGAAGTATCGATTTGGGTCAAGTTCTCTAACTATAAAAACACTATACTTTAACTAAGCTCTATAGGCTCACCTGTTTTATATTTTTTGCAATGCGTGATAAAGATTAGGTTTTATATTACTGTGAATTTTGTTTTGTGGTTTTTTGCTGAACTTTGATTTGGTTGCAGTTTTGATGGATGTCAGATAGAACTGTTCTTTTTGAAATAAATGTCAGCGAAGACTGGCCATCACTGCTAGAAAAAAGGTTTGTAGCTACTAAGCAAAAAGGTAATGATTGTGGACCTTTTCCCCCTTCTGTTTAGTTATGTTGGCTTTGAGTTTGCGATCTTTATTGCCGTTACTATAAGGTTGCCGTCGGAGATGAAACAATTGTTAATAGACTGAGGTAGGTACAAATATAAGTATAGCTCTAGTAAGAAGTCGTTGGAAGACCTTCCACAAGATGGACCAATGACCATGCCGATGACCTCCTGACTGTTTGGGGCCACAGGAGTTTTCTGGAAGCCAGAAGCACAGGACCGGTCGATGTGGCGACGCTTTGGGCAGGCCTATGTCCAGCAGTCCAGCAGCTTTGAAGGAAATAAGCCTACGAGTTGTCTAAGACAGCTAGAGGGACTGACAACCATCATGCATACAGCATATTAAAAAAAATAACTACAAAGGAAAGAGGAGAAAAACCAATATAGTTGATATGGCTCAAAGGTGTACACAATTTAAATTGGGCTAGGCGGCACATGTCTGCCAAATGCAGAAAAAACTGTAGGTCAAAGTAAAATAACGCTGGTGCCTCGGGACAATGAGACTGAGTCGTGGCAGACCACGAAGAAAATGGTGGGAGTGGGCCAGAGGAGGCTAGCAAAAAAAAGGGTTGATTGATAGGTATTTTGAAGATTTTAGCTTGATTTATTGATGAAGTGCACGCATTAATTTGCAAGAAAACAGTCCACTACAGCTGGCCTAGCTTAGCACACAAGTATTAATGAGTAAAAGGGCAGTTTATATTTTGTTTTTGTTACTACTAACGTGTGAACTGCCTATGATTTTAATAATTATAGTTATTATAACATCTAAAGAAAAACTAAAATTAATAAAAATGTCATCTTTCTCATCTATTTAAAGGTTGTTCTGTATTCATGACAACTACGAAGCTTTATAAGAACGTTTGAAACAAAAATAGTATCTAGTTAATGGTTAAATTTTAACATCATCGTTAAAAGAGATGTCTGATCTCGGTCTTAGGAAATGACTTCACTTGGATTGAGGCACAGCCATGCCATGAACTTTGTGATGAAATTTCTATTATTAAGAAAAAAAATCCTTACGTAAGAGGGCTCTTTTAAACCTCCGCCGGAAAAAAACTGGTGTTATAAGTTTGACGTGTGTATCTGTTTGTTTGGGTATCTGTCTGTGGCATCATAGCTTCTAAACGGATGAACCGATTTTGATTCAGTTCTTTTAGTTCTTAGCTATGATTGATTATCGGTTCTGCCGTTCAAAAGTTATATATGTCGTGGTGGCCCTGTGGCTAAGATCTCGCCTCTCATGCTTGAGGTCGTGGGCTCAAATTCGGACAAGTACCAATGTGACTTTATCAAACTCGTACTTTCTAAGTATATCTTAGACATCACAGGCAACGGTGAAGGAAAACATCGTAAGGAAACCTGGACTTATATAGTTAATGTAAGTCTGAAATAGCCAAATCAGAGGCCTGTGGGGTTCCCAGAGGCAGCTTAATTAACTCTGACACCAGAGATGACCACATCCTGACTCGAAATGAAGAAGATTTGCTAGTCATAGGAGAGTGCAGGATACGAAGGAAAAAAAAACTGGGTCGCTGTTAACGGATACAGTGAAGAGCAATGAGATTTTACAAATAGAGACGTAACTCATTATAAAGAAATAACAAGTAAAATTTAAAAAAAACATACACATGTATCTTGCGAAAACACCCCGATTCTAACAGTAAAACGCCCATAACTTTTGAACGGCTGAACAGATTTTATTCAAACATAGCTAAGAACATTTTCGACAAAATCTCCTTTCAAACAAAAAAAAAAACAAATTCGGTTCATCCGTTTAGCCGCTATGATGCCACAGACAGACACACAGATACTCAGATACACAGATACACAGACACATAGATACACATACACACAGATACACAGCAACACACGTGAAACTTATAACACTCCTCTTTTTCCGGCGGGGGTTAAAAACATGGCGATATTTTACTTTAGTTACCTACATAGGACCTATGGCACTTGGAAATTTATTTCTATCGCTGAGTAGGTTAAAAGATCACAGATATATAAATAGGATCCTGTTTTCAGATAGAGATAAACATACTGTTCAAACGTAGGTTAGTGTCGCGTCCAGACGCCGGACGGACTTAGTTCACTCAAGCTGGTCAGCTTGTGTGTGAATTGACACTGAATACCCTCATTCCCATGGCGGTTTACGTATGTATGAAATAGTTAAGAATAGAATAGAAAATGCTTAATTGTATCCCAAAAAAAATCAAAGTTTCTATAAGTTACGAAGATAATTTAACTGGAAGTAATTCGATAGCAAATACTCTTGCACTAAAATATAGGAACACCATCTCCGTGTGTATAAAGGCTACATTTCATCTCGGAAAACCGCCCCAGATGGTTATTCCACGGGAGCAAAGCCTGGGAAAAAGCTTGTCTGATATAGGTACCTAATAAGACCCGCGATGTATGCCTCTACCTACCCTGCATAGAATATTAAGCTCCGCAACATTGCCTGCTCGTACCTCCGATTATGTAAAGTTATGTGTGAGGGAATCAATTTCGTATTCGTTGCGCGATATAATATTTGCATAGCACTATTTCTGCTTATCCCTGACATTTTACAAGCATTTTTAAGTTTTAGAACGCTAGTAGTAAATCTTGTGTATTCCTAGTGGTATACTATGCGTCGTTATCATCATTTCAGCCGAAAGACGTTCACTGCTGGACATAGGCCTCCCCCAGGCGTCGCCATATTGACCGACCCGCAGGCTTATTACGTTTGAAACAGCAATTAACAATATTTGCGCAGAGATTGTACAATCATCGCGCGAATATCGCTTTACGTCAAAAAATTGGAAAGCTTATTTTTGCGAAATAATTGCTCTTCAATCGCGAATCCGCATTATATATGGGCTATAGCCACACCATAATAATTTTACGACAGCACTGCTAACAATAAAATTCTGTTAACTGAAATGTGCATTTAACGCAAGGTGATCACGATAATGTCGTATTACGTATGGTTTTTGACAGCAGAGCGAAAGCGATCGGCGAGCAAATGTGGCTGTCAAATTGCGATTACTTTTTCCCTTGTTGTTTGTCGATTGCCAATCGCTCGCTGATGGCTGAGTAGGTACAGAAGTTTTTGAGTTTTTGGCGGCTTTTTTCGTATGTTATTTTGTAGCTACTTTAAGTATCCGCAAATTAGAATAATAATATAAGAATAAATATTGAAATAACAAATTCCTAGTGAATATTGTAAATGTAAATGACAAATTGGTGTTGTTTTGAGTCTCTAATGTCTACACAACTGGACTATTTGTTGAATCATTGAAACAGAAGTGATCACGGTAAAGTGGAGGATTTTTTTTATATACAGTATAAAAAAATCCTGTGTTGGCTACCTGAGCGAAGCTTATATGTTTACTACTAAATACTTACAAACACATGAGAATGTGATAAGTCCGCAATAAGTATCTTCTATTATATTTTTTTTATATGGCAAACACCGATGTCGACTATTCTGCCAATGTCTAAATTAAATTTGAAAATTCTTTTTTACGTTTCATAGCTCAAATACAAAATAATGTAGTCTACTAAGTGATGTTCTAATGCGTTATCGATTCAATTTTTAAAACAATCGACAATTCAAAGAAATTTTAATCGATTTTACACATTGACATACATGTAAATAAAATGCAAATATCAAATTTTCACTGCCATATTTACTTTACACAAATACTTTACATCTGCGAATATTAATTTATTGGAATATTGGAGCTAAATAGTAATCAAATTGACTATTGTAAAAAAACAGCCTCAACGAAGTGTTGCTCTTTCATAAGCTGGTTAATTCATCAAACGATACATCTGCGATACATTTTATAAATCATCTGACAGATAAAATAGCTTCTGTTAAAAGTGACTGTCAAAAAAAAAGACTTGACTTAAAGGCCTCAGTAGCCAGGTCACTAAATTGATCGCGCAATAATTGTACAATTATTGCTACTTGCTGTTCCTTACGTAATAAGCCCGCCGTACTTCTCGAATCCAGCGCATTCCCGCAATCTTAAACAGGTCATCGGTCCACCTAGTGGGAGGCCTTCCAACGCATCGTCTTGCGGTTCGCGGTCGCCATTCCAGAACTTTTCGGCCCATCGGCCATCCGTTCTGTAAGTAATGTGGCCTGCCCACTGCCAATTAAGTTTCGCGTTTCTTCGGGCTATGATGTTAACTTTGATTCTCCTGCTGATATCCTCTTTCTGATGCGATCACGCAAAGAAACTCCGAGCATAGCCATGTCCATTGCCCTTTGTTTAACTTTAAGCTTTCTGATAAGGCCCATTGTGAGCGACCACGTCTCAGTCGATATAACTGGCAACACACACTGGTCATAGACTTTGTCTTGAGACACTGCGTTAAATGGGACGAGAAGATACCGCGCAACTGCCCGAACGCGGCCCGGCCGAGTCGGATTCGACGGTTTTTAGGGTTCCGTAGCCAAATGGCAAAAAACGGAACCCTTATAGATTCGTCATGTCTGTCTGTCTGTCTGTCCGTCTGTCCGTCCGTATGTCACAGCCACTTTTTTCCGAAACTATAAGAACTATGCTGTTGAAACTTGGTAAGTAGATGTATTCTGTGAACCGCATTAAGATTTTCACATAAAAATAAAAAAAAAACAATAAATTTTGGAGGTTCCCATACTTGAAACTGAAACTAAAAATATTTTTTTTCATCAAAACCATACGTGTGGGGTATCTATGAATAGGTCTTCAAAAATGAAATTGAGGTTTCTAATTTTTTTTTTTCTAAACTGAATAGTTTGCGTGAGAGACACTTCCAAAGTGGTAAAATGTGTGTCCCCCCCCTGTAACTTCTAAAATAAGAGAATGATAAAACTAAAAAAAATATATGATGTACATTACCATGTAAACTACCACCGAAAATTGGTTTGAACGAGATCTAGTCAGTACTTTTTCTTTAATATGTCATAACTCGTAAACCGCAATTTACCAAGTACGGAACCCTTCGTGCGCGAGTCCGACTCGCACTTGGCCGGTTTTTTATTATTTTTTATTAATGTTAGGCTCGCGCTTGACCGCTATCTCACCTGATGGTAAGCGATGATGTGGTCGACCTCTTTCTCGAAGTTAGACCTATCCAACTGGACCGTTTGTCCCAGGTAGACATAATCGTCTACAACTTCGAGTGCAAAGTCTCCGATCTTAGTAGGAGTGGGTGTTACCTGGGCAATCACCATGACCTTTGTTTTGTCCATGTTCATAATAAAACCCACTCTGTCAGCAGCTCTACTGAGGCCTTCCTATTTCTGCGTATGCATCTAAAAAAAGAATGTCACTATGTTTCCTCTTAGACTGACTATGGAATTTAACGTAAATTCACGCCTGTATTCTTCGAGGCAGCTATCTTATTTCTTGACTCTTGAGGCTGTTACAGGTGATCTCCTAATCCCAATTACATTGTGACCGACCCGGTGATTGAATCCAGGAACGTGGGGTGCTGGAAGTGCAGGGCAGTTTATTTAAAAGGGCGCTTGGAGCCATTCCTTCTTTATATAGGTCAAGTTCTTGACAGGTGTACCGTACCCGCATTTGATATGCCATGCATAACTCCCGTAAATGCTGAGTTGGTAATACTTTCGGTATTGGCATATTCAGCGCATAATGTGTTTTACGATTATAAATGAGGTTTTATGTGTGTTTTATTTAATTTCGTGTTTCAGTGTTGTTATTTTACGTTCTGTAACGTGTAATTTTTGCTTTTGTGTGAATAAATACTTTTCTTTATTTCTTGGTTTCAGACGGGTTAATAAAACCCCATTATGCCAAACTTCTTAGAATCATCTGCACATTAACCAGTAAGCTTCAAACACTAAATCAAATCAGTTTTGAAATTGACTTATTTTTATCACCGGAAACCACATGGCATAACATTCAGCATTTCATATCGACCGCTGTGTTGCCGGTGTAATAAATGTTAAAAATAAACATTCCTTCAGCACTCACATTAATAAAAATGCTTGGAATAAAAAACTGGTGTAATTAATTATAGAACACATTACTATCGCATTGTTTACGCTAGTTAATCTAAATAACGACAAACTATGTTAAACAAATGAAATGTAAATTAATAGTGGGTTCCTTGTAACGAATTGTTTGTTTTATAGTTGTATTTTTAGGGTTCCGGTAGAATAAACAACCCTTATAGGATCACTATTCGAAGCGAAAACTTTTTTAGGCGCATTGAGTGATTTTTGGTATATATGGGTTTGGGTCAGGCCGTCAGCAACATGCTAATGTGTCAGCGTCATCAACACGCTAATGAACGGTGTGGCGGAGAACTGTGTCTGGTTAGTCTGTGCCAAAAACATAGTTATACCACACCATAGATTTACAGGAACACCTATAAGAAGTCTATGGTTTTAATAAAGCATGCTCAAAAAAATTTGTTACGTTCGGATTTTTTTCGCGCGAGTTCGACTTACACTTTGGCGGTTTTTAACGAAAAATATGCTAATTTCATGACAGTATCTTGCTAACAAGATGGCACATCTCTTCGAGGAAGCGTTGCCATCAGATGGACTTACGCAGCCAAGGAATTTTTTTCGGCTATTCGTTTTAATAAGATATGGAGATTAGACTGTCTCATTGTTCTAGTGCTCGTAAGCGCTAAGCTTAGCACGTGGCCGTGAGTTTGATACTCGGGTTTCGTAAAAACCGGCCAAGTGCGAGTCGGACTCGCGCACGAAGGGTTCCGTACCATTTTCGTAAAAAACGGCAAAAAAATCACGTTTGTTGTATGGGAGCCCCCCTTAAATATTTATTTTATTTGGTTTTTAGTATTTGTTGTTGTAGCGGCAACAGATATACATCTCCTGTGAAAATTTCAACTGTCTAGCTATCACGGTTCATGAGATACAGCCTGGTGACAGACAGACAGACAGACAGACAGACAGACAGACAGACAGACAGACGGACCGCGGAGTCTCAGTAATAGGGTCCCGTTTTTACCCTTTGGGTACGGAACCCTAAAAAATGGTGGGTTATTTCCATTTGGAATTTTCAGTAACAGCCCTGAGTCTTGGTTGATGGAATAGTCTCGTCCCCATTACATGGGAAATAAAATAAACTGGCAGGATGTGAGTGGAGGTACTATATGTACATCATCATCCTTTTAATGTGCCCACTGCTGGGACAAAGACCTCATCTCTGTGAGATTGAACAGGCCGTAATCTACCACGCGCACCCAGTGCGGGTTGGTGGATGTCACATGTCTTCGATTTTTTTTGGTTTCCTCACAATTATCACTCACTACTCACAAAACGGTGAAGAAAACTCTTCACCGTTTTGAGAGCAGTGGTGATGAAATAATTTACACAAAGTAAAGCATCTCTGCCAAACCCTTCGCGATAAACAGGCGTGATGTTATGCTATGGAGAGTACCCTTAATTCTGGCAAATTAACAAGTAATTAATTTTACAGTTTATCGATCGATAAGCTATAGGAAACGACCATAAAATTAAATTAGCCCAAAGTGTGCAATTAACATAATTTTGATGGTAATCGCATCGTGAATTTTAATCAAATGAGGCAGTACAGGCAAATCGCGTGAGACACAGTAGTGTTGGGAAAATTTATCGATAATAATGCTGTGGTGAAAGTTATAGGCGGAAATGGTATTAGAACAGCAGTTTACATGGTATTGTTGATGGAAATGTAATTATAGTGATGTTTTTAGTGAATAATAGAATCAATAACTGGTTTAAGTACATAAGCCGATTCATACTAATATTATAAATACGATAGAAACTCTATCTGTCTATTTGTTACGTTTTCATGCGTAAACTACTGAACTAATTTTGATGAATTTTACTGTAGAGATAGATTGAAACTAAAAGAAGGACGTTGGGTAGGTACTTTGATCCCGGGAGTATGTGCCCTTGGAATAATTTATGACCTTCACGTGGGTGACGCCGAAGTAAGCTAGTAGTCGATTAAAGTATAACAACAAGTCCTAATAAAGAAGAACGGTAAGGAATGTTAAGAAATAAAATGGAGTCAGTGACAGCGTGACGGTTGATAGGGATGGAAGACAAGATTGTATTGGACCAGCCCCAAATAACAAAGGATGAGGGTGGGAAGATGGCGTTAGAAGGTAATTTCTAAGGGCAACTGGCATTGGTCACTGCTAGTAACATGTGGGCCAACTTATCTGCCTGAATTATTTGAGATGTACAATGATACAAGGAAAAAAGAAAGAAAGAAAACATTTATTGCCAAATGTAACAGAACATGAACGAACACAAATTAGCAAGCAAGCAAGGGTTATGTTATTAGGTACATACCATTTCAACGTAACACCTCTGACTTCATTTCATGGTCGTTAGCAATAATACTTGTTACATTATTCTTCAAATACGGTTACAGAACAGAATTGACAAGCAAATAGAATTTATTCAAATTCCTTTGCATGATAAAACATGGCACGAAAATCGACTTGTCTTTAACGGTGATTTGAATGTCGATAAATTCAACCTCTTCAGTAAATCAAAATATGATGATAGAATTGGTTTCAGTAAAGTTTCAAGGTGTCTTCTTTAATGCTTTACAATGCATGTCCTCGAAAAGAGCGTTTTCCAAGCAGCCAAACTGTGCGGAAAGTGTCACTTTTTTCACAAGTGCTTTTTACTTTCCTCTATTTTTTTAATTTTAACTCTTACGTCAGCCCGACGCATAGAGTTTTTATTATTTGAGTTTTTTTTTACAAATTAGTTAAGTACAGACTATCGTTCATAGAAAAGGTAAAATAAAACTAATACTTCATTAAACGTTTTTAATTACTGTAGATTTAGATTTTGATCAATAAATTAATTTTAAATATTCATTAAATATGTTTGGCAGAACGTATATTTTGCTCGTGCCTTTTTACGTTACGATGTGACAGCTATTTGCACATGCGCAGTAGATTTGCCCGAGGCACTATTAGTTAATCTGTGGATATGCTGAGCGCGCTTGAATAAGCCCGCCATTTTATTAATTTCATTTTTATTAATTCATACACTTTTTTTATTTTCTCGCACAATGCATAGTAAAATGTTGTATGATACACGTACGTAAGATGATTTCCGACTCGTGTCGATTTATCCACTCATCGGAAATCACCAACCTTCCGCACTTGTAGCATAAATAACTATTAAGGTACCATGGCCAGAGCATATTGCTCTAGTCAGCTCACCTTAAATTGGTGCTAGATATAGCAGGTCAACCCAAGGTGAATGTTTCCATAAAACATGAATCGTTTACTCTCTTTTATTATCTTTTGAGTTAACAGTACCTAATTATTTTTAGAAGCATCTTATCTCTTTAGTCACCCATCTATCATAATCCTTCAAAACTGGTAATTTAAGTATAACTATATATCCAACAATACATGCATTTCTAGGTAGAGTTATAAATTTTTCCTTTAAATTGAAGACCAAGCTTCCCACAAGTCTGTACACTCATCACAAAGTGAGCCAGTCACTTCCTGCCACTCAATCCGTCACGTTCCAGCTTCCAAAACTCCAGGCAGTTCCAGCAAATCGATTCGTCCATCGATATTGCATCGTTTAGGAGCTGCGTGAGATCATCTCTAGCACAACTGCACGATCACTGGCCGCATGCGCCGGCTTCGGTCGCCACGCGCCTCTATTTATAACGAAAACTTCCGATCGACCAAACGAACACATTTTTAAATCTTTAAAAATAGAATTTCTATATTCAAATTGTTGTATACTGCATAAAATTAACGTGTTTATAGACTAATTTATTTATCCTGTGACGAAAGTGAAAAATATGTGAGAATGAGTTTTCAGTGACGAATTATGTGAGTATTCCCTAAATGCAATTTCAGAGATGTTTTCTCAGTGAGTGATGGATATTTTCGCTGAAATTTCTCTGAAACACGTATGACTGTTTTGGAGTACGGGATTCTCGTTTCTTTTAACTCTCCAGTCAGTGATATACCGTCATTACGGACGTTCTGTGTTGGAGTGAATTTAAAAGTGTTTTTTTTTTGTGAATGTTTTCTCCACTTTGCTGAAATCTTTTGGTAAGTTTTTTGACTCGTAGTTATTGTTTATTTATATTCAGCATAGAATAAGCCTCCAGATAAAACTTAGCTCCTTATAATCGTGTAAGCTTACTGATTGAAGAATCAGTCTGTTTTAAAGATCGATTGAGTCTCTACATACATTGTTTAACTCCTTTTGGTTCACTATAACTTAATAGTAGTAGAGTTGTAGAGCACTATAGAGATACAGATACTATTTTTCACTTGGTTCGCTGTTTTCCGATCATTTATCCACCACGTTGCGAAGCCCGCGTCATAGGCGATATGACGGCAGATTCCAAACGTCAAATATCTTCAAAAATTCAGTCAGCTGACGTGCTTGCCTACAAAATGAATTTCTGTATATTTTTCATATCAACGGAGTTACTGATGTGTGCGATTTGTTTCAACGTGTTTTAGGTTTTTAAGTTTTTTTTTCAGAGCCGATAATTTGTCGGTATGTCGTGAGAAATTAAAGATAACATGATGGGTATTAATGTAGTTCTGGAATAGTTTTTAATCTATGTTTACATGTTATAATTCAGTAAGATCACGCATAAATTCAGGCATGTATTTGAAAAGAGGAAAGACTATATAGAGGTTATGTAGCACTTCTGCGCTGGCCTTTTCTAAGTAATTTGGTTGCGAGATCTAAGAGGTATCACTTTTCCTGCCTCGGCGTTTTTCTGCTGTTGCAGTGGTAGAAAATAATTTGGATCCTTATCCTATAAAACTTTATTGCCATCAAAATGGACACAAATCCAGTCTCCTAAAAATTCCAGATGAAAAGCCCCAGTAACTGCATTTTTTGGTTTGACGGCTATGGCAGGCATAATGAAATGACTGTAACCTCATTTGAACTTCGTCTGCGGTCACTGACCAGATTAAGTAAATACTTTTACGTATTCTGCAATAAAATTGGCATTCAGATCTTTGCCAACTGATTGCTTATTTATTTTTCTAATGCGTTTTACCGTTTCCTCGTAATTCTTGGTGAAGATCTTCCCACCTTTTAATCTTGCTAATGTCTTAAATATTAAGAAATAAGCGAAAATGTAAGCACGTTCATCATCATCATCATCTCAACCGAAAGACGTCCACAGCTGGACATAGGCCTCCAGCGGATCCCTGCAACCTTCACCAAGTAATTTCACATGGACGCAATGCGATGAACTTAAAAACAAGAGCACGATACCTGCTAGCGATGGACTTAAATTTTGTTGCGCTATCAATTACTTACAATAGGGATGTTTCCTGGAAAGAAAAAAATATAATTCTATTGAGTCCGTCAGTGAGAACCCATATTTTTTGTTTTATCAAATAAATAAAAATTGACAATGATAAAGCGCATCAAAGTTCAGGAGTGGGGGGTTGTGACGTCACTTTGTCAGTATAAAGTGGAGCACACCGTGACGACACACGATATTTAAAAAAAACACAAAATGCAAAAGAAAAATAACCTGTTGGTAGAGATCTTGGTTTGTATAATCTAAGGGTCTGTATGAGCTAGTATGACATCATCGAGATTTCAGTAACCTTACATGGGCAGGGAATTCAGTTGAATTTTCTATTTATTGCTGGCAACAAATCAACTCGGCCTATCCCAGTCTACTGCTGGACAAAGACTACTCCCGGGATGTGCCACATCACCAGATACTCCATCTTCATGATTAAGTCTGACTCAGCAGCTTTTGAAGGTCGTTGGTTCACCGGTTCAGTAACTGAGGGTGTCCTAAAGTACGCTTGTTAATATGCCTTATCCTCTTAGCAACGAAAATATCGTGTTGGCCCAGTGGCTAAGACCTCGCCTCTCTTGCTTGAGCTAGAGAATCTGGGCAAGTGTCAGTCTGACTCTTTCAAATCATGATTTACTTAACTTAATGTCCTATGTCCCCTGGATGGGGCAAAGGGCGTCCATAGTAGTCCTCCATCGCGATCGGTCTTGAGCTTCACGCTTCACCTCGCTCCATGTCATACCGATGCTCGTCGCTTCTGCCAACACGGTGCGACGCTAGGATTGACGGGGACGGCCACGCTTTCTTTTGCCTTGGGAACACCAATTCAGAGCTTGCTTCGGTATATGATCAGAATCCCTTCGCAGCGTGTGGCCAATCTAACTCCATTTGCGACGCTTGATCTGGCGGTCGATCGGGATTTCTTGGCATTGCTCCAACAGCCCTACGTTGGTGATGGTTTTGGGGCCAGTAAATGACGAGTATGGGACGAAGGCAGTGGTGGACTTTCAAATCATATTTACTTTCTAAGTTTATCTTGGACAGTGATAAAAAACTTCGTGATGAAACCTGGACTTATAGTTAATATATGTTTGGAATCACCCACTCGCCTTGAGCAAGCGTGCTGATTAATGCACGTGCCTTCTTTGTATCAGAAGAAGCCTTAGCCCTGCCGTGAGACAGTAACAGACTGGTATTATTATTTAGCAACCAGCACAAACCATTTTGTGAAACCCCTAAACGCGATGTTTCAGTATAGCCTGACATTTCACACAATTAGTCACACTTGTTCAGACAAATGGGTTAACCGTAGCATTCCAGGGTGGTCTGTCACAGTCGTCAAAAGTGTAAAATAAATCATTTTACTACGTACTTTTGTCCGATTTGATGATCTGGAGGACCTGTGCAAGTTTTTCGATTTTCGACTTAAATTTAAGAGCCACAATATTGGTTGTCGTTTATCAGTGGTTTACTTGCCAGGTATGCGCCAATCCTAAGTAGCTTGTTCTTCTTTAATAGAGTGTCGTTATTCATGCTGATTTAGAAACTCAAAATGTCAGTATTGCATGCAGGACAAATCGATTCTCAGTCAGTTATCACTTCGGTGGCATGTCGTTTGTGGAATTTCGTGTTTATCGTTTGATTTCCTACTATAAATATGAAGGTCTGTACATTTTTTAATCAATCACTCCTCAACGGTTGATCGGATTTGGATGAAACTTAGCTCACAGATCATCAGTATTTGAAGATATTATTGGACTGTTTTATTCCAGTAGTATTTCCCGTGGAATATTTTTTGTGGACAATTAGGTACACGAGCGAAACCTCCGAAAAAATACTATATAATTGTCTTAACAAAGGCATAGATATCACTCAGATTATTCTGTCTGGTTACCGTAGGGAGAGAGCACTCTATCTTTCACCATTCTATAGGCAATTGTTTTCAAAAACAGATCTTATACTCGGAATTTTAATTCGATTCCAGATTTGACAATTTCAGTGTTGCAACGTTATGACAAGTACTAAATAGTGACGTTGCGAAATTATTCGATATGGAAATGGAATATTTCTGGATCGATTCTTCTCGTTTATAATTTTACTCTCGTAAACTAAGTATATCAGGAAATTAAATATTTCTGAACCGATAATTTAGTTTTGACGATTAATTAACGATCTGAGACTTTTCTTTTATAATTGTGTGTGAAATAAATAAAAAAATGTGATCATGAAGGAACATGACAAATAAAACAGATAGATGTAATACGGTAATAATTTATTTTATAAATTGTCGCCGTCATCGCTATCGCTATCGCTGTCACTTTCTGTAACATTTATTATAAATGTGTCTGTGAAATGTGTGAAACAAAAATATTAACTTTTTATAAAATAGAGCAGCGATTACTAATTAATAAATAATTATTATGAATAATTATGTATTTATTTAAATAAAAATCAATAATTTAGTCTTTAATTGGCACACTGATTGTTTATCGATTTTGTGTTCATCACTACACTATTATATGTGGTATCATTATTTCACAAAATGACAGTAGCTAATGTCAAATCTGGCATCGAATTAAAATTCTGACCATAGTTGGTCGCTTAATCAAATTTTGGAGAAAGATGTTCTATTACATGAGCAGAAGCAGTTTTCTTTTCCGTTACACCCTGTAGACATCTATAATTTCATATCCGATTCTACAACGATCATCCTTACATGACTGTAGAAGTATTAATATAAATAGCCTTTAATCAGGTCACACAGTTAATAAAAATTACGTACTCCACGCCAGTGCATTATTACCTCAATGCTCCACGCTCCAGATTTGTGGGGAACTGTGGCTTCCTGCTTGCCCATCCTTATGGGTTGATCATTAAGATTAAGAAATTGCCGAGGTCGATCCGTGTATGGTGACCATCTTAACATACCGAGGCTCCTCCGTTCTTCGGCAAGCACGGTAAGCCGTTGGTCCCGGCTGTCTTTCGTTGATCTGTAATAGACGTTACGGATATTCAGAAGCCAAGAAATTTTACATCGGTCTTCCCAAGGATTCCGCTTATGTTACCCGGTTTCTGGGTCATGGAGGTCAGATAGGCAGTTGGTTCATGTAATATATCCATCAGAAAATCTTAAATTAAGTATTCGTATGTATTCCACTACCTTCTTTGACAAATCTATCACGATTCAAGCTGCTCGGTTGTGGAATGTATTACCTATTGAAAGAAGACGTGCTCAAACACTGCCAACGTTCTAGAAAATGGTGAAGGAGCATTACCTTTCACTATATTTTTTATTCTTCTCCTTTCTCTGTTATTTAATAGATATGTATTAGTATAATATGTAATATTGTATGTATGTATTTTATTTGTAAAACAAAGGTGTAAAATTTGTACATACTTAAACACTAAACAAAAGTAAAATATACAAACTTATACGAAAACTAACTACTTACACTATATACACAAGTAAAATTTCACAATTTAAAAAACCCCCGACACATTTATCTTGCGAAAACACCCCGATTCAAACAGAAAAATACCCATAACTTTTGAACGGCTGAACTGATTTTATTCAAACATAGCTAAGAACACTCTCGACAAAATTACCTTACAAACAAAAAAAAAACTAAATCGAAATCGGTTCATCCGTTTAGGAGCTATGATGCCACAGACAGACACACAGATACATAGCAACACACGTGAAACTTATAACACCCCTCTTTTTCCGGCGGGGGTTAAAAAGACAGGTATACTTAGGCGTCGAAGTACTCCTCCACATCGCTGTCATCTGGGAACGTGCCCAGATGTATGTATTGTATGTTATTAAGTCTAAGTTATATTATTTTTGATATTTTGTACGCTGACTGCCCTAAATTCTTCTTCTATCATTCAGTCTATCCAAAGGTTGTCTGTAAGAGATTGCCTAGTGCGATAAGACCGCCCATTGTACACTTGTGTTTTAAATGTTTGTTTTTTTTTTGGTGTACAATAAAGTATATATAATAAATAAATATTTTGGTATTCAGCTGCATGTCTTTAGTCACGAAGCCAAACCCAAGATACTTGGGAAAAGGCTTTTTCCATCTATTTTATTTACGCACGTCCGTGTGTCACTAGCGGGGTGCCAATTGAAAATCAGCGCTGGGTGTCTGATGCTCAGCAAATGTTGAGTTGGTAAACCTTTCGGCATGGCCACACCCAGTGCATCATTTCTTGACCCTTCTTTGTACATTTTTTGTAATGTTCTTCTTCGTTACTTTGTGATTGTTGAAGTTGTGTTGTGTCTGCGTGGAATATATGTGTTCTATTCATCTTATTCTCCTTCACTTCTCTATTCTACAAAACTGTCTATAGAAATCCAAATATAAACAGAAATTAATCGGGTCAGACGGTTAATAAAAATGACGTACTCCGCGCTCCATAAGATTTGTGGCGAACTGTCGTTTCCTGCTTGAAAGAGCAATTTTTAACTTTTATGTTCGTGTTGATGTACGTGATTGAAAAAAACCGTTTAAAAATAACATAAATCTGTGAAAAATGAAAGTTAATTCTGTATTTTTCTGTCATGTAATGTTAAATCGTAACTACTTTATGATTTACGACGAAAATCTGAAAAATGACACCATGTAATTCTTGAGATTCATCTAAATATATACCAACCAAATCTAGGTTATATAATTTCAGCCTAAAATTAAAATGAACGGAAACCTAAACTCGTAGACTTGCTATCACGGAGCTTCCCTCTGTGATAGCAAGTCTACGAATTTTGGTTGTATTCTAAATGTGGTAATGATTATATGTTGGTTAGATATGTTTTTATCAAAGAAAGAAAGAAAACTAGTTTATTTGGCACACACAATGTAGGTAAAAATAAAAGGGAACTTAATTTTAAAACAATTACATACATAGTGTGTCCTGCGGCTGCGCCAAAATGGTCCAGTTCAGCAAAATGCCAGACAACTATGTAGTTGAATCTCTTTCAGTCGTAGATTTAAATCTTAAAGATACAACCGTCCGAAAGAATGCTTATTCAACATTTTCGTGACCCGCGAACACGACCGCTCCCGAAGATAGCCGAACGCGGGGCCTAAGCACACTTCGGTCTAGTATTACTTGTGTATGACCAAATTGTGGTGACAAAAACACGCGAGCTGTTGCTTTTTGCAATCAATTCATCAACTCACTCACTCAGCAACTAGTTACAGGCAATCATCTTAAATCTTCCGTGAAAATGCCCGTTTTAACACAAATCACATTAAAAACATCTAAATTAATCACCTTTTCTGACATTTTACATTCATTTATAATCGTTAAAGTCGCTCCTAAGAAAAAACAATTTATGACTGAACTAAAATGATTCACATTCAATTTTCGACCATAGTAGCGTGATATAAGATTGATTTTAGTCACAACTTGGCATGAACACAAAGAATTTGGCACAGAAGACATACTTCATACAATTCTTTAAATATTATACCTAATGCCGGCTGGAGAGCTGTAAAAGAAAAGAAAGAAAGAAAACACATTTATTTGACACAAGCCAAAGCACACAACACAAACATAGACACACAGCTGTGGCCGGTTTTTGAGGGAAAGACAAAATTAAACTTAATATTACTTTCAAACATCTATATTAAATAATAATACCACACTTTGCAACAGACAGAAAAGAAAGAGATGGGATAGTTTGGCAGTTCTATGTTTTTGGAACGAAGTTCTTTTACTTGCTTGCGGTAGGAGTTGCCTGGTGGAAGGCTTCACGTACTCGTAACAAAAGACGTTCGGTTCAGTTCGGCGTCATTCGGTTATTATTATCAAGCGCTGGCGGCCCTAATTGTTTTTTTTTTTTTTCGTTTATTTTCCAATACATTAAATAACACTTATTGTACTTAAACTTGTTGATGTATTAGTTATTATAAATGTAATTTTTATCCCTCGCTTTCTAGTGTGTCTGTTTGTGGGTGTAAGGAACTTCCTTCCTGACGGGTTCCCCGACCGCACGCGTGTTTTTGTATAAAGTTGTCTAATAAGAAAAATTACAGAATCAGGGCTATCCACTACTAAAGCTGATCTTCTGCAATTTCTTACAATGTGGCAACAAGGTAGTTTAATAATAGCGCCTGGCGATGAAAACCAACTTATTACCCGTGTTAACAGATTTGACAGCGCGCCGACAATATATACGCGCTGTCAAAGATCATACCATTCACACCCTACTTGTGACGGAAATGTTTCCACTAAATATCATGAGAAATGTATTTGGCAAATTTTCATCAGCATCTATTGAGCATAGGCCTCTCTTTTCTTGTGCCAATCCCCACGGTTCTTTTTATTTTTCTTCCTGGGTAGATAATCTTCATTGGAGAAGTCTTTCAGACTTCTACTAACTAAAAACCACCCCGGTGCCGGTGTTCCAACTCACACCTACGCCGGGGGTCGCGGGAGCGTACGATCATTCCGCAACACCCGGCTGGTGCCGGCCCGCGTCTGCGGGCCTCGACCTCGGGTTAAGGGGGGAGTGAGATGTTAGACTCCCCCAGCGACGCCAAAGACGGGCGCGCTTGGAACACTACGCGCCGCCACCTCGGTTCTGTGCCAGCCTAATCCAAATTCTACCCGCTATGACATCAATGTCATCTGCCCATCTCACCGCCGCCGGACGAGCGATATTTCTTCTTCCAGTCCTTGGACGCCACTTGGTCACCACCTTACTCTAGGAACTAGTCTTCAAGGTTAAGCAACGCTTGCCGAGTTCGGTCTATGGATGGGTGACTATCTATACATACCGAGTTTCCTCCGTGCCACGGCAAGCACGTTAAGCCGTTGGTTCATGGCTGTCAATTGAAGATCTTTGACAGTCGTTATGGATATTCAGAAGCCAGGCAATTGGACAGCAGTCTTGACAAGGGGTATCGGAATACCTTACTTGCTTTTTAATAAAGGATGGGCATTTTTCAGAATGCCCGCTCAATTTAATTATTGCAATAATTAAAGGCAATATGATTAATCATATTGCCTACTCATATTGGGCATTATGAATAATGCCGTATTAATCACTATGTACAACATAAGGTCTATGAAATGCACACTGAAAAGGCTAGGTAGATTGAATAATTAATTGGTACGCTACTCATTTCGGGGTAAGAATATATACTGACACATATTACTCTCGAAAATTTCCTTGAAAATCGAACCCGCGACCCGTAACACTGAAATCATTTGCCCAACCAGTGCGCCAACTATGCCAACAATTTATTTATATCTTAATAGTCTTATGACATCTCTCCAGGAAAATCTGAAATGTCTTTGACCTAGCTCTAATTTTATCTGGAATCTTAGTTCGCAGACACATTATATCAATCTGCCTGACTTTGCCCAACTATCTTGGGTTCGGCTTCTATTCTAATAGGATGCAGTAGAATACTAGAATTTTACAGTAGCAGGGTTTCTGGTTAGATGACAGCTAGGAACAACGGCTTAACGTGCATTCTGTCTCGGTTTTTACATGTACTTTTTTAAAACTTTGCTCCTCTCTAGGAATCTCTTCCTGTATCGTGAGTGTTTTTTTACAAATATTTAAACTCAAGACACCAATCTGTAGGTCGTACTAATATTTGTTCCGTGCGGGAATCGAACCCGCGACACGCAGAGCAGCAGCCGATCACTCAACCACAACGCCAACCGTGTCGTCGTTATGTAATGTCGACGAACTCGGCAAGTGTTGCTTAAGGCACAGATACCCTCAGTAGTTGATGTTAAAATGAGAAACACGTCTAAACGGCTAGTCGTAAATTTTTGGAAATAATAAATGTTACATTCCAGAACAGTGGGCTTATTCTGAAATTTTTAACGTGCTCGTTTGTGATAACGTAGACGATCTCTTTATGTGAAAATGTATACAAAAAAGAGGTTTCTCCTTACTCCTTTAGAACATTTTCTTAATTATTTGATCGTATAATATAGTATGATTAATTTGTATAGTTATGTATAACACGGACAAAAAAAACAACAATCGCACCAAAATCGCCGGGCGTATTTTGATTAAATTTTCACCAAGGTAAGTTGAATTATCTACATTTTAGTCTAAGGATTTTTTTAAAGTCATAGAATAACAAGGAACTACCGAATTTTGGGTCGCGCGGGCGAGTTTTGTTCAGTTTTGTTCCTTCAAGGTCGTTGGCGACTGTCATCGTCTTAACCTTGAAGATCGACACGTGCGGCTGTTATTAGGTACTTAGCTACGAAATGAGGAGCTTACCTATTCATGTAATTCTTTTCAGGATTCCGTACCCAAAGAGTAAAAACGGGACCCTATTACTAAGACTCCGCGGTCTGTTTGTCTGTCCATCTGTAACCAGGCTATATCTCATGAACCGTGATAGCTAGGCAGACAGAATAAAATAAATATTTAAATGGGGCTCTCATACAATAAACGTGATATTTTTGCCGTTTTTTTTGCGATAATGGTACGGAACCCTTCGTGCGAAAGTCCTTGGTTTTTTTGTTGTATTTTCTGATTGAACCAGAAATCATACTGTAAAGTACCTAGTTTAGGCACTAGCTAGAGTGTCCAACTAAAATCTAGCTGGACACTCGAGTAGGTACTCTACATCATGGTAACCTAAAAAAAAACTCTAAGAATCTCATATACTCAAACCTCTGAAGCTGAAACACATATCATGCTTGGTAAAAGAAATAGTCAGAGCTTTCCTACCTACAAATATATAAATATTTAAACCATAACATGTAAATCCGAACCCCAACAAAATATTGATACACGCAAAATTGAAATCCCTAATAATGCACCAGCATTATTAGGGATTTCAATTTTGCACTTAGCCGGGCGAACTAGGTCAGTTCATCGCGCTATTAAGGACGATCCTGGTCCGGCAGAGTGCTAGGCATCCGGCTGAATTCCCTAAGAATGCGATAAATACACTTACTGCTGATTCTCGATAAATTTTACAAAACCAGCTTGTAACTGTCCCACTGCAGGGCAAAGGCCTCTTCTCATACAGAGAAGGCACGAGCATTGATCACATATTGATCACCACGCTTGCTCAAGACGGATTTAAGTTTTCAAACTTATATTAGCTATAATGTCCAGTATCCTTATTGCGTAAGTGAATTCGGCAAGGCAAAAGGCAAATATTATGATCAATTGACCAACCACATAGCCGGAAATCCACATCGCGTCTGTCATCTCACATGTGATTGGTCTACTGTTCAAACTCTTTTATTTATTAAAACTTTATGATGACTTTATGCAACGTACAGGTACATAGGCGGACTTAATGCCGCAGGCATTCTCTACCATTCAACCAAGGATGGTGGAGAGAAAACATGGAAGGTGCATAAAAAATAGAAATAATTATTAAAGGAAAAATTTAAAAATATATATACTCTTTGCCCTTTCAAAGTTATGCTATTTGCTAATTAGTTTTTTAATATTTTATTAAAGTTTATATTCTAAGAATCAATGATTTCTTAAATTTAAATTTACAAAACTTGTTCGGTTTTTTTTTGTCTTGTTTGTAAACTCACAGTTCACAAAATTGTTTGACTTGTAAGCCTTGACGGTGGCCTACATACGACAATGTAGATATACATAATTCACTAAATAAAATAAAAAATACATACTCATATTTGAATATACAAGGTTACTCCCGACCCGCACATTTTTCCGAGATGAAGGGTAAGTAGCAGTGATGCTGCAATATCGCTGCGTGGCATGACAACTCAGCGATATTGCAGTTTTTATCAGTGAAACAATTTTCAATATCCGATCAATACTTCATGGAATTACTCTTGCAAAAATACAAATAGCTCGAACCTATATCTATAACTCGAACAGTCCAATACGATTTCTGATTTCTGTTCTACGATTTGAACTATGTAAATACTGTTCACTATTAGCCTGAAGAATTGCCAAGCTTAAGTGGCAGTGGGCAGGGTACATTGCTCGCAGAATGGATGGTCGTTGGGGACGAAAAGTTCTGGATTGGTGACCACGAACCGGAAGACGTTACGTTGAAAGGACAACCTCTAGGTGGACCTGGTGAAGGTTGCGGGAATCCAAATTTAAAACCTCCGATTCCGACTTCCGTTCCGATATCATCACATCCGTAACGTCACTAGTTTATAGGTATCAAGAAACTCAGACTGCGACAGGGAATTCCACTCCTTAGCTGTACGTACATTGAGAGTATTCCCAAAATATTTGTCCTTATAGCTGGGCAGTCCACCATGTACCGTTGACGCATCGTCGTAGGTACCTACATCTTATTGCAAAAACGAAAATATCTGAAGAAATTCTGTAGAATTAATCACACAGTTTTGATCGTTATAAAGTTGATATCTACTCAATTGAATTTATCGGCGACATGCTAGGTAGCGCAAAAGCTGCAAATCAGTACTATAATAATATTATAAATGCGAAAAGTAACTCTCTCTGTCTGTCTGTTATCTTTTCACGCGTAAAACGCTGAACCGATTTAGATGAAATTTGGTATGGAGATACTTTGAGACCCTGTGACCCTGGGAAGGACATAGGATAGTTTTTATACCGGTAATCATGCTTTAAGAGGTGGGCGGGGGGGAGGGGGGGGTTAAAGTTTGTATGGTGAATAATAATTGCTCAAGTATGGCGGTCTACACACCTATACGCAGCTATACAGACAAGCTACGCAGACAAAGTGGCGGGCAACAGCTAGTTCGAAATAAATCGAAAATCGAAACAACTAACACGGCTCTTCAAACCTTATTTCACGTAACAAAACACAAGCTATCATATCAGCAGGTACCTTGCCGTTCAATTCAATGTACAGTCGCGTACGTATTAACAAAGCCTATGAAAGTCGCAAACAAAAGTAGTTCGGTGGCGTATAGTCGTGTGGTGTGACGTTATCTTTGCGGAACGAGTGGGGCTAGGAGGCTAGCGTTGGTAAGATAAAAATAAGTGTTTAGATACAATGTTTTTGATGTTAAACTTCTTTCGATAATTGAACGAAAATTGAGAATGAAATTTTAAGGACGCGTCACATTTCGTTACATGAGAAAGAAAAACGATATAACTCCTAGCTGCTCTCACACTAAATCTCTGTTATTCTTTTTAAGCAGTTTTAAGTGATTCTATCATTTGTACCGTGTTGGTGTTGCACGCACTGTTTTTTATTCAATGATAAGCCAGCTCTTGGCATCGATTTCGCCTGATGGAAAGTGATGTACGAGATCTATGAAGAAAGGAGCAGGTCCAGAAGATGCCTGTTCCCTCTTGTTTTGAAGGCTGACGGAGTATAGAGTAGAATAGGGTATAGACAACTCTTTATTCGTGTATCCATGACTCAAAAATAGTACTTAACTACTGACTAAAGTTAGAAAACAATAAAAAGTAACAGCAAATTAAACATCCTCTATTTTTCCCTCGGAGTATTTTCCTTATTGTTTAAGCCGGCAGGGTAAGCAAAATCTGGAAATTCGGTATTTTAAATTTAAGAGAACTATCACCAAAGTTAGAAAATACTAACTAAGAAGTGATTTGAATATCTGACATTGCTATTTTAGTAAGCCAGTATCTTTGAAAAGAGTGTCTGTGAAGTTTCTTGCACGTTTCTCTCCACAGAGACCTACTGACGCTTGCGAATGTGCAACAAGATTATTTTTTTTTGTTTTACAATTTAACAGTTTTTTTTTAATAGTTTGAAAAAAGTATTTTCATTTGATTTGAAATTAAACCTTATTCTTGGTTTTCCTAGATGACTTATTGGTTTGCCCATTTTTAACCCGCGCCGGAAAAAGAGGGGTGTTATAAGTTTCACGTGTGTTGCTGTGTTGCTGTATATCTGTGTGTTTGTCTGTGGCATCATAGCGCCTAAACGGACGAGCCGATTTTGATTTTGTTTGAAAGGTGATTTTGTCAAGAGTGTTCTTAGCTATGTTTGAATAAAATCGGTTCTGCCGTTCAAAAGTTATGGGCGTTTTACTGTTTAAATCGGGGTGTTTTAGCAAGATAAATGTGTCAGGGGTTTTTTAAATTTTGAAATTTTACTTGTTATTTTATTATTTTGTTTGGCAGTCCAATCCAATGACTGTCATACTTTTAGTGACTAAAACCGACCCAGTCAGTTGCTTGTGCCAAGGCCGTGGTAACTCTTTCAAATTTATCTGCAAGTCTTTCCCTGCCCATATAGTATCAAAATTCTTTAAATACCTGTATGTATGTACATTCATTACTCACGCTTTCTCATAAGGCTTTTAAAAGTCCGTTTACTCGATGGCGTAATACACGCAATGAATACTGTTGAATTGTCAAAATGAAAGTGACCGCGCGTTCTTTGAGTTTTCAGTAAAAATACGAAATAAGTGCTGGCCTCACACGCACATTGTTTATGAGTCTAAGCACCTGAGCTTAACCTGAATTATTAAAAAAACCGGCCAAGTGCGAGTCGGACTCGCGCACGAAGGGTTCCGTACTTGTATATTGCGGTTTACGATTTATGACGTATAAAAAAAAAACTACTGACTAGATCTCGTTCAAACCAATTTTCGCTGGCAGTTTACATAGTAATGTACATCATATATTTTTTTCAGTTTTATCATTCTCTTATTTTAGAAGTTACAGGGGGGGGGACACACATTTTACCACTTTGGAAGAGTCTCACGCGCAAACTATTCAGTTTAGAAAAAAATGATATTAGAAACCTCTATATCATTTTTGAAGACCTATCCATAGATACCCCACACGTATGGGTTTGATGAAAAAAAATTATTTTTAGTTTTAGTTTCAAGTATGGGAACCCCCAAAATTTATTGTTTTATTTTTATTTTTGTGTGAAAATCTTAATGCGGTTCACAGAATACATCTACTTACCAAGTTTCAACAGCATAGTTCTTATAGTTTCGGAAAAAAGTGGCTGTGACATACGGACGGACAGACAGACAGACAGACAGACAGACAGACAGACAGACAGACAGACATGACGAATCTATAAGGGTTCCGTTTTTTGCCACTTGGCTACGGAACCCTAAAAAACAGGACATTACAACATCCTATCTACCATCTTCATTGTCTTTCTCTTCTACGATTACCTCGCGTTTTTCCTGGCCCCACATGACGTGTCACACAGCTGTCAAGCCGCGCTCAACGTAACTGAATAATGTAGCACTTTTGTTCGCGATTGTACCCGCGGGACAAACGCTACCTGTTTATTTAAACGTTATTAATAACTGCGTTACCGGCCTATAGGTAGACTGTCACTATATGACATTTGGCTGATTTTGTTTTTTTTTTATTATCAAATGACTCACGCTTGACCACTATCCCACCTGATAGTAAGCGATGATGTGGTCGACTATGAAACAAGCTTGCCCAAAATTATCTATTCATTCTTGACTTAGAGATCCCTAGGTTGTAGTTATTGGGCAACAAACTTCGGCAGGGATTTCCATTCCCAAGTGCTCGTCCACACAGAGGTCCGCTTTACAGGCCCGATTTATTGTATATTCGGCGGTGACGTAGGAGGTGTCGTCGGTGAGGTGTGACGTGTGAGCAAGTTCACTTACACAACAGTTTTAAAATACTGATCCGTTTTATCGGATCGAAGCTACGCGGGGCGTTCCGCAGTAGCCTCGGGTCCGTTAAACTGTACTGTAAATTCGATATGAACATCACCTCCAGTAGCGACGGATCCGTTAAAACGATCCTGGATATACGAACGTGTTGTGTACGAACCCTTAGCTGTACGCACAGTGAAAGTATTGAGCCAATATTAAGTTTTTAATACCCCCGTCATCTGCAAAAAATCTCTACAGATCTCAGTGGTATTTTACTACTAACATTATAATAACTGCGCTGTCTTTAAAGCTAGACTGTCACTATGTGGCATTTGGCCACTCTTGAGTTATTAATACCCGCGGAATCAGCAATAAAAATCTCTAGAGATCTGCCTAAGTAGTATTTTCTACAACATATAATATCTGTGCTGTCTTTATAGCTAGACTGTCACTCTGTGGCATTTGGCTGATCTTGAGTTTCTAAGTCCCCCGTTATCAGCAAAAAATTCTCAACAGTTCTGTCTAAATAGTATTTTTCTACTAACGTTATAATATCTGTGCTGACTTTATAGCTAGACTGTCACTATACTCAAAATATACTTTTGTCAGATATACTCTCTAGCTATAGGATGGCAGCGTTATAATAACTGCGCGCGACTGTACAGGCAATGACAGTGAAGTATGATGGTTTTATAAATACCGGACTGCGACGAAAAATGGGTTATGTTTGGTGGGGTAGAATTTATGACCCCTTAATCGTAACCTGTCGCCTTTTTGGTGGTGTTAAAATTGTTAGTGATGATGAATTTTGATGACTCAAAAATTGAAAATTATTAAAGGCTTATAAAGTTCCCCGAGGCTTATTCCACAGAAACTGTGTATTTTACAAGCCTTGCAAGGTATGTATGTATGTTCGGGTCAAAACTAGCAACTGAATTTTAAAGCAGTTATCCTCAACCGATTAAGATGAAATGTTGTATACCAAACGTGGTTTGGATGACAAATGCACGGTAAGTTTGTTTCAAAACAGTTTTATTAAGACGGTACCCTGACCAAAAAATCGGCATGAGATATGAGCGTTCCTATTGGTCTAGCGGCACAGATTTTAGAATAAAATCTTTAAAAAATCGAATTTTGGTCTTTTGAAAAAAATAATTCTACAGAAATGTTCGTTATTAAATTGTCTATCCATTAGTGTTAGTACAAAAAATAATCAATGAACACTTTACGAGGAGATGCATAAAATCAATAATTATTTCTTATTTTTATGTTTTTTTGGAAGTAGACTAGTGAAATATATACAACATTTAAAAAAAAACTAAATCTACCATTTTAGAATCAATATTATGTAGAAATTTAATGTATTTTTATTAATTGATATTTCTTTTTAAATAACGAGTAGATAGCTCCTAAAAACAGCACAAAAACGGCTTGCGCGGCGTTTTGCTCGGGGTACCGCCTTAATTGGAAAAAAAAACAGTTTTCGGGATAAAGTAGCCTTTAGTACTCGATGATAGTGTAACTTTCAGTTCAGCGCAAACATTTCACTGAGTAGTTAAACATCACAATCGGATCTTTACCCACAACCCAGTAACTGGGTCACACGATACCTCTTGGCAAGACTGCATGGTGTCAGCTTTACGGCTTCTGACTACCCGTAACGACTGACAAAGATCTTCAAATGATAACCAGAACCAACGGCTTTCTGAGGCACGGAGAATTCTCGGTATATAGGCGGTCACCCATCCACGGACCGACCTCTGTAAGCGTTGCTTAACCTTGACGATCGACCCGAGCGGCTGTTATTATTTAGCCAGAAGCTGCTCCTGCACAGCTTCCCCGATTTTAATATTGCCTTTGCAACGGTAACGCTTCTGCGATGCTTTTGGCAGCTCATGACAATAAATGGCGGTGCAGCCGTATAGCTGCTTTGTCATCATCATCTTTCTAGGCCGAAATCACCCGCTCCTAATAAATATGTAAAGTATAACTGAAAAAGGGGAGGCCTGTACTTCTCGGTTCCGCGCATTCTTCGTCCAAATATTTAACGCGACTTTGAATATATCATCAATCCAAACGCGCTTTTGGATGACATTGATGTCTTTAGGTAGCCTGCTAACTGATTGAGACTGAGGAACCTACCGACGCCTACGAATGTGTAACCTCCTTCATCTTTTGCTCGACGATTCAAAAGTACTGTACGTGAACGGTTTAATTGAATTCAATGTTAAGAGTTTTTTTTATTATCGATAGACTCGCGCTTGACCACTGACTCACGTGATGTTAAGTGATGATGTGGTCGACAGTGAAGCACGCTTGTCAAGAAGTATACTATTCACTCTTGACTTAAATACCCCAGACCTAAAGGACATTGTGTCTCGCGTGGATCCATATTGGGCACTCAAGGGGTTAATCAATAAGAAAATATTGCTAAACGATAATGCACAAAGTAAGATAAACTGAATTATTAATATTTATTTTTCTCATAAAGTTTGAAAACAATGGGTTTTACCAAATCAAACTTTTCCTCCACATCCTTTATTCAGACTTACACATCATACTTTTCCGTATGAGAACATGACTCAAACAGAGTAATACAATTTCAGAGATTTATTCGATCAAATAAACAAGTAAGTACTGAACATTTGGCTACGCAAATAAATATTTACTCGACGGAGAAATGAGCAATATCCAACAATAGGATTGTACTGAGATTCCATTCAGCAATATTGTAAGATTGATTCTATTGGTGTAAGCGGAGCGATGAGCGTATTCGTATGAATGTTATAAAAGGAAAACAAAATAATTAATTGAATGATAAAAAGAAATATCAATTATTACTTATGTAATATTGTATTGCCCGATTTGTGAACCAACAATAAAAAAATAAAATAAAAAAAACCGGCAAAACACAAGTGCTCTACTTGTGGTTCTAGCCGCAGGGGCTCGTGGCAAAGTTTTAACAGCCACATGAGGCTGAGGTCGACCACCCGTATAACATATAAAAACCCCTCAGCGACTCGGGCAGCAATAACAGGAAATCAGCAATTTCGGGGCTTTAAAAATTATTTCGGAGCTTTTATAGACAATTGATAAACAGTTTCAGAAGCCAGAAAGTCTGTCTATCACTATCAGCTTTACCAAAAGGAGAACTTATCGTGCTACCCAGTAACTAGGCTGTGAAGCTCTATGTTAAAATAAAGTCATTGTAAAAAAATATAAATTGAATATGAAATACCTACTTATTATAATAAAAGGGATACTGATCCCCCAGGGGATCAGATCGAGGGGATCCGACCGGAACAAATCATATTTACTGGGTAGAAAAATGATAATTCTATTTAGTCCGTCAGTGAGATTATCAAATAATATTAATATTGGACACGTTATTTTGCTTTACCAAATCAATAAAAAAATACAAAGTTAAAGCGCATCAAATTTCAGGAGTGGAAGCTTGTGACGTCACTAAGGCAGTATAAAGTGTACAAGCGGCGTGACGTCACACGATATTTCAACGCATTATATCGTCATCACTTTATGTTTACGTGTCAAAAGAAAAATATGTGTCCAATATTTTTTATCTGACAGACAAAAAACAAATTTTGGTCATCTGTCCATCAGACCGAATCGGATTAGAACAATGGTAATTTCTATTGTGTCTGGAAATGGACAGTTGAAGGTGTAAACTACCATATTCTTTCCAATTAAAAAAATACATTTTTAAACAAGCTTTTCAAATTACCGTGCATTGTCATTCAAACTAAACGTGTATACAAAGTTTCATCTTAATCGGTGGAGGATAAAAAATCTCTGATCTCTGCTTTAAAATTCAGTTACATGATTTGATCCGAACATACATACATTGAAATACTAAAAAGCTTGTAAACCTTGTGTACCGGGATTCAGCAGCATCTGTTTAAAATGTATGCCAATAAAATAAGGAAAAGTATAGTAAAATGATTACAATCGCAATCGCAAAATGATTACAGTGTTCTAACCACAAAACAGTCTGTCGCAAACTTTTTTGAATAAAATCGTATTGACCTTACGGGAGACATTATAATACTCACTAAGCTTACCACTTTTGTTAATTTCGTATGCAAGAGCGGTACCCAATAATGAACGTCAGTGTCTGTATAACTTCTCAAGCATTTTCAAGTTGATTGCGCAGCATGAAACAAATTACGGTGAAAAACACTGCTCAATACTCCCAGCGTGAAGCCACATTGTAACATAACATCACCCTTCAGGGAATCGAAGGGTTAAGCAGTGGTACACATATAGTACACACAGTTACAGGTGTACATTGTATATTAATGCAGACATTATTTCAAGGCTATGCACAGTGTAAAGCCTAGAACAAGATAGCTAGACAAAATTATATCACATCACACTATCACAATTCTCACTAATATTTTAAAAGCGAAAGTTTGTGAAGGTGTGTGTGTTTGTATTTTTGTTATTTCTTCATGTTCAAACGGCTGGATGGATCTGGATGAATTTTAGCAAAGAGATAGATTATAGTCAGAAATAACATATAGGGTACTTTTTATCCTGGGAATATGTTCCCTTAGGATAATTTTCGACTTTCACGTGGGCGAAGCCGCTGGCAGAAGCTAGTATTGGGATATTTTTCTCCGTACGGTTTTCTTATGAACTTTTAATGCGGTTTCAGCACAAAATACCTAAATAAAAGAAGGCAGGGTCACGTGTAACAACAAATCAAAACATTACAATAGACATTTCGTATCTTGAGACAGGTAAAAAAATAAAAATAAAATAATTATTAACAACAGTCATAAAATACTCAACTACTAATAACCTAGCTACTATTTACAAAATGTCATATAATGGGACATCATTACTACTCATCTGTACCATCTATACCAATATTATAAAGAAGAAAGATTTTTTTGTTTGTTTGTACCGAATAGGCTTCGAAACTACTGGACCGACTTAAAAAATTCTTTCACCTATGGAAAGCTACTTTATTCCCGAGTAACATAGGCTATAATTTTGACGGGAGCAAAGCCGCGAAGGTCAGCTAGTTAACAATTTTTTTACTTAAATTCGTATGCCGAAAAACAGACAAAAACAAAGCTGTGCAGGCTAAAATAACAAAAAAAAAATTAAGATAATAGATATTGCCATGATATATATATAATTGCCAGTCCGGGTACATGACAGTACAAGTACATCCTAGTCCGATGAATACAGAAAATCGTCAAACTAATAAAATGATTTAAACAAGAGGTATTAACAAAAAGTGCGGTTAAAGTATATCCATTTACTAACTATACTTAATTAAAAAGTACATACTCTTAATTTGAAGATCCATCAATAATATTTTTCAACAAGTAAAATTTCAAAATTTAAAAAACCCACGATACATTTATCTTGCGAAAACACCCCGATTCAAACAGAAAAACGCTCATAACTTTTGAACGGCTGAACCGATTTAATTTAAACGATAACTAAGAACACTCTCGATAAAATCACCTTCCAAACAAAAAAACTAAATCAAAATCGGTTCATCCGTTTAGGCGCTATGATGCCACAGACAGACACACATATACACAGATATACAGACACACAGATACACAGCAACACACGTGAAACTTATAACACCCCTCTTTTTCCGGCGGGGGTTAAAAAACTTAAACTCACTGACATTATAATGTTACTTCGATAAGCGCAAATATGAATTAAATAAGTAATTTTTCAACCCTTTTTTTTCTATTCTACCCTCATTACCTTATCAGTAGTTGAAATTAGTGCAAAACAATTCTTGGGATTGCGAAAAATGGTAGTGTGGCTAGGAGCTCGGGTAATAAATTCAAGTGTAACTTTTGTCCACCTAGCTTGTTCTAGGCGAACCACTGTGCTATGGGAAGTATCTGGATGGAACCCTTTAATTCCCATAGGAGTTGGTGAAATACAGGGTTCATTTTTACCTTATCTTTGTTGTTTATTACGGATACATTTCTTCATCTTTGCCTTTGTCTTTGGCATTAGGCTGGCCCCCTATTACATGAGGCTTAACTATAACTTGTATAATTTTAAAATCAAAAACCCGACTGCTTAAGAAGCGTACTAAAAAACTGTGAACAAGAAAAATATGCTGTGCAGTCGGAGGATACATATTAGCGAGCTGGCTATCCTCCTGATCCTCCGGCTGCATAGCATGATTTTTCTTGTTCACAGCTTTTTAGTTCGCTTCTTAAGCAGTCGCGTTTTTGATTTTCAGTTTTACAGTTTTTTTACAGTTTTTCAGTTATTATACTTTTTTTCGAATTTCTTTTAAACTAAGTGGTATATATTTTTGTGATCACCTCTTAAAACGCTTCATTTTGATACCCCACTCGACGACTTTGGCAGACAAAAAAATTGAGACCCGCACAATATGGCACCCAATATAAGCCATGTTTGTTTTTTTAACACCTTTCTAAGAAAACTTGGGCGACCAAGACGTATCTAACGATGTCTTAATTCTAAAAATCCATCTCGCGGTTAGAAAGATATAGATAATAAAGAATATACAAACATTAAAGATACGCGCGAAAAACATAATCCTTTCCTTGCAGTCGGGTAAAAATGTGGGTATAGGCTGGCCCTTCTACATGAGGCTTAAATATAACTAGTAAAATGTGGGTATAATATAGGTGGACCACAGCCTAATTCCTGTAGAAGTACAGGTCTTATGCTATCATTGTATAAGATTAGTAGAAAATGGGGTCACGTAGCTTGCGGTATGAAATTTTTGTATAAAGGTTACAATGTTCACTATTGAAGCTTGTTTTATTTGACCAACTATAAGTATGTTGTTTTTACAAGCTTTTTACTTACATTTTATTTTTTTCGGGTTTGGTATCATCCAATGACTTCTCCCGCTCTGGGTAAAGCGGAGGGCGTGTCAGACTTTTACTGACTAAAACCCACCCGTGATCCTTAAGTTGCAAGTTGCCAGGGCCGCGGTAACTCTTTTTCAAATTTATCCGCGACCCAGACAGGCATCGGCCCTAGCGGACCCCGTCAGTTTCGCTGATATCTCTTTGAGGCGCGCGTGGAACACTACGCGCCGTCGACTCGGGCCTGGTCCTTATCGGACGGCGAGCTACCCATTACTCACCATCCGCAAGCCCGCGCCTGCGGTGGCCGGGAATCATCTTGCGACTCCCGACGCCCAGCGGGAGGGCGTCTTCTGCAGAAGCTTTCTATTTCCTTGCTTATGTATTGTGTCCAACAACTTGTAATAAATTTTTCAAGCACTTCCTGGCATGCGATTATGCTGAAACTTGGCGTACTTACATAACATTGGAAACATGTAAATAATTTGGTAATGTAGAGCTTGTGTGATGCAGCCGGCAAGTGGCCATAACAACTTCTCCAACAAATAAAATAACACCGTCGTGAATTGTATTATATTTAGTGCGTAAAGCTTAAAACCTACTCAATATATTTTTATTTACATAGATACAAGTATAAAGGCGACTAACGAAAGGTATTTACAAGGCAGAAGTGAATGGAAACGCCGGGAGGGGACGCCCTAGAAAGACATATATAGACCTTATAGGTGATGTTCTTCAGGAAGGCCAAGTGCGCAGTACCCATAACCGGCGTGTGTGTATGACTAGATGTATGAATGTGTGTGAAGCAAAAGAAACATGTAAGGATCGTAGCAGGTGGCGTCCTGTAGTTTCGGCCTACCCCCATGGGAAAAAGGCGTGAGTTTATGTTTGTATGTATGTATGTAGATACAAGTATATACAGTGTATAAAATACTTAATTAACTAAGTCTACAAACATATACACTTAAACCAAAAACTACTCACTAACTAAACCTAAAAATAGTTATATTAGTTATATTGGTCCTCTTACTTGGTCCGTGAAGTCCGAGTGCTCACGCTTTGTTTAAAGATCTTTCCAAACGCCTAGTTGACACTTCGCGTGACCCAAGGGCTTGTACCTTGGTCAGAGAATTAGCATTGCCATACAACGTGGCAATGCTGCCAGTCTTTTGGGTACATTACCAGTGGACAACGATGGGGAGGAGTTTTTCGACGCCATATTTTAGTTTAGTATATTTTTAGGTTTAGTTAAAGCTAACAATAGATTTTACTTATATGAATAATTAGATTCTAATTAATATTGTAAAATATCGCACACCGTGTTACATACGTGTGCACTACCTATGTTTATGAATAAAGATTCTTATTCTTATGCTTCTTACAACGCAAAGTATACTAGTCCCACTGCTGGACAAAACCTCCTCCATAGTCCACACAAAACTTTGTCATATCACTATCGTAACTAACTTAGTTTTAGCTAAATATTAACAGAGTACCGCACCAACTTCTCCCTGAGGTCTCGTAGCACCGTAGCGAGTGCTACGACGCTACGATGCTACGCCGTAGCAAGACTGTGTTACTTAGTACCGTAGAGTATAAAATAGTAGTTTATAGCGGTTTTAAGTTTTATCACAAAGTACGTAAGCGGCGGCGCGCCGCAGACAGAGGGGCCACTCTCACTTTGACATTTCGGTTTTACAGGGAATATTGGGCAATATTGGACCGAGCTCAGTCGCGGCTGTCATGATTGCTTTTTGCAGGCGTTTGTCACGTCATGTAACGAGGTTGGTTGCATTGGATGGGTTACCTTTATTATTTGTTACAGACCAAATTTACTTTTTTGTTTTTAATTCTTTCTTTCAATTATTTTTAAGTTATAAAGGTCATTAATCTTTCAAGATGACAAATTTGAAATTCATTATCTAGGATTATAATAAATTATTTTAAGCCCATAGATGAAATTGGGAACTTGTCATAATAATAAGGTTCAAGTCATACAGCTTACAAATATGTTTCCCCCGACTGCACAGCATAATTTTCTTCTTGTTTAAGATCATCTTTGGTTTTTTGATTTTATTAGGTACCTGTTTTTTTCACATTTATATTTTTGTCGAGCTTAGAGTTTTTTACAATTTAATTTTTTAAGTGGGATCATTATTACACTATTACAACGTCTTTTTACTCTCCAATATTCATCGTATGTGGCGTATTATTAAATGTTTCGTGATATTAAATGGATATTTGATGCCCTGTCTACCCTCTAAGGCATGTAAGCATGATATGATGTATGTTTAGACGAATCTATGTATTTATGTTTGTAACTTGGGCAACCTACTCATTTTTTAATTCGGAATCAATATAGTAGCAACCCTAGTGAATCTGTCAATTTTCTAAACGGCGGGAGTGGCCCTTCTGTATACTTACTATTTTGTGGTTTTATTAAGAAAACTAAAGTTGAATTTTCTAAGGGACGATTTTATCCGAGGAATAAAACTGGAGATTTCAAAGCTAGTATAGTAAATAGGATAAACCACCATAGTCTGTCATTGTAGTAGTCTTCAGATAAAAGCTATTTCAAAATTCAGACTAAAGAAATTTTATTTTCTTCTTTATTATCATTGGTTTCTTCTCAGAGTAATCAGCTAGGTATCACTTGGCCGGTATTCCAGATGCTCATGCTCAACTCAACTCAAACTGGCAACGGACAGTTGTCCTTTATTAGCTTGTTTTTTTGACATTTACGTGCTCAAGTCCAAGATCCTAGACGCCTCAAACTTTACCGAACTCTTTTAACATAAAATCTAATGAATTAAGTATGGTTAGCATATGCTTGGAACGCACTCGTACTTACTAACTTGGACATTTTTCATTTTCATTCAATATCTACCACACATTTTGTGTTGAAATAATTCAGTAACGTCTGTGGTGGTAGTTCTCTTGCTCTGTTGAGTAAACATATGTCAAGCTGAAGAGTCATATGCCAAACTCGAGAGTTGTGATTGGTTGGCAGTTGATTGGTAGGTGTGGCCAATTTTGAGTTGAGTATGAGCATCCGGAATACGGGCCGTCCGGGAACCACGCATCATCAGCCTCATAATGTTCCCACTGCTAGGCCACAGGCCTCCTCTATGTGAGAGAGGTAATGTGCCTTAATTCACCACGCGCCCAGTGCGGGTTGGTGGATGTCACATATCTTCGAATTTTTGGTTCTAAGACATGCCGGTTTCGTCACTATGTTTTCCTGCACTGTTTTAAGAGCAGAGGTAATGAAATAATTTACACAAAGTAAAGCGCCTGCCTGGGTTCGTTAATACCAAGTACTATTGTTTGTTTTAGTAAAAAGTACCAAGCACTGCACTAATTGACCTGGTGGTGCCACGGGTCCGAATCCAAGTTTACGTGGCACCCCCAAGGATATCCTCCAGGGGTGCCACGGGTCCGGAATGTAAACATCTTACTAACATTATAAATGCGAGAGTTTGGATGTATGGATGGATGTATGTTTGTTACTCAATCACGCAAGAACGGCTGAACGGATCTAGATGAAATTTGGCACAGAGATAGAATATAGTCTGGAATACCTTTGGGATGATAAAACACTTATCACGCGGGCGGAGCCACTAGTAATAATATCAAACTTCACATGTTTGAACACACAAAGCCCGGTATACAGTTAGTTTAATATTAAACTCAACAAAGGTATTCTACCTTGAAAAGAAGGGGAATTGTACCAATTTCGCGCAGCTGACTCCAATATCACGTTATAAGGGAAACTCACATATTACGTAATCTTTAGGTAAGGAAATAGGAAAATGCAGTAAGTAGTAATATTCTAGAGCAGGATATTAGCCGGGAAACGTCCAATGTTCTCTTTTGTTTGTTATTAAGGCAATGTAATCACTACGCTTGGTTTTAATTTTTTTATTTGAGATGGGTTTGCTCTTGACTCTAGTCTAAGTCAGAGGTGACAGAGACAGAGTCTACGATGGAGTGAGCTTACCCAGAAGAATCCTGTTCACTCTAACTTTGAAGAGATTCGGGTTGAATGCGTTCGGAAACACAGACGCAGGCAGCGAGTCCCACTTTTTTGCTGTGCGCATTATGAAGGATGTTTGGAAGCGCTTGGTGCGAATTAGTGGAATGTCAACTAGGTACGGATGGTAACTTGCAGTGCGTCTAGATGAGCGATGGTTGAAGGGGGCCGTTGGGATGAGGACGTGGAGCTATTGCGCACACTCACCGAAGTACAGTCTGTAGAAGACCGACAAGCTGGCAACCATGCGGCGATGAGCTAATCTGTGAAGCTTGGCATCCACCAGTTTAACGTCAACAAAGAGTCTCTTAGGTCTGCGTTCCATCGAGTCAAGCCTATTTGATAGTTGGCTGAGCCATTACAAAGCTGTCGCCATGCTGTGGCAATACTCCATGTAGGATCGGACTAGCGCTTTGTAAAGAGTTAAAAGCTGTCCAGGCGTCAACTATCGCTTCTTAGGATGTCCAGTGTTTTTGGCCGCAATTTGGGCTTTGTACCCAATGGGGGTTGGTAGATGGGTTAACGCAGATTGTGGTTATTAGTAGTAAGTAGTCTGCATCATATTTCTGTGAAAGCCTTTTATTTCAACCTATTTTGTCTTAAAGCTAGGCAGAGATCTCCCTCTTAGCCTTGAAGTTATAATTAATTATAAATTGGCTATTTGACAGATATTGCAATAACATATGGAAATGTTAGCTTGTAGGTAAATAATAAATGTACAATTTTTATTCGTCAATTTATAAAATGTTAATATTTTATTGTTGGAAAACAAATTTGCCATTTTTTATCTATGGTTTTATACCATAGATAAAACGGTGGTGGCCATGATTGATGCATCGTGTGACGTCACATTTTAAACAACAAACAAAGAGTTGTTCGTCGTAGTTCGTGTTTGTTTATTAAGATATGACGTCATAGCCCAAATGTCACATGACCGACTGTTTTCGCAAGCCTTTCAAACTAAAAAAAAAAAAAAATTAATTTTCTTGACGCTTTTTTTAAAGAAAAAGATATTTGTTAAATACAATTTTATTTTTTTTACAATACTTTTCTGAAATCTGTCAAATAGCCAATTATTGTCCTATAAGTAACTTCTAATAATTAAATTTTTTTTTAAACAAGCTTTTATTGGGCTCAAAAACTTTTTACAAAAAAAATATAGATAGTGGTCAAGCGCGAGCCTAAAACGAATAAAAAAAAATAAAAATACTACCAACTTCCAAAAAAGTGAAAAGTAACCTTGTTTTTGGAAGTCGGTTTCTTTGGTAGGTACCAATTTTTTGCTTTATCGACACCGACATCCAAAAATAGTTTTTTTCACTTTTTCGGAAATTGGTAGTATTTTTTTGTGAAAATGTTTTATAATTATAATTTAATTGTCCCAATGTTACTTAACTAGGTACGCCAAATTTCAATTTAATTGGATGTCAGGAAGTACTTTTTATTTCTAGGACTTTACTTAACTTGCATTCAACGTAAGTAGTTTATTATGAAAAACAAGTCAAAGTACACCCATACACGCACATACATACGTTCAAAAACTAAATAATAAATATTAGACCTTGAAGCCCCAGCGAGTTTCCTGAGTGGCTTACTGACCCCTCCCATGAAATGCCCTGACAAAATATATCTCCTTTACAATAACTATCTTATCTTACTAACGTTACTGAAAAGGAAAGAGATACATTGTATTTTCGGAGCTATGCATATATGTTCACCCAATTACGTAATCAAAATGTTATACAATTATAAATTAGAGTAACAATAAAAAAGACACGAATGCAAGTGCGTTGCCATTTCAAAAATAATTCATCGCTTCTCTAAAACCAGGTCAGGTTATTGCCACGAAGTTGTCCGCCCAGCCGCCCTGCGCCGCGCATCCTCGTGAAGTCAGCCACAGTGCGCGCGCCGCCCATCCTCACAACCGCCCAAAGTCTTCACCTGCCATCAAAACCTTTGCATCGTTAAAAAAAATATAAATTAAAAAAATAACAATCAAGGCGTGTTCTGTGTTCGAAAATTAAAATTTGAATTCTTAAATCAAAGATGGCTGTCATTCGATGTGTGGTGCGTTTTGATGCGGACGTGTGCTAGGTACAATATGTTACGCTCAATGTACGGGACCTAGGTTGTACTGCGATTGTGGTGTGTGTAGTATTAGTGTTGTGTGTGGAACATTGCGAGCTGAGCAGCTGTCGACCCCTGTGAGTATAGCTCCCTTGTTATTATTGAAGGGTACACCCTTCACTTACCCGACAACTGAAGCCCCTGGAAAAATCCTTGTGCTGTCATTATTGGTCTTACAAAACATCTCAAATGACGACGTCGAGGCCAATTTAAGGGTTCAACAATTACATCTTTGTGTCAAATTTCCGTCTCTTAATTACTTTTGTTTTTTATGCAAGGTGATATACAAAACAGTATAATTTTTAGTCCCTAATCAATCAGACATAAAGCGACCATTTTATTAATTTCATTAATTTGTGTCCAACACAATGTTACTTTAACATTTACCGTTACTTTTCATAATTAAAACCTGAGTACTTGACATACAATTTATTGATAACAATGACATCATTTGCGCTGTTAGTAGTTACTTATATATCTGTATTCAAATGATTGAATGAGCGTGGAAGTACATTATGATGATTGTGCTTTCACGACCTTTACTACTCAGTAATCCAGTAACTGACTGGCCAGAAAAGGAGGGGACTGCTGAATACATAATATTTCGAAGACCCCAAATAAATTAAAAAATGGTAGAGAATAATCTCTGCAGTATAAACTACAGCGTTCTTTTGTTATTAACTAACTGAGGTTAATTGACATGAGTGAACGCTTACTTATATCGTGTTATTTAGTTAATGTCGTGGTGGCCCAGTGGCTAAGACACTCGTCACTCGTGCTTGAGGTCGTGGGTTCAAATCCGGGCTAATAACAATGTGACTTTTTCAAATTCACAATTATTTACTTTCTAAGTTTATCCTGTACATAATAGGCAACGGTGAAGGAAAACATAGTGAGTAAACCTGGACTTATTTAGTTAATGTTAGTAATAGCCAATTCAGAAGCCTGTGGGGTTTCCAGAGGCGGCTTAATTAACTCTGAAACCTGAAGAGGCCACTTTCTCATACAAAATGAAGAAGAAGACTCAGTTACGGGGTTGTGGAGGTCAAATAGGCTTCTTCTTTTTCTTTTCTTTCTTTGATGAGCATGTTTAGTGTAAATTAATAAATGAAACGTATTGATAAAATATCTCATTTTTACTATAATCGTGACAATCTAAGAAGTCCGACGACGTTTCTCATTTTTAACCCCCGCCGGAAAAAGAGGGGTGTTATGAGTTTCACGTGTGTTGCTGTGTATCTGTGTATATGTGTGTTTGTCTGTGGCATCATAGCGCCTAAACGGACAAACCAATTTTGATTTAAATTCTTTTGTTTGAAAGGTGATTTTGTCGAGAGTGTTCTTAACTATGTTTGAATAAAATTGGTTCAGCCGTTCAAAAGTTATGGGCGTTTTACTGTTTGAATCGGGGTGTTTTCGCAAGATAAATGTATCGGGGTTATTTTAAATTTTGACATTTTACTTGTTCATGCCGCGATCATTATACGTCATCATCATCATCAGCCTTTTTAATGTGCCCACTGCTGGGACACAGGCCTCCTCTCATAGAGGGAGTGGGCTCTAATCCACCACGCGGGCCCAGTGCGGATTGGTAGATGTCACATGCCTTTGAATTTTTGCTTCTAGGACATGCCGGTTTTCTCACGATGTTTTCCGTCACCGTTTTGAGAGCAGTGGTGATGAAATACATTACACAAAGTAAAGCGCCTGTTCGGCTTCTAACCCACGACCTACAACTCATAAGTCGGGACGGTAACCACTGGGCCACCACTGTTCTCAATCATCATTATACGTAAGAAATTAAACAAGTGAAAGCAAAATTTAAAAACCCCCGACACATTCATCTTACGAAAACACCCCGATTCAAACAGTAAAACGCCCATAACTTTTGAACGGCTAAACCGATTTTATTCAAACATAGCTAAGAACACTTTCGACAAAATCACCTTTCAAACAAGAAAAACTAAATCAAAATCGGTTCATCCGTTTAGGCGCTATGATGCCACAGACAGACACACAGATACACAGATACACAGCAACACACGTGAAACTTATAATACCCCTCTTTTTCCGGCGGGGGTTAAAAATCAAATTCATAATCCTAATTTATTACAATTCTACCCATCAAGTTTAATTATTATTAAGTACTAGCTATGCTCGCGGCATCACTCCCGTCAATTGCTTATCCTACCTACCTACCTACTAACCTTTTTTTTCTAGGATCATAACACTGCCATTCAAAAAATGATTTGAAATGCACAACGCAATCTATCGAACATGCTGTTCAATTGTCCGAGTATCTGAATTCCGTGTGTATATTTTACTTCTTGGACACTTTCATTTAAATTTTGATAGAGTGAACCGAATGCCTTGAAACACAAGGAAACAAGTAAAATTTCAAAATTTAAAAAACCCCCGACACTTTTATCTTGCCAAAACACCCCGATTCAAACATTAAAACGCCCATGACTTTTGAACGGCTGAACCGATTTTATTCAAACATAGCTAAGAACACTCTCGACCAAATTACCTGTCAAACAAAAGAAACTAAATCGAAATCGGTTCACCCGTTTAGGCGCTATGATGCCACAGACAGACACACAGATACACACATACACAGATACACAGCAACACACGTGAAACTTTTAACACCCCTCTTTTTCCGGCGGGGGTTAAAAATGATGATGCGTGCACAACTAAACAGACAAATTTTTTAATAATGCTGGAAATTGTTTCTGTTGGTTATCTTTTAACACCCTGGCTATTTTTTTGTACAAAAACAACATCTCTACAGATTTATTAAATGTATTGATATAGCAGTCAAATCCGACTTCTTAGATTGTCACGACTATAAAGACCATTCTTCCGAAATGATAACTTGTGCATTACATTTTTGGACAAAAAGGCTGCAAGAAAATACATTTTTTTTGCAAAAGACTCGCTTTTTACCACTGCCTCATCTGATGGTAATTGCGATGTAGTCGATGATGCATCATGCTGGTCTAGAAGTAAGCTATTCACTTTTGACTTTAAAGACCCCGAGGTTGTAGCTATCGGGAAGCACAGACTACGGCAGGGAAGCCACTCCTTAGCTGTACGCACAATTAATGTTTTATATTCTTTTTTTATTATAGATACGCTCGCGCTTGACCACTATCTCACCTGATGGTTAGCGATTATGTGGTCGACGGTGAAGCACGCTTGACTAATAGTAACATATTCACTCTTGGCTTTAAATACCTCTAAATTGTAGCTATCAGGAAACACGGACACTGGCAGGGAATTCCACTCCTTAGCTGTACGCATAATGAAAGTATTGCCAAAACGTTTAGTGCATATGGGGGGGATGTCCACCATGTACAAATGTCGCATCGCCGTACGTCTTGTAGTCCGATGATGAAACGGGCTAGGCGGCATTAGATCAATAAAATTCCAACACACACTCTCCGAAATGCAACCGATTAAAAATTGGGCCTTAATCGCCTCAGTAGTGAAACAGTTTTTAGCTCTATCTATCTTTCTCACAGTCCATTCGTTGTTCTGTTCTAATGGTTCCAAGGCTGACTTTTTTGTACCAGGAAGAAGCGTAAATTGATCACCACGCATTACCTTTTTTTTAGAAAACTCACACACATCTTACTACATTCTATCTCTCTATTCTTCAACCCAATGCGGAGTTAGGCCTTCTCCAATGAACTTTACTCAGTCATGGTCCTCCCGCATTCAATCGTCTGCTACTTTGAGCAGTGCACCGATCTACCTGGTCTGCCTACATTTTTACAACACCTTTTTATCCCATCTAATATAAAACCCTATAATTAGCCATGAATAAGACGTCACCATGTCTCTAAGTCCTACAGCCGCCAAATTAAGCTATACTTCCCATAAATCTTGCGAGGGATAACCATAACATGGGTATTAGTCCCGTGTTTACATTCCTGAACTAATGAAGATGAAAACAAAGAATTTTCAGAATGTTTGCTTCTTAATCGTCAAGAGAGAATTATGTATTTGCCTTTACGGAAAATTGTAGGAAACTTTCTAAGGAGAAGTAGAATATTTTTAAAGATTTTACCATCATCTACCTTTTACTTCACTATGTTAAGATCAAAGTCAAAGTCAAAACCATTTATTTACAGTTGGCTTCCTGCATAACCGGGTGCAGTTGATCACCGGTATTATAAATGAAGTGACTGTATACCTGATCTCCAAAACCCATTACTTGTATAAACACAATACCTGTGATAGTTCTACGAATGATAAACGACCTGTGAAGGCCCAAGATTGTTTCGAAGCATTACAAGATTGTTTCGAACTAATAACATGGTCAATAATAGATACAAGACTGAATCCGGCTCTAAGGACCAAAATGAAGGGACACGATCTAAATCACACGGATAAGCGATTTATGTTAAATATTTTTTAATAACGATAGGCTCGCGTTTGACCACTATCTCACCTGATTGTAAGCGATGACGTGGTCAGTGGTGAAGCAGGCTATCACACAGATAAGCGATTATTACTAAATGAAATTGCAAATATTTTCACATGGACGCAATGCGATGCAATTTGACCGAAATGTACATGCATTTTTTAGTAAATACATGTGCAATGTCTCCTGCTGACGCAATTAAAATCACGTCGCACCACCAGTAAAGTCCCGTACAAATTTGACATTATTCCCTTCATCGAACCGCTATATTATTCTATTTCCTTTAGTTTGTGAGCATCTGTGAAGGTCACGTCTACAACGCCTTATTGCACTGAACCCGTCAACTAGAAACAAATTAAAACAACTCATTAGCATTAATTATCATTTAAACTGGAACACAGCAAAAATTGTGACTTAGTTTTATCTGAACAGAATTTGACGAAGAGTGAAAGCTGGTAGTTCTTACTGGTAATTTGTAATATTATGGTCCATTGTATGAAGAAGATAATCTCTAGAACGACTGATCTAAACCGAGACAGATACAAACATTATTTTACTGATTGAGAACTAACCTATCGTTGAGATCCATATTTTACTTTTTATCCCGAATAAATTTTCGGTTTCTGTAGTAGGCCAAGGGATAAAAGCCGTGGAAAACCTGTGTTTAATAAAGATAGTGTGTTCCAGGGGTCACTAATGACTTTCATTTGGGGTCCATTTTTGAAAATAATAAGACCGTCGGTAAAGTTAACACCATCAACCCCCCTCTCTCTGCCTTTACATCGCCAGTGTATTCAATTCACTTTGTAAAATTTTAATAATAAACTTAAATATGTAAATATAGATATGTCGGGTTTAGTCAATAGTACGGACGTCAAAACAAATGCACAAGCACGCCATCTGGCGGCAAAGCAAGAACAACTGCGCATTGGCGCGCTATTACTTTCCACTGGTATGGTGGGGAACACAGAATATGGCAGTTGAGTACTGAACGCCGTAAAGCTAACACGTCGTAGAATCAGTGTCGATCCGTAATATTAGTAAGCAGGAATGTAACTGAGTTGTGACTATTTAAATAAACCCAGTGTATCGAATAACTTCTGTGATTTCATTTGCACGATTGTACCCAACGACCTGCCCACACACGATGTCTTAACCTAAGGGAATACATCCTGACTTCCCGAATCTATCGGCCAGCCTTGATGCGATATCAGAATTGGGATTCAGTCGTGCTAATGAGATCACACGTAAAAACAATGCTAGTGAAGATTGTGGTTACATTCTTGCAAAAAAAATCGCGGTGTCAGTTGAGACTACCCTCAGTCTTGAATAATAAAAAACCAGTCTGGAGCGGAGCAGCAAGGAGGCTAGCAACAACCAAGGACCTGGACAGGTCAAGGATGAGCGTGTGGACGCGTGGAAAGATCCATACACACGGATCTTTATGCCAATCTGGTGAGTCGTTTTCATTTTGTTATGACTATGGAAAAGTGTTCATTATTCAAAATTCTGGTTTTGTGTACGGTATGGTGGTCAGTGGTTCGTCGGGGTAGCCCGTGTGAGGATATAATTTCATGTTAGTTATCAATGGTTAAGTTTTGGTGTTGTTGAAGAGTTATTATTCTACTAGCAATAACCTTTGACTGGCCCTGGCTGACTATTTTTGTTTAGAAGGTAGAACGATATAGTGACATTTACGACCCTACCTTACACTTCAGTTTGGAAATTATGATAAATCCAAAAAAGTATTTTGATCAGTTTTGTAGTGTGATAATTTTATGTAGTGAGAGTTGACTAAGTTTGAGAAGAAGCATAGTATTCTTCTTTTGTGGTCGGAGGGCCAAACTATCTAAAAGGTGGTAACCCCTACCAGGCCTGGCCGGGTCGTTAATTGCAACTTAAAATGCAATGGCATTTATTTGATTCTCTAAAGCTGATATACCTACCTGGGCACTTGGGACACTGTAATGTGTGGTTCTTGTTTTGGACAGGAACTCTGCACTCACATTCGGTGTCCATAATAACCTATTAGGCCATGCTGGTTTAGGTTACTACTACTACTAGAAGCTTGTGGCTAAATAATAACAGCCGCACTGGTTGATCATCAAGGTTAGGCAACGCTTGAAGGGGTCGGTCCGTGGATGGGTGACCATTTCAACATACCGGGTTTTCTCCGTGCCACGGAAAGCACGTTAAGCCGTTTATCCCGGCTGTCATTTGATGATCTTTGACAGTCGTTACGGGTAGCCAGTCTTGCAAAGGGGTACCGTGTTACCCAGTTACTGGGTTGTGGAGGTCGGATAGGCTGGCGCTCCATGTAAAACACGGGTACTCAGCTGAATCCAGTAGGACAGGAAGCCGACCCAATGTAGTTGTGAAAAGGCTAGGCAGATTGATTAGTTTAGGTTACTACACCGGTGCACAGGTTAATTTCCATCAAAGCTGTGTATGGTTAAGATAACCGTGTGAACATATACTCTCGTAATATTTTTCATGTTTCAGATACCATATTGTGTCGCAGCCTGAAGCCTCTGCTGAAGGCTAGCGATTCAGATGCTGAGCGTGAAGGCTAGCGGCTAGTGGTTCAGATGCTGTATGTGAAGGCTGACGTGTCACTATCTGAGAGGTTAAGAGGAACGGCAGGCAAGCAGTTCGCAGGTCGTAGCCGAACGTTACAAGCGCGCGCAAGTTTGGAATGGAATACTCGGTGAGTCGCTTCCATTTTATTTCGATAGTGAAGTCGAATGTTCTCTAGTGATGAGATGCTATTTCGAGTTTTAAAAGTGTTCATGTTGGAACACTGAATTGGTTGGTAGTGGTTATACCTAGCACCATCACTAGGTAATTAAGACACACCTAGTAAAAAGCAAGTAGCTAATAAGTTACCTATTGGCTTGTTAATACTTTCCTAGTTTCAACATTTGGTTCAGTTCGAACTTTAGGATGAGATATCACATATGAAGGAGATGAGTTATCCAAAATGACTGAATAACTAGTCGTTTTCAGTGGTAAAGCGAGTTAGTGATGTCGTTAGGCTATCGTAATTGTATCGAGTTAGTAACGGTACTGATCATTTGCGTGTATTCAGGACGGATCTTGTTGCGTAACGATTTAGAACCAATGTCTTCAGATCTGAATTCATTTGTTTACTTTCAAAGTGATATTATGATAGCAGTAGATCTCGCGATCGTTTTCCGTACATGAAAACTGAGTTTGTGAGCGATAGTAAAGGGTTACTGTTGATAATCTGGTTTAAACGATATTGATCCGAGTTATTCGTGAAGGTCGTTCACGCGAGCTATTAAGAAGCAAATATGATCAGGCCTAATTGTTCCCCTCATATTAACAGTCGGTATGTTACAAGATCTTAGAGTGAAAGGCGCGAATCTTGTGGGAAGGATACCCGATCACAAGGTTCTTTGAGGATTGTAAGTCATAGTTGATGACAGTGTAACATGTCTGCTCGTAAGACCAATTCTGGACCGCACCTCATGCGTAACATGTGGCGATGGGTTTTTGAAGAGGTTTCATGAGTTGGGTATGCATTGCCTTTGAATTATGGTAAAGACGGCGGCGGCGTCATCCCTCACATACACAAGTCGCTCATCGGGAAGAAGGGCGGCCCTGGTGCTCCCGTTTAAATATAGGTTATCTTCAATACACCACCTTTGCTGCATTTGACTCCGGGCATGTTTTCTATGACACTTATCAGCTGATAAATAGTTTGCAAAAAGTTAGTGATGTGAACAGTGGAGTGTTTCCAGGGAACTTTTGGGTCCGGACTAAATCGTTTAGTAGTATAAGTACTAGAAATATTTTAGTGATAAGAAGATTTAATATGATTGTAGAATTAAGTTTAATTTTCTTGTTTGTTCATAAGACATGATATTTTTCTATAGCATTGATTTATTACAATGACTTAACATGTTAATATTACTTTGCTACCAGTTTCGGTTAAGCTAAAGGCGTTTGCAAATTGTGTCGAGTCTGGTGCATTCTAATGTTTAGTTTGAATAAATATGCAACCTTAATTAATTAATAATTCGTTCGAAGCTATAAGCTGTTGTAATTTTTTGCAGCATTTGTATTTTTAAGTGACAAACACATAAAATATGTTGTTCTAAATTGTAATTTGGTATGATTGAACTGTTACAAGTTGTAAGAAATGTATTAAAGAGTAACAGAATTGTTACAATTGCTTTGTTTCGTTGAACTTGTTGATCGTCGGACCTTTTTCTAATTAATAGTGTTGGGTGGGAAACTTTATTACGAAAACTGAAGAGGCCCTGTATTAAGTCCGCGATGACAGGATAGTGCTCGTTATACACCGAAAGCTACGCTAGCTAGCTAGGTACGCTTAAACCTACAAGTATGGACACGGTAGGTTAAGGAAGATGCCAGCGGGTCATGTACCAGTCGATGTTGATGTTAAAAGGATTTTAATGATGATGAGCAAGCTTAAAATGTCGAGTAATTGAGTCTATCAGCCGTATTATGTTTGACCGTACCAGTAGATTCTGGCGGAGGTCGGGGTCTTGAGAGACCGTTGTGTGAGAGCAATATAATTGCTGTTCGGCTACAGAGCCGTGGCGTTAGAGGTTTTACTCGAGGGTTTCTGTAAGCTTGGCAGATTTTGCTGCAGAAGAAGTTTTAAAGTTTGATTTGAGCGACTGGTGGTACATGGCCCAGGCTAATGATTTAGTCAAAGATCAGAGTTCTAAAACTTCCCTATTATCACGAACCCAATGATCTAGTTTGGTCAGGAGTAGCCGAGCGTTGTGTGTTGGCCTGTGTGGCAACTGTTGGCCTTTATGGCAACTGTTGGCCTGTATGGCAACTGTAGGCCAGTGTGGCAACTGGAGGTCTTTGTGGCAACGTTAGGCCGGTAGGGCACCTGTAAGTCGGTGTAAAAAACGCGTTTGTGTAAGGAACCTTAAAGAGGATTCCTGTTGAGGTTAAAAGAAAGTAAACTCACGTAGTCACGCGAGAGGTGAGGTCACCATGTTAATGTTAATGACGTTCGAATCGTCAAGCCTTCATTACGAAAATTGAAATAATTTTGGTTTCCTAATTTTGATTACTATGCGTAGATTGTGTTAGTAAGATACACAAAGCTCAAGTACCAATTGAGATGGTAGATGGCGAATTGACGTAACATACGACAGGCTCAATGTCTGTGTGGAACTGGTTCTAAGTGCAGAGAGTTGGGTTGACTCTACATCGTAAGGATGTGCCATTAAATGTGACATTAATGACTATCAGTGGTACTTGAACTTTGTAATCACGAAGATTGGGTGCTTTTAGGTACCAGATCGATGATTTTGTTGCTATTTTCTTTAAGTTGAAAATAGAATTACTAGTTCCCTGCAATGGTGAACAGAGAGATTTAAATGATCATGTTTGATTGTTTCGAAATGTTTCCTCACTCTAGAGTTTGAGTCAGGATTGGACGAGTGAATACTGTTTGGAAATTTTGTGTTTCAGAAAAACATCCCTTGTATGATGGGAGACTGGCGGGTCGGAGTAGACTATAAGGACGTGTGGCGCAACACGACATGAGATGGCATTGAGCAAGGACAAGAAGATGATGCCTGCGGGTGATAGATTTGGGGATCTGTCACCTGAGAGAGGCCCGAGAAGGCGACGTGCTGTGTTCCACGCTCGCCTCTCAAAAGAAATTACGGCCTAGAGAACACCATGTGGTTTTAGTCAGTAGGAGTCTGACAGACCCCTCAGCTTCCCCCAAGGGCTGAGGACATTCATGAGAATTTCCACATGATTCGATACACTGTTAACCCTGACAATGAGGAACAGACGAGGACGCCTGTCTCGCAGGATGGCCGTGTCGGGTTTAGTCAATAGTACGGACGTCAAAACAAATGCACAAGCACGCCATCTGGCGGCAAAGCAAGAACAACTGCGCATTGGCGCGCTATTACTTTCCACTGGTATGGTGGGGAACACAGAATATGGCAGTTGAGTACTGAACGCCGTAAAGCTAACACGTCGTAGAATCAGTGTCGATCCGTAATATTAGTAAGCAGGAATGTAACTGAGTTGTGACTATTTAAATAAACCCAGTGTATCGAATAACTTCTGTGATTTCATTTGCACGATTGTACCCAACGACCTGCCCACACACGATGTCTTAACCTAAGGGAATACATCCTGACTTCCCGAATCTATCGGCCAGCCTTGATGCATATCAATGAAGATCTTGATGAGATGAGTCTGCCGTTGGCGAAACGACGGCAAAAAAGACAAAGCGCGGGATATTATTAAATTATGTACTTGAGTAAATTATAGTGTACTATTTATGCTCCACACTCAGTTATCGATAGGATACTAAGGAACTTTAATAAACAATTCTCTCACATTGATATATTTAATTCCAGAAAAGGTATGTTCAGGAAACTATTACTAACCTCTGTGTGTGGTGAACTGACTAATAAACCTAAAGCTGAATGAAACTATTAGGAATTGAATTGAAGGTACAAATACAGACCTACATAGACTACACCACACTATAAACCACACTATGCAATACACTAACACTACTGTGCGTTCCGAGTGAGAGGACGGTCGGCGGCTTCGCTCATTGTGACGCGATTCCTGGGGATTGTGCTGTTGGCGGCGAAGTGGTTTGTTTCGGAATCTACGGCTTATGATAAATAACTGACCCTAGGCTTTTGAGATAGAATATTGTGTTGCTAGCGGTGCGGTCTTGTCCGATTGTAGCTTGCTGGGGGTTAGTCGATTTTTCTCTCATTTGAAACGCATCATACAATACTGTAACACACTCACACACAACTCCTCTTATACACTTCACAAGAGTTTTCAAATATTAGATATGTTTTGTTGTTCTAGGTTTCTGTTGCAATTTTATTTGTAAAGTTAATAAATTGTAAATCCGTAATTGGCTGTAATAGTTGAAAAATAAGTGTGTTAATGTATTTTTAAGAGCTGTGGATTTTGTGATTAATAAATAAATAAAATCGGTCGGCGGTCCAGATCCGGACAGCGGTCTGCCGTTTGGTGACCCCTTAGCCTCAGCGGTCTGCCATTTCGAGATATTCTTCTTGAAAAAATAGCAAAGGTTTCAATTATTGTGTCACCTTTTCCCAATAACCCCATACCTCTGCCTACCCCATCAGCGATTCGATACAACTCCTCAATAAACGCTAACAGTCCGCCATTGTTGGATGGCGGAATGGAATTGAATGGAATCAATCAGACCGGTCCACGCGACAATGGTCAGACTTGTAGTTAGAGTGTGTTGGAAAATAAAGCTATTTTAGCTGTTTTTGTTGGTTATGTAGATTTTTATTAGACATACATTTCATTATGAAATAAATGATTGATTACATAAAACAACTAATGCTGTAGTTATAACAAAAAAAAAATGTTACACAAACTTTTTAGCTTACCATGCATTGTCATCCAAACCAATCTGTTAATAATGACTATTTTAAAATTGGGATATTATAAATTGCATATCAAATAAATAATCGCCTATCAATACATACTCATCATTTATATTCTTATTTACATCTAATAACTTACTTCACTACAAATAAACTAAATGTTTAACAAAACTCAAACTGCAGATAAAACGAAATTATACATCAATATAACATTACTTTTTTCCTCATAATGCAATACTGTTAAATTTATTTTTCTACAAAAATACTACATACATAGCATAAATACTGACTGCACAGCAAATTTTCCATATTTCATAGTCTATTTTAGTTGATCTACGAATAAATTATGGTCAAAGAATCAGTCCAAGAGCGAGAGCGAGCAAGAGCTCGGGAACTTAGGGCACCCCGACACGGACAGGTTAGGTTCGAACGAGATGACGGGAGCTGAAGTGAGCGAGCAAAGCGAGCGAACTCAGCTCCCGTCATCTCGTTCGTGTTAGGTTACTTTTGACCCTGCAGACAGAAATAGGAGCCCCGCGCAGCGGGGCTACGTCGACTTATTCGTAAAATCGCTGTACTGATATTTTGAGTTGAATATTTTGCTGTGCAATCAGTAATTTTGATGGGAATTCGGAATCTTATTGCGTAGAAAACGGATATTTTTTGATTTGCGTTTAAATACTACCCTTTAAAATTCAGTTGCAAGATTTGACCCTCACATGCTAACTAACTATGTAAGTTAAATAAAAGCGCAGGTTCACAAAATTAAGCGTTTCCATTGTTTACAAATAAGCTTTATTCATCTCCCTACAACATATCAAGTTGTGTACGACACACGTAAATTAATACATTCTTTCCCTGTAGCTCCCGGCGCAAGATAATCGCATCAGTTCACCTCCTACGCTATATAATGTCATATAGCAGGGACCCTGGCGTACCGGCCGACGCCTCTAATTCCATTGCAACTTGACTGTGAAAAGATTTACCTGCAGTCACAGATAATATAATACTTGCTATTACATTATCTGTGACTGCAGGTAAATCTTTATTAGCATCAATATGCTTTTGAAATTCTGGAGTTTATCGGAAATCCTTTAAGTTATTCTGTCTCCGTATTCTAATATCTTTGTCTAAAGGATTATTGTGTATCCCTGGGACTATCGATTATTTTTTTTGTGGGAACATCATGGATAACCTAAAGCTTGAGTTTAGCTAAGTGGAATACATAACACGGTTAGCTAAGTGAAATAATTCTAAATCTAATATGGCGGACTTCCAAAGATGGCGGACCGATTATTTTCTATGTACCCCCTTGATATGGGTATCAAATAGAAGGGTTTGCTGAGACAAAAACTACATCCTTTGCTAACTTATGATCTTATAGAAATGGCATGCAAGACACGAATAAAACCACCAAGCTAATTAAAACAAATTGAATCACTAGCTGTGATTGAAAAACGAAAATTGTAATTCAATAATTTACTTTCATTTCTACACAAATTGATTTGTCTCTGTACCCAAATTAAAATGCCAATATCCGAGGGGCAATTTCCGCATTTTCATGAACAACGTTTTTATTTGGACTTGTTTTTGACATTGATTGTCGCTGGCATGAGATTTAAACTTTAATAGGGTAGTTAACAAAAAATATCTATTTAGTCCGTCAGTTAGATAATCTAAAATATTGGAAAAGTATTTTTTCTTTTGCCATTTAAACAAAAATTACGACGATATAGTGCGATGAAATATCGTGTGACGTCACGGTATCACACTTTATACTGACTTAGTGACGTCGCAAGCACCCACTCCTGAACGACGCGATTTATCTGTGTAAATTTTTATTTATTTGATAAAGCACAAAATACATATCCTATATTATTTGACAATCTCATTGACAGACTAAATACAATTATAATTTTTCTACCCAGACAACATCCATTTGTTAACGTTTTTTAAATTAAATTGGCCTTCAATTTCATACATTTTTCTTTTGTTTTTTTTTTAGCTCTCACCCAAGGGTTTACCATCCACTTGTTAATAGTACTTGATTTCTTTAAAAACCTACGTGTTATTATTGTAGAGAAGCTTTAATATATATATAAATATATAATATAAGTAGTTTTTGTGCGAGAGATAACAAACATCTATAGATCCACCCTCACTAACTTTGCATTTATTATATTAGTAGTATTACAACACCTTTGTGAGCAAATTCATAATGAACGAGGTATTCTACCATTCCGTATTTACATTGTTTGAAAATTCTTGAGAGGTTTTAAAAGGTCTAGCTCATGTTTTTGTTGTCGCTGAAAACAGCTACTTATCTACCAAGCAACGGGAGCTACCGCGTATGAATTCGCCGCTAGAGGTGCTGGTGTGGCGTGAGGTCTCCGATATGTCAAATTTCATAGTTCTTTGGCTTTTAGCGCAAGTTTTTTTTATTTTTGTGAATAAAATATGGTTTCCAAATATGGCAGATTAAGATAGGTACGGGATTTGCCAACCACTGCTTTAATAGAGTTTTATGTTTCGGCAAATGTTATTCTCCTTTATTTCGAAAAAAGGGCCTGCGGAAAACTGCGGCATTCTCAATTTTATATTTGATGATTGAGAAATGATTTAAATTCAAACTTTGCTTCTGTTCGCGTAATAACAACGTTTAACAACTATATATAAGGACCTTACTCAACAGTGGCGCCAACTGTTGAGCAATAAAACGGTAGCCGATACACATTGTTCGTATTTAGTCATCTTTCAATCGATCTGCCTATCCTTTTTCCAATCCTAACAATGTTGGGCTTATTTCCAGTCTAGCCGGGTACTGCTGAATACCAGTATTTACTTGGAGTGACTGTCAAGGGCAATGAGAAGGGCTATGCTCGACGTTTCCTTGCGTGATCGCATCAGAAATGAGGATTTCCGCAGGAAAACCAAAGTTACCGACATAGCCCGAAGAATTGCGAAACTTAAGTGGCAGTGGACAGCGCACATTGTACGCAGAACGGATGGCTGATGCGCCCAAAAGTTCGGAAATGGCGACCGCGACCCTGAAGACGATACGTTGGATGGCCTCCCACTAGATGGACCGATGACCTGGTTAAGGTCGTGGGAATGCACTGGATGCGAGACGCACGGGATCGGTCAATGTGGAGACGCCTGGGGGAGGCCTATGTCCAGCAGTGGACGTCTTTCGGCTGAAATGATGATGATGACTGCCAAACTAACCTCCACAATCCAGTAACTGGGTAACATTTTCTGGTCTCTGACTACCCGTAACGACTTTCAAAGATTTACAAATTACAACGGCTTAACGCACTTTCCGAGGCATGAAGGAATCTCGGTACGTAATAGAAGGTCACCATTCACGAACCGACCTCGGCTAGCGTTGCTTAACCTTGAAGATCGTGTTTAAATCTCTACTATAGTCCTGAAAACGGTACTCCCCACTCACAACATCATCACTCCAGAGTGCATGTGTACGGGCACTTGACGCATCAAATATGTGGTTAAGGTTTTGGACGGGGCACCACACTTTCATTGGGTATTCGACGGGTCCATAAAGCCCCATATTGCCATGTTGTGTTTGCAGTGGCCTCCAATTGAGTGCTTTCCATATACAGTTCACGTCCAGGTGGCAAATGTTCTTGGGTTTTCAAGAAGGAAGGGACTTTAGAGCTCTTGATTAATACCACTGATTCTGTAATCAACATAGCCAATCTAAATACAGAGTTTAAACATCGGCTCGAAGAACACAACATCCTCACTCCCTTAACCCAGCTGATATACGTTCCCAAAGTTGAGCAAACTTACGTAAATGTTGTCTGAAGTTCCATTCATATTAAATCAATGTTTGTTGGGAGCGCTCGGAGTCGTACGATGCCCTATTTTATATGGAGGTCGTATTTCCCGAGCTCCTGTACCGTCCTATGCATTATTGGTAACTTGTTACCTTTTCTGGGAGCTTATTTAGTTTTATTAGGTGTCTAATGTTGTTGATACGATTGGTGTAGGTGTTTTGGTCAATAAATCTTTAATATTGTCATCATTTCCTTGCTGTCATTCCAATTTATTTGGGGTATGCGTGACATGACTTTATCTTCCATACTTGTTCCTATTAGTTGTCATACCAATTAGGGATGTTACGGAAGTGGTGATATCGGAACCGAAGTCGGTTTTAAATTTGGTTTATCGGAATCGGAGAAGAAATCGGCATCGAAAGCGGAAGCTGAAGAAAGATGTGTTAAGAGAAATCAGGTTTAATAAAATAAAATAATTTTGGAAAAAGCTATTCCGAAGTCAGGTTTCAGTTATTTCTCTTTGACCATATTTGTTGATCGATGAATGTGGTAATGTTAGTCCTTCTAATCCTTCCTACTAATGTTCACGCCTCAACCGCTGAATGGCTTTGGACGAAATATGAAACATGGGTTAGATCATGACCTGGATGATGTATTAATATGTGTAATATATATATATGTCCCCTTAGGTTAAGACATCGTGTGTGGGCAGGTCGGTGGGTACAATCGTGCAAATGAAATCACATAAATTATTCGATACACTGGGTTTATTCAAATATCCACAGTTACAATCTTGCTTACTAATATTACGGATCGACACTGATTCTACGACGTGTTAGCTCTACGGCGTTCAGTACTCAACTGCCATATTCTGTGTTCCCCACCACACAAGTGGTTAGAAATAGCGCGCCAATGCGCAGTTGTTCTTGCTTTGCCGCCAGATGGCGTGCTTGCGATTTGTTTTAACGTCCGTACTATTGACTAAACCCGACATATACTGGTCTGTCCACCCGACCGAATCGGAAAAAAGCATACTGTGCGTTATCTGTCCACCCGACCGAATCGGAAAAATACCTGTCAGTACAAGTTTTGACTGAAATACGTCGCGGGAAAGGATATTCTCAAAGGATCAGGGTTTAAATCGGTACTTTAATAGACAATAGTGAAAAAAAAACACGCCGCTAGTCTTTGAACCCGCTCCGACGAATGTAAACAGAATGTAAACATACATATTTTGTGCCGTCGGCCGGGTCTTTTCCGGTGCGACGACTTTGTAAAGCTTGTGGGATGAAATAAATGTATGGGGAGGTGTGATTTTTTTATTGATTCTTGTGGAATAGGGTGTATAGTTGTTAATAAAATAAAAACATAGTGAAATAATGGTATATTTTTTTATTTTTTTAAATTTTTACATAAACCTGAGAAAATTTCCCTTTACACTGACTTTACACAATATTTACAAATATATTACAAGGTAAACTGGGTAAATCCCTATGAAATCAGATAGCTTATTTTATCACAATTCTAACAACATAACATTTATACATGGTCCCCATACAAAAGTACCGAGAAATCGGCGTTTTACTGAGACCGGGCGATCGCAAAAAATGGCCCCCGGGAACGTCATCCGACAACGCCCCGGCGGCCGGCCAACCTTAATTACATAAATAAAATGAATAAATAAATATATAATTAGTATAATATAATATTATTATATACAGGTAGTATATTCCCGTTTGATGTTAACGATATTCTGTATTCAGGACACTTTAAATTATGTCTGGGTCACCAAGATACAAACTGTGCCTAGTTTGGGACCCGTTGCTAATATTTCAACGTCATTGTTAGTTCAATTAATGTATACTAAATGAATACAATCATCTAACATGTATCTGTATAAGGTTGATAAAGGATTTTTTTTTGGAAAGCCTAAGGCATGGCAGAAAAAGGCATTAAGTAGATGTGGAAATTTTTATGTTTGTTAATCAAGCACGCCTCAACGGCTGAACGATTTAGGAGAAAACTTTGGACACAGTTAGACCATGACCTGAATACGATAGGTTACCCACTTTTTGTCCGGTAGCACGTTCCCTTAAAATAATATTGACTTTCACGCGTGCGATGCTTTCACGCTGGCCAACCCTGTAGTCCCTTTGTCTCCTACAGTGTATGTTTGTTCTGGTATACATTGCTCTTTCCTTGGATAGTGTATGTGCACAAAATCCAATGTTAGTGACCGGATGACGTCGGCCCAGGATTGATTGGGTTCCTACGTCAAAACTTGGCTATTCTTGATGATATTAGGTCGGGGAAACGGGGCAAAATTGACACGTGACAAAGAATATAACAAGGTTTTTGAACTGAAGGGTACTAAATTTCACTCCACATCCGATGCACCCAAACAAGATGGTGCTAAATGTTGTCTGGTTGAGGAGTTGCTATGGCCACCTTCCGGCTGCATCATGAGACTAGCTTGTAGTATCATATTGCACTTCCTGTGCTTGAAAAAAGTTCATTCAAAAAATCAAAATACCCGACTGCATACGAAGCGAACTAAAAAAACCGGCCAAGTGTGAGTCGGACTCGCGCACGAATGGTTCCGTACAATTACCGCAAAAAACGGCAAAACAATCACATTTTTTGTATGGGAGCCCCACTTAAATATTTAATTTATTCTGTTTTTAGTATTTGTTGTTATAGCGGCAACAGAAATACATAATATGTGAAAATTTCAACAGTCTAGCTGTCACGGTTCATGAGATACAGCCGGGTGACAGACAGAAAGACAGACAGACAGACGGACCGCGAAGTCTCAGTAATAGGGTCCCGTTTTTACCCTTTGGGTACGGAACCCTAAACACGTAAACAAGAAGAAAATCATGCCGTGCAGTGGGAGGATACATATTCGCGAGCTGGCTGACCAATACCAGTTGTTCTATAAGAATCATCAAAATCAGCCAACGCGTTTGGTCTCTAGAACGCCACATAGGAACAAAGATACATACATACATAGACTGATAAACACATTACCCTCCTTCAGCAGTCGGGTAAAAATGGATAATTACTTACCAGACACACATAGGAGAAAGCAAGGCAATAAAAATAGCTCGTAGTAATAACAATTGAAAAGCTACTAAGCATCTAATATCGACGACACGGTTGGCGTAGTGGTTCAGCGATCAGCTGCTGCGCTGCGTGTCGCGGGTCCGATTCCCGCACGGAACAAATATTTGTATGGCTTACAGGTAGTCAGATGTGAGTTTAAATGTTTGTTAACGTACACACGATACAAGAAGAAATTCCTAGTGTGGGAAATGGTTCTTTATAAAAAAATAAAAATATATATCGTATCCAGCAGGACCAGAATTTTCCATTTCTGAAAGTATTATTCTACAAAATATAGAGGCCTAATGTCTTGTGTTTTTGGGGAGATTATTATCGGATGTAGGTATATTTACTTAGGATACTATAATAACAGTTCTCTTATAGCTATTATGTTATCCTATTCATTACAGGTATGCTTAAATTTGTGTGAGAACTATGTACCCAACTGTAAATCTACCATTTACTGTACCTATGTGTCGTTCGTTGACTTGTGTGTGCCCTAGCAGTTAAGAGTGTGTCATGCTTTCTCAAATGTCTCTTAGACGGTGGCGCGTGTTTTGGTTCCCTTCATGATGGTTGAGCTGTGTGGTGCCGATTCATGCGTCTTGTTCGTTAACTGCTTCGGATGTTAATGTTTTTCTAGTACCTATTATATAATTGCACAGTACATGTGTACTTTTAATACTTTATACCTGTACGTAGTACAGTGTGTATTGCTATTCTGGGTGCATCGTCCTCGCATATATGGATTTATTGATGTATGTACTTATGTAAATATTGTAAAACACTTATTTTTTTAAAAGAGTAAGTATGGAGTTTCTTGTCCGTTCTTCTCCATAACAATTTATTTTCCGAATGGACAATATAATATTTTTTTATTAATTGTAAATTTTAATTGTGGACGTTCAAAAGTGCCGCTTTAAAAAAAATATATTGAACTTTTTTTTACTTTTGAATATATACAGCTAAAAATAACTTAAACCATTAAAATTGTGGGTTTCAACTGCAGTCGATTATACTGGAAGACGACCTCAAAATATTTAGGAATATGCTGGGATAGTGGCCAATAGGTACACTATCTTAGGCCTTTCATTGTTAGTCTGGGAGAGAGTAAAGTTTTTTTTAGATTTTCTCTATAAAAATTATATTTTACAGTCGCTCCAGTTCCATTACAATCACTAGGCTTTCCATATACCTCGGCACGAGTTAGTTATACTAATGTCCTTTTTCACTAACACTAGGCACCACCTAAATGAATGCCTAAACAAAACAGCGCTGTTGAATTTTCAAGCCTCAACTAGGGTTTGAAAGCTGAAAATGCAAAAGCGCACTTTTATTTAGTTCCTAATTCATTTAAGTGGCGTTTAGGAATAGAACATCTACTAGGAATTATTAGTACAAATTGTTATAAAAATATGCTTCACACCCACTTTTGGTTAAAAACTGAGTATTTTCCTGTTCTGAAAGCGGAAATCCAATAACTCAACCTTTAAAAATGTAATAAACAAAGTTCGTTGCCCCCAAGCGTTTAGGGAATACTAATTCATAAATTACTAGTGAGTAATGAATCGCCTACTTTTTCTTAATTAACTTGAACTGGCAGTTAAAGTCGTGGGCGAATTGACTGCGAACCATTCGGAGAGTACCAGTTACCTATTATCTGTTAGTGGGAATTTATGTTATAAGCTCCTAGCTACACAGCTGCACGGGTCAATCTTCAAGGTTTAGCAACGCTTGCCGAGGTTGGTACGTGGATAGGTGACCATTCCTGATATACCGTGACCCCTCCACGCCGTGCCGTTGGTCCCGGCTATCATTTGAAGATCTTTGTCAGTCGTTACGGGTAGTCAGAAGCCTGAAATTAGACAGCAGGATATTATTTTGCCCAGTTAGGTACTGGGTTGTGGAGGTCAGATAGGCAATCGCTCCGTGTATATTACTGGTACTCAACTGAATCCGTGTAGACCAGCAGCCGATACCTTTTTTTTGGGATGGAACTTCGTCTAATATTCTTCGTCGTTCATTATTGTATAGTTTCCGTTATCTCTCTTGCTTAGGGAATGCTGTAATGATAGTATGTAGTGTGATTTTAGCGTTTTTTTATTTATAGCACATAACTTACATAAACACATTGATAGACTCATGATAGCACCAGTTTAAACCGCGTGCTTTTTGGTTGTAATAATCCTGTAATCTGTTGTTTAATTGATAAATAAAGGAAACAAAAAATGACTTCTTCCGCTCTGGGTGAAGCGGGAGGGCGTGTCAGACTTTTACTGACCCACCCGTGTTTCTTCAGTTGCTTGATGAGCCAGGGGCGCGGCAACTCTCTTTCAAAATTTCAAATGTATCCGCCACCACATAGGAGAAAAGGCTAGGCAAAAATTGAATGGCAAACAAGTACGGGGCCAGTCTAATGGAAAGAGGTCACCAGTGCAGAAGAAATTGAAGGTGCTTTCTATAAACTAACCTAAAATCTCCCATCTACCCGAAATAATTACACCGATATCTATATTGTCCATTACATACATACATACATACATAAACTCACGCCTTTTTCCCATGGGGGTAGGCAGAAACTACAGAACGCCACCTGCTGCGATCCTTACATACTTCTTTTGCTTCACACACATTCATACATATTGTCCATTAATGTTAAGTAAATTAAAAAAATAGTTTACTTTAGTAGACGATCTCACTGTGGAAGAGCTCAGAGAAGCACCAAATCTCTTTCTCATTTAGTACCTTTTTCATTGTTGTTAGATTCGCTCTTGATGACTAACTCACCTGATGGTAAGCGATGATGTGGTGGATGGTGAAGCACGCTTGTCTGGAATTAAACTTTTTACTCTTGACTTAAAGTTCCTAAGGTTGTAGCTATCGGGTAACACAAGACTCTGGCAGTGAAAACAGTACCTACCTAGCATTTATGTGTTCGGTTTGAAAAGTATGTGCACCTTTGTAATTTAGGTCAGCATCGCATCGAGAATCCCACGAGTAATAGTAGTATTACACACACGTGTACCATTGGCGGGGGTTTTTCTTTTTCAGAAGGTATGTCACCGTCATATGTGCTACCGCATTAAGGTTCTTCTTTAATTAATTTGTATATTATTTATGTAAGGTAGAACGATGACCTGCGGAGGTCCATGAGATTCCGCTGAGTGTGAGAAGCACAGGATTATAGGACCAACCCACGTGTGGTGAGCTTGTGAGGTCTTTGTCCAGCATTGGACGTCTTTCGGCTGAAATTACAATTAAAGTAATGATGCATTCGGGTTTAAAAACATCAGAATAACAGAAAAAAACTTTAAATAAAAACGAAGCTTCAAAAAATAAAATAAAAAAGCAACGAAAGCAAAAGTTTGTTAACTACACTTCAACGAGGCTACTGTACTCGTTCGTCATTAGGAGCTACTTGTGTAAATGCAGCGATGACGTCACGAACCTACCCTCCCTGTGTTTGCATAAAAGTGCAATAAAGCGGCCCATTCACTACGGACGCTGTAACCAGGTCATGGGAAACACATGGGGGCGGAGATTGTGCGTGGACGCAGCTGCTAGCGTTAATAAATGCACGAGACAGAATTTTCTCAATTACATTCTCTTCTCCAAAGCCAACAACATCTGGGCCGGCCCAAAAAGTTTATTTTTTTGCTGTGGACCTGCCGGAGTCAGTGATGAAACGCTTTCATGTCTCCAAAATGTTTTATAAATCTCGACATTTAACGATTGTATTACCAAGTGCTGTATAAGTTCTGAAACTAAACTAATGTACCTTATCTGCTAGTAATATAAATAGTCCGAAGATATATTAATTAGGTAATCAAATTCCATTGGCAACTTTGACTGAGTTTTCAAATGTTAAAAAGGTTTTCTGAAACTGGAGTCTGTATAGTCATTCGGAAAATAAGTAATTTTGCAAAGTTCATAGCATTTTTATATAATACTAGTTGTCCCACGCGGCATCACTCCCATTATCTGGCTACCTACCCATCTACCCTACCTACCCTACATACATGATTGTTGCGTAACTTTAGCCGTTTACGCAGCGCACGCAACGGAAGCTCTCAATAAGAATAAATTTGCCCCGTTTTTAGAACATTTTTCATTGATGCTCCGATCCTATTGGTCGTAACGTGATGTAATATAGCCTATAACCTTCCTCGATAAATGGACTACCCAACCCAATTCCAACTAGTAGTTCCGGAGATTAGCGCGTTTAAACAAACAAACTCTTCAGCTTTGTAATATTAGTATAGATTTAAAGTAAAAAGCATATAGTATCTTTCGAAAAATTTTATCTCATTACCGGAGGGCCAAGTGCAATATAATAACTAGGTATATCTAACATAGAATGATCGAACTAGTAACAAGAAACAAAATGGTGTCAGTGAAACAGTTATACAATAATGTTTTCATTTAATTCTGAGCATCTGGAAGTGATCACGATGTTATTTTAATAAACAAGCAAGCGTTGTTCTTTCTATTGATTGAAAACAAGCTCCTTGTTGCACGGCCATTCGATTTTTATCTAAATGCAATTTTTATAATATGTGTGCTGTTGTGCTTACTCTAGCGTCTGTATCATAGGATTCTGAGATCTTATTACAGTGAATACTGAAGTTTAGCCATGTTGAGCGATTTTTGGTAGGGGTAAAACTTATGGATTCGTGTCAGCGACATGCTTGTGACGTGAGGTGGAAAACTGAGTTTTTGGAAAATACAGTTATTCCAAAGTTTCAAGTTTTTACTTTTATCGGCAGCATGGGGAATGCGATTTTTTCTTTACTACAGATTAGTTTTCTGATCATGAATTCGTCTATGTTTGGTTTTTGTTACGGTTCGTAAAGTTGTCTATAGGTTTGCTGGATTTTTGACGATCGGCTCGTGTGATCTAAAAAAGTGAGGGCTAACGCGAATTTGCCGCTAGGGTCACTGGTGTGGAGTGGGGACTTCAATGTCAAATTTCATAGCTTTTTGGGTTTTAACGCGAGTTCGTTTACTATTTATTTATTATTTCTTTCTTTCTTTCTTTTTAGAAAACGTTGCCCCACACTAGGAATTTCTTCCTGTATCGTGGGTGCGTTTACAAACATATAAACTCACATACACAAACAATAAAAAAATATATATATGTTCCATATATGGCAGATTAAGATAGGTACGGGTTTTACCAACAACTACTTTAATAGATTTTTATGTTCTGGAAAATTTACATCCTCCTTTTTTTGATAAAAAGGTAGGTCTCAGTCAAAAATAATAAAATCGAGTCTGCGCGAAACTTCAGCATACTCGATTTATAGTTTAATCGCACCACTACGGCATTGGAAAAGATTTTAATTTAAACTTTCTCGTGCGCGTAATAACAACGTTTAACAACTACTACATTAGAACCATACTTACCAGTGGCGCCAACAGATGAACACAAATACAGAAGCCTTCATTGAGTATGAGTGTAAACAACAGACTACGGACATCGATTTTTTTGAAAATCTGTAGCAAAAGCTGGCAAATCAAACATCGTATTAAGTGCTGGTGCTACAATTGTGAACAAAAAAGATTTCTTATATGAAAATAAGGGCAAGGGAAAGGCATATGGAATATCGGGAAGAGTGGGAGGCTATAAAGAAGACCTTTGCTCAACAGCGGGCAAATATAGGTTTACAAAACCGGCCAAGGCGAGTCGGACTCGCGCACGAAGGGTTCCGTAACATTATCGCAAAAAACGTCAAAAATATCACGTTTATTGTATTGGAGCCCCCCTTAAATATTTATTTTATTCTGTTTTTAGTATTTGTTGTTATAGCGGCAACAGAAATACATCATCTGTGAAAATTTCAACTGTCTAGCTATCACGGTTCATGAGATACAGCCTGGTGACAGACAGACAGACAGACAGACAGACAGACAGACAGACAGACAGACAGACAGACAGACAGACAGACAGACAGACGGACCGCGGCGTCTTAGTAATAGGGTCCCGTTTTTACCCTTTGGGTACGGAACCCTAAAAAAAGTATATAAATCTTTGCACTACAATAAATGAAAATGCAGAGAGAATTCATCAAAAACCTATGATGGTTAATGCCCAATCAGTAACATGGAACAAGCAACGTGAAACACATACAGCGGTACTATGATGAAACACAAACAGCACGGTGCAGAAAATTAGACGCGCGTTCCCGCACAAACTCCAACTCCCGTGTGTTTCCACGATGGTTGCAGCCATGCTCAACGATGCGATCTTCAATACTGATAATCATATACACACACATATATAACTATGTTTGTACGTCAGTAACTTTGTGGAGACATTGATTTCTGATAGTATTCAAAGGTAGAAGTTTCCTTTGTGCAAGTATCGATGATGTTTCTGAAACTTTATCTTTTAAACCACATAGAAGAACGTATCGTACTTTTAATTAGTAAGGACTGGTAAAATATTTGAATAAAGCGTCCGCCACTGCACAACGTTTGTTAAAATTTTGCTCCCAGTTGCGTTCATGAGTTGCGTTGCTGGAGGGTTTTATTTTTATTAGCTTTAGCCTGCACCTTCACCCGACTGAAAAAGTTATGCTACTTGAATTTACTATCATCATCATCATCATCTTCTTGCCCTTGCCCCATGTTACTTGGGGTCGGCGCAACACGTTTTCTTCTTCCATACCGTCCTGTCCGATGTCACGCCATCACTGACTCCCTTCTCCTCCTTTTCCATATTTTTCCCTTTTTTGTCACGTTATAAATCCTATGTCCTGATTCGAGGCATGGTATACCCGTGTGCCAGACTTTTATCTTTGTAATACAAGGTATAAGTAGGGTCATGGCATAATAAAATATATGAACTTTTATAATAACGCATGCTTATGTGAGCCTCTAAGATATTGTTATAATCATCACGATCAATCATCATCTTGGCAGAGTTTTGATGGCCTATATTGTTTTAAGCAAACAGTAATATACTCTACAACTCTAACATCCATGCCATTCTCTTCATTTGGAACCATTTCTTCTACAACCTCATAATGTTATCTTCTCACCCACAAACAAAGGCCCCACTAACTATCTTTTCCCAGACAATACAAAGAATTCCCACCGCACGCCGACCAGTAAATAACAATCATCAGTTTTCCTAATCGCTACGCTAAAGAACGCTGCAGCTGCGTGTTGGATGGGAAAATTCCCATTAACTGGGAAAATTCCCATTTGCTGTGAAAAATGGCGTACTATTAATATAAGACTTGACTTTTGTCTTGCTGGATTATCTTGAGGGTTTTTGGGCCTTGAAGCCTTTAAGCTTTAGGCTTGGGAATGGGGGCGTTGTCATGGTAATTTTGAGGGATGTGTTTGTTTTAATTTTGGTTGATGGAGGTACTGCAGTAGTGGTTACATTGTGTGTAGTTATGGTTACATACTGACTACTAGGTTTTTCCTGCAGTTTTGGTCATGTGATCTTTCCCATAACAACTTTGTTTTTTTCGGCACAAAAAACTAGGTCATGTCGCTCAATGATAATGTTGATTTTTATCTGTGAAAGACTTCTAAAAATTAGCCCTAACAAAAAACATACACGCAAATAATTTTACCTCTTTATAATTTATTTCAGATAAGTAATTTCGATCATCAACTTATTAAAATGCAAATACTTTTTTTAATATGTGTGTGAATCGTACCTAATGAAAAATGTGCGAATACAATGCTATCAGTCAAGCAAAAAGAGAAAGGAAACGAAACAGTACAGAAATAAAATAAAATGATATGCAAATGTATTCTTTATATCCAAGTTTAATAAATTCCGGTACGATTTAGCCAAATCCGTCGGATTTAGCTGAAGTCACGATGAGATCATAGAAATTGAAAAAGATGGCACGCGCTGTTTTATTTAAATCTTTTATTTTAAAAAGGAATTCTGTTGGTACTTAGATTTAAAGCATTTTTTACACGCCCATACTTGTCCAAAATCGGGAGAAATGGAAATAAGAAAAATAAATATTTATAAGAATACCTGTCATAATCAATTTCATTAAACTAATGTGTGTATTTATTTATTTAAGGAAAAACAAACAGTAGCAAAATAAGAAACAGTCATACTATCTTAAATATTACATTTATACAATTATGCTACCCACTACGTTCTCCACAGATTACTATTTAAAGTATTTATAACTAGCCATTAACACAGATACAATACACAACGGTTACTGTCCCAAAACTCATAATATCTGGATTTTTAAATAATATATAAAAGAAAAACAAAAAATGTAAGTTTAAATTTGTGTGCGTATATTATTAAACATTACGTTATTACATTACGTTATTATATATTAATTTGCTGATCCTTTTGGGTTGCTCGGACTTGCTTCTTAAATGCATTTTTACCAAGAAAAAGAATGTCGATTGAATTAAATTAATTGTTATTTATTTATTTATTTATTATATTCTTTATTGTACACCACAAAAAAAAAAAAAAAAAACATACAGAACAAATATTTTCTAACAAAGTGTACAATGGGCGGTCTTATCGCACAGGGCAATCTCTTACAGACAACCTTTGGATGGACTGAACGATAGGTGAAGAATTGAGGGCTGTCAGTGTACAATATAACTTACTTATACATAATAACATAAAATACGTAAATACTATACAACATATCTAATATACTAATAAATATTGAATATATGACCGAGAAAGGAAAAAAATAAAATAAAATTATAGTGAAAGGTAATGCTCCTTTACCTTTCACTATAATTTTATATGTCTCTTACGTTATATGTCTCAACCAAACGATGAAGTGGTGAACGTGAGCCGGCGTTGGATTTACAGAGACTAGTAGCAAATAGATGTCGAGTGCGTACCTCACGTACACGAACTGTTCGAGGAACCAGGTAACTTAGACTCCTAACTAGGTCCGGACAATCAAAATGATTGCGGCACACATTGAACAGAGTCATAACTTCCAGAAGTTTCCGTATTGACTTTAAGGTCAGAAGATCATACATTTTAAGAAGTAAGTGGTATGACATTTTATTCCGATAACATCTGTAATTCATAGCACAAAGGTATTTACGTTGTACTAATTCTAATCTTTCACTATATTTTACATAAAAAGGGTTCCAAATAGGCACTGCAAACTCTAACTGTGGCCTAATTATTGATTTGTATAAGTGCAAAAAGGTAGAAGGTCGACGAAAATCCCTGGAAGATCTCATAACAAAACCAAACATTTGGTAGGCCTTGTTAACAAATTTCTATATGAGCATCCAGATGGAGCTTTGTATCTAGCAGAACACCAAGATCGCGGAGAAAACTTACTTTACTGATTGGCGTATTGGCAAGACGATAGACGAACTCAGTAATATTTTTCTTTTAGGTAAATGTTATAACATGACACTTTGGAAGACTAAGGTAAAGCTTATTGGAAGAGCAGTAGTTAGAGAAACGGTCTAAATCCTGCTGGTAATAAGTGTTATTAGATGATAAATACACTTGAGAGCAAAAGTATCACACAGGCACCGCATAGTATTTTAAACTATTTTAGATATTAGAAAAGGATAACTTTGCCCTGCAGTGGGACAGCACTGTATATAAATATGTAGGTAAATTAATTTTATTCTTCCGAAGGGTATGCTGATTTCTCCAACAAAAATACATTCTCCTTGCAATTATACATTAAGAGCAAACATTTCATTTAAATAACGTAAATACCAAGCTCCGACAAAAATGCTGAAGATTTTTCCCAGACCTGGGATTTAAAAAAAAACAATAACCTTTCATGGCGACAAAACAGACTTACAAAACTTTTATAGGTATATTTCATATAATTTTAAAAACATAACAAGCGTATAAAATGAGTAAAATTTTAATACCTACACGATCATAGCTAAAGCGCTGATTAGTAAAACAACGATTAAGTTCAAGTTAACACGTGGTTAATTAAGATAAGAGATTATTTACGTTCCTTATTAACTAAATGAGCTACCTTATAGTCCACGAGCACGGACAGACCATCATTTTATAATATTTTGCTTTAACGAACATGACTAAGGACTATTTCAGGCAGAATAATTAATAAGAGTCAATTCAGCCCCCACAAACTCATTAATGTCAAATTTAATCAATGTTCTGCTACTATTATAACTTACTCAGCTTGAATTAACTTGAATACCAGTATACCAATTCTCGTTCTTAAAAAACGTTTAAATTCCAGTTGGCATATTATCTCGACTTTAATATAATATTTATTTATTTATTTCTCACCACCATAAACATTACAGACATTGTTACACTTACGGTACAAGATACGAGTATACTTGACCTTATCTATATCTATACTATATTACTATAATATAATATTTAATATGTAATCTAAGACTGGTGCCTAAGTTAGGCTTTAAGGGCCTGTGTTTCAGGTCACCAGGACTCCACCCTCTAGGAGTTAGATACATTTATTAATATTAAAAAAGTGATTTAACAATTTTTTATTAGGAGGTTGTTTAATAACGTTTAAAGTCTGTAGCTCAACACGAAGTGTATACAATAAAGAATGGAATAAAAAAAGAAGTAGAAATGTCAACAAGTAGCCCAAAATTTGAAACCAGAGACGTTTTTGACAGATTGCGACTAAGATGTGAATGCCAAAGTTTCATTAAAATATTTGAGTTGTCACTCAGACATTAAAAGGCCACACATTTTTAACCCCCGCCGGAAAAAGAGGGGTGTCTGTGTGTCTGTCTGTGGCATCATAGCGCCTAAACGGATGAACCGATTTCGATTTAGTTTTTAGGGTTCCGTAGCCAAATGGCAAAAAACGGAACCCTTATAGATTCGTCATGTCTGTCTGTCTGTCTGTCTGTCTGTCTGTCTGTCTGTCCGTCCGTATGTCACAGCCACTTTTTTCCGAAACTACTAGAACTATGCTGTTGAAACTTGGTAAGTAGATGTATTCTGTGAACCGCATTAAGATTTTCATACAAAAATAGAAAAAAAACAACAAATTTTGGGGGTCCCCATACTTGAAACTGAAACTTAAATTTTTTTTTTTCATCAAACCCATACGTGTGGGGTATCTATGGATAGGTCTTCAAAAATGATATTGAGGTTTCTAATATAATTTTTTTCTAAACTGAATAGTTTGCGCGAGAGACTCTTCCAAAGTGGTAAAATGTGTGTCCCCCCCCCTGTAACTTCTAAAATAAGAGAATGATAAAACTAAAAAAAATATATGATGTACATTACTATGTAAACTACCACCGAAAATTGGTTTGAACGAGATCTAGTAAGTAGTTTTTTTTTAATACGTCATAAATCGTAAACCGCAATTTACCAAGTACGGCACCCTTCGTGCGCGAGTCCGACTCGCACTTGGCCGGTTTTTTTTGTTTGAAAGGTAATTTTGTCGAGAGTGTTCTTAGCTTTGAATAAAATCGGTTCAGCCGTTCAAAAGTTATGGGCATTTTACTGTTTGAATCGGGGTGTTTTCGCAAGATAAATGTGTCGGGGGTTTTTTAAATTGTGAAATTTTACTTGTGTCGCTTAAAAACTTATTTAACAACGTATGCATTTTTCTTATCGTCACCCATTGCAATTTAATTCCCGAAACAAAAAAAATACAATCGACTTCCAAATAAAAACACTACAAAGTGAAAAAGAACTTTGATTTCGGAAGCCTGTGTCCTTGTTTTTGTGTCTTCGTTTTTTGAGGTATCTGTAATACCTACAGTTATGCCAGAATAGATAACCCGAATAACATGAATCTTGACACAACCGGTGAAATTAGAGTGTACCAGTATTATGTTAACAGACATGCGATTGCAGCAATCCCGAGAGAATTGACGTCAGTTATGGAAGAGTTCTGTTGAATACCTCCAAAGTTCATCAACAGATCTTGATCAAATTGAAAAAATGGACACATGAGAAGCAACAGGTTTCCAATAAAAAAAAAAACACGAAATCGGTTCACATAGTAAAAAGTTCTGAGGTAAAACATAAATAAAAAACAATACAGTTGGATTGAGAACCTCCTCTTTACAGTTGAATTGAGAACCTCCTCCTTTTTGAAGCCGGTAGGTACCTAATTACTAACTTTTATTGCACTTTACGCAGCCAGCACCACAAACACAGAAGCAGCTTAAAACCATGCTACTATTTCACTATTAGATTACTATGTTTCTTATGTTACGATATGTCATATATCTATTCATATAAGAGAAGCTGTGTCCCAGCAATGGGAACATTAAAAGCTGTTACTGGTACTTACACTATACATTCAAGTAAGATCTCTGTCGAAACAACATCAAGACGAATATCAAACAAGCGTCCATCATGGAAACTTTCCAACATCATAACTTATTCGTCCGTCGACGAGCGATGGACGTAAACTTGTACGTTAACGTTAATTACAGCTATAACGTCGCCAAGGTGACGGATAACGTGGAACCGTAATAAATGTGACTAGTTTTAAGGAAGTTATCGTTTTGGTAAAACTCTGGGAAGGTTCTTAGTTCGTGTGTTGATCATGAGTTTTCATCATCTCATTTCTTTTTGTATGCAGTCCTCCTTTATTTATTTTCGGGTTCTATTTCTGGTGCATCAGCTACGGTCCATGTTCCATTAGGTAGGTACCTACACTAGGTACCTACTCCATCTCTATTGTAAATGTAGGTAGCGCAGGTGATGAATAATTTTACAAACAGTTTGTTTATGAAATTCAAATATTTACCTAACCTAAAATTTAGTCTGATCACAATCACATCGTTGTTTGTTTGTTCTATCTCCTGCTTGATATGGAGGGTAGTGGCAATTTGTATGTTTTCCTACTCCTCCGTTATTCTTTTCTGATTAATTTCGTTGCGGGATCCAAGTCAGTTAAATTCATTCTCCGGGACTTCGTCGAGGTTCATTACCTCGGCGCTTTTCTGGTGGTCGCCACAACCACTGCAACTCCTAAAAGCCAGAATTAACGGCTTTTAGGAGTTGCAGTGGTTTGGGAATAGTGCGGTGGGATTGTCCCAATCTCATCGCTTGCTTTCGACATACTGCGTCGACTCATAAGTATGGTTATTGAAGGAGACAATGTCGTCTATGACTTACTGTACCTACCTATATTCACAAATTACCTACCTACCTAGATAAGCAGTGTAGGTGGCGAAAAATGTATGACCATGAGTTTTTTCATGTGGTTTTTAGGTACCCCAAGGACTTCATCATCATCATCATGCTACTTCCTATTACATGAGACCTAAAATCAAATAAAATAGTTGATCTAAGCATGAGACTTACACAAAACTGACGATATGTGACTGTAGGGTACTTACATCTCTGCCTAATTCTTTGGCGAACACAGGAATAATGCTGTTATGTTTTGTTAATTTAGCGTATAACCACGGTTGTTATCTCTAAAGAAGAAGGCAGAGAGGTTGCGTAAAATGAGTCGCAGAATTTACGTTCAACTGAAATTCGGTTAGACTGCCAGATGGATGTACTTAATCTCAGTTGCTGTTCTACGTTTGTACGAGGCTCTGACGCTTGTCTCACTCCCCTCCCTCTCCTCAAGCGCAATTCAGTTGAAATAATGTGCGTGAGTCAGCAGACAACTCATTTTGTGTCTCCGTGTGGCACAAACAGGACTTTAGTTTGAAACCGAATGCTGCGTAAATGCCGCGACGCATTTTACGCGACTCTCAAAATTATGTTCGTTTGGCCTCACTTTATTAGCTACTTTAGCACCCCAAATAATTTAACTATGATATTATAATTGAGCTAGAATGAATCCATTCAGAGATCGATCCTCTTATGAGAATGAGTAGATTAGCAGACTTTGACTACTTTGATTAATTAAATAAAACTATTTCATTTCATAAAACGTAATCAAAAACCTAAGCACCCTTGAAAAAATGCCTTTAATAATTCCCAAAATTAAATGCAACAATTAAATGTTACATCAAACTCTGCCCGCCCTCGAACTGACATACCCACACGTACGTGTCTTGCATTTCAAAATTGTTCAACTGAAAGCACTCTGAAACCCTGAAATTCACAACCATAACATTTCAAAAGTTTTCAGGTTTCAGTACCAATGTTTTAATTTGTCGTAGCAAAACTTTTTTGTGAAATATTTTGTAACTAGCTTCTGTCCTCGGTTTCGCCCGCTTTAAAAGTGTTTTATTATCCCGAGAGAACATTATACCGGGATAAAAAGTAGACTATGTGCTGTGCTATCCTTGAACATAATCTATATCTGTACCAAAAATCATCTAGCTTGTTTTATTATAGCTAATATTGTATGTGTGTAGGCAGTATTAAGCAAGAAATAATATTGGTGCAACATACAAACTTGAATCTCCATTTCCACCCCCCTACGGATGATTTCCGAGATAAAAACTATCCTATTTCATTCCCAGGGTTTCAAACTACCTCCATACCCAATTTCATCTAAATCGATTCAGCGGTTTAAGCGTGAAAGCTAACAAATACACAGAGTAACTTTAACATTAATACTCGTATTAGTATGGATTCAGCACAAATAAGAGAAACACAATGGATAGTGTAGGGAGTCGCTTGAACTATGTACGTTTGTTTTTAGAACGAATGAACGCTATCGCAGTTGTTCATTCTCCCGCTCTTCGAACGAATGAGTGAACGATATTGAGTGCTGATCGAATGAGAGATGAATGGAGGATGGAATGTTTTGTTGTATTCTTTGTTGAGCTGGTATTCGATTAACGAGATAAATGAGAAAGAATGATATTATTTTTGTTGCTTGAGTTTATTGAGTGATTTGCTGTTCCTTGCCGTTTGCATTGTGCATAGTTCGTTTATACTTAGTTTTTGTAGTAGTAATAGTGTGGTTACGACCTCTTTAAGGCGTTTTTCATTCTGAAATTTTACTAATCTACATCTAAACTACTATAAGTACTAAAGAGATTATAATAAACATACCTATTTGTTAAATATTTATTCTTTGGAAGTCGGTACTGACTGTTTTTTAGGGTTCCGTAACCCAAAGGGTAAAAACGGGAACTCCGCGGTCCGTCTGTATGTCTGTCTGTCTGTCTGTCACCAGGATGTGTCTCATGAACCGTGATAGCTAGACAGTTGAATTTTCACAGGTGATATAAATCTGTTGCCGCTACAACAACAAATACTAAAAACAAAATATAATAAATATTTAAGGGGGGCTCCCATACAACAAACGTTATATTTTTGTCGTTTTTTTACGAAAATGGTACGGAACCCGTCATGCGCGAGTCCGACTCACACTTGGCCGGTTTTTTTGTCGGTACACACTATATGTTGTTAATTTCCCTTAGTTGACAATTATGTATACTTTAGTATGTGTCAAACTTGTATTTTCTGCTAATAAATATTATGTTATATATATTTTATCAGGAGCACCAGCCC